>JAMZAV010002030.1:0-202187 GCA_024449915.1 Sweltsa coloradensis | reverse complement strand
CCCCCACCGCCGGCCAAGAGTGCACTGATGTGAGCGAGAGAACAGAACAGCAGCGACGACTAGACTCCTGCCAGCGAGAGATGGTCTAGCCACGCCCAGACCAGTAGATGCAGCAGTGACGTAGACACCAGTCTGTACTAGTACTACCTTCACACACCTACTCATACCGCCGGCCAAGAGTGCACTGATGTGAGCGAGGAGGCGTAGGATGCAATCGGGGAAATTTTAAGGGGAAAAGTTTCATAGCACAAGAGATATGGCTTTTATGGAACATCTTGCTTTGATGTGGGGAGAAAAAGACTTTACCTTTATATTGGAGTAAGATACCCAGATATTTGGAAGAAGATACAAACTCTACTTCGTCAGTAGGCTATTATATACTGAACTGAACAACTTTTGTTTTGTTGACAATCCTAGGGCGACGGTCGTCGCCCGCAGTCAAGTGCATGCGACTGCTTTGGCGACGACGAACTCGCGGCCCTCTTTATTATATACCCGAGTTGGGGGGTTTTCAGCTATCTGCACACGCCGCCCCGAAATATTTACAATCTTGAAACTTGGTATATGAACCTATGTGGTCCATGACCTACAAAAAAATCAACCCGATCCGATTACCCGTTCTGTGTTAAAAAAAAGTGTCTCATAATTGTCAAAAACTTTCCTGCTAGCTAAGCAGATACCTTATTCTCCTCGGAGCTATATTGAGCCCTTCAGAGAAAACGGTATATCTTAGAACTATGAAATTTGACCACACTTAGATGTACCTCAGACGCAGTGGCTTTTGCTTTCAATACCAAAATCGGGTAACAGGGACCGGAGAAAATAAAATTTTTGATGATTATCAAAACACGTTATTACTAAGGCGTGGTATTTGTACAAACTTGAAATAAAACATGCTCTTACCATTATAAATAACTAGCGTCCAAATCACAAGGGGCTAATTTTGGGGAGGACCATGGGCCCAAAAATTACAAAAAACATATCTGAACTTTAAAAAATTAATCATTCAAAGAAAACGCCACAACTGAGAAGTTTCAAACGTGGAATACACTTTGATATCTCTCATTCTTTATCACAAAATCAAAATTATAAAAAGCTAGGTAATTCCGTACCCTTATGAATAAGACGCTATAGAAAACGGTTCATCTTAGAACTTTGAAACTTGGGCCACACTTAGATGGACCTCAACCTCATACACAATCACTTTAGCTTTCAAAACCAAAAACCGGGGAAATCAAAATCAAAATTAAAACGCGTAATTACTCAGGCGCAGTAATTTGTACAAGCTTGAAATTAAACATGCTCTTAATTATTTTAAATATATAGCGCTTAAAACACAAGGGGGCAAATTTGGGGGGACCGTGGGCTCAAAAATGTCAAAAAACAACTCTGAACTTAACAAATTTAATCATTCAAAGTCCATCATTCACGCCTTGATAGGAAACAAACAAAAAAAAGATGTAATATCCCCACAAATACAAAAATTTGTAAAAAAAAAAAAAAAACGCAGCCAAGCCAAAGGCCAAGCTCTCGTTCAAATGTCTTCGGCTGTGAATGCTGTGAGATAGATAGAAGTTGAGCCAAGCTTTTTATTCTTTCTCCCTAGTTTTGGTTTGAAATGAAGTAAGATCATTTTCGCCTGCTGACGAGCGCCAAGCCAACGATTTTTGTGGTAAAAACGTAAAAGCTTTAAACTCGAAATCATAAAAAAATGCTTGGCCATGAACCAAATTCATTGGCCAAGCTATTTTTTTTTAATGATTTCGAGTTTAAATATTTTACTTTTTTACCACAAAAATCGTTGGCTTGGCGCTCGTCAACAGGCGAAATGATCTTATTTCTTTTCAACCCAAAACTAGGGAGAAAGAATGAAAAGCTTGGTTCAACTTCTATATCTCACAGCATTCACAGCCGAAGATTTTTGAATAAGAGCTTGGCTGCCGTTTTTTATTTTACAATTTTTTGAATTTGTGGGGTTAACATTTTCTACTAAATGGTTCTCACTCTCAGGGTAACGTCACTTTATCAAATACTGAAATATTACACTACGCTCAGTGTAATATTACAATATTTACTTTATCTTTTAACGTAGCCTGGTTTAATTGCTTTTGCTTTCTTTCATTTTGGCGCTTTCCCCACTGGGTCATTCATTTGGCAAACTCTAGAAGGCTGTGGTATCTTGAAAGCCCACAGCCGCTTTCGTTTACCTCGCCAGAGTAACCCGTCCGGTCAGTTATGTCACGTGATTTTACGTCACCAGGTTAGCATTTTCAACCCAAGTAAACGAAAGCGACTCGGAGGTGGGTTTGTTTGCAAATGGATGCCGTGATAGCAAGAGTTAAACGTAAATATATAAACAAAGTTATTAACTTTGCCATGTTAATGTTGATTGTTAAAATGGCAGCACAAGGCCTAGGCCTACTCAATAACAATGTTTTGCGCCAAAATATCCACGTATCACCCATAGCAACTTATAAACACCACCTATCGAATTCACATCGTTTCGTATTTTCCGCCATAACCTGAACTAACCCTGCTCCCGAGGCAGGTCACTTTTTTGGTGATCGGGTTGTAAAACCGGGTTACTCTGGCATAGTTGCCGAACGAACCTGAGTAACCTGCTACTGACCGGGTTTACTTTCCGAACTAACAGGTTGCTCTGGCGAGGTAAACGAAAGCGGCTCACGCCTTGCGCTCAAGTTGTGTGGCGAACTGCGTTATGTGCCGACAGAACGAATAACAAACTTGCTGTCAAAAACACGAACTTAACCTAAACAACCGATCAATTTCAACATAGAAGAGTAGGGCTACAGGTTTTAAAAGTTGATCAAACTTGTTCATTGGCTTCCATTTGGCCTAGGTAGGATACTTAGGTAAATCACTTACAGAATATAAGCTCATGACAGCACAAGACTTAAAGAGAATTGTAATAAACCTTAAGATAGCTGGTACAGGTGAAGAGATATCAGTTGAAACTTTCAAAAAAATACTGCCAAGCATTGGTGAAAATGTCCTTAAAATTATTAATGCATCAATAACAACAAATAAAGTTCCATCAAGCTGGAAAAAAATCAACAATAATTGGAATACCAAAGATAGATACTACCAAACTGCCTAAAGACATTAGACCTATCAATATTTTACCTATTTACGAGAAGATTTTAGAAATTTGGATACATGAACAGCTATCTGATTACTTTGAAGAAAATCTGTTACTCTATGTGAAACAATTTGGTTTTCGAAGACACCGATCAACAGAAACTGCGTTGCAGTGGATTTTCTCTCAATGGAGAAATGCACTTAATGATAAGAAATTTGTTGTAGCCGTATCATTGGACCTACAACGTGCTTTTGAGACAGTATCAAGGCCAATCCTTTTACAAAAACTCAAGCACTATGGAGTTACGGGAGATGCTCTGAAGTGGCTTGAAAACTATATGCAAGACAGAACACAAGTTGTAAATATTGATGGCGAATTATCAGACCCTATACAAAATAATATTGGTGTTCAGCAGGGTTCAGTACTTGCAGCTTTGCTCTATATCATTTATATAAATGATATAGGAAATTTCGTCACAAACTGTATAGTGGTGATGTATGCCGATGATACCCTTGTGTATATCATCTCTGACAAACTAAACGAAGCAATACAAATGTTAAATTATGATCTGCAAATCATCATGACATTTTTTAAAGCTAATAAATTGAAATGTCACCCAGATAAAACAAATTGCATACTGATAACTAGCTCAGCTGTAATGAGAGACCAACTACTGAAAAATAATATCGGCAAAGTAAACATCGAAGGAAAAAATTTTGTTTTTCAAGATCATTTTAAGTACTTAGGAGTCATGGTAGACTATTTACTTAATTTCAAAGAACATATCAGTTACATCTCCAAGAAACTTGCTACAAAAATTGGGTTTATGCGAAGAAATTGTTGGAAATTGTCAAAGTGGGTGCGTCGACTAGTTTATAACACCATTGTAGCTCCACATTTCCACTATTGTCCTACCATTCTTATGGACATAAATAAAAGTGACCTTGATATTCTCCAAAAACTTCAAAACAAAGGCATGAGGGCAAACTCTTCAATGTCACAGACTAACACAGAGAATGGACATGCTCGAGCAACTTCAGTGGCTTAGTGTTGAACAATTAATCAACTACAAAGTTTTATGTTTCATTCATGAAGTGATGTGCAACCAAGAGTACTCATACTTCTCAGAATTCTACAAACACAATAATGATTTGCATGATCATCATACTAGATCTGCTCAAGATTTTTACATGCCTAATCAAAATAAGTGTTGTGGGCAAAAATCCCTGTTTGTAAATGGATTAAAAAAATTCAATGAGTTACCTAAGAATCTAAAAATGTTGGTGGGTAAAAAAACAAACTTCAAAAGTGCTATACAACAATGGGTGCAAATTAAGTTTCCACTTGTCTAAAGAAGAAATATCAAGTTATGTACAACCAGAAAAAATAGCAGAGTCTAGCTGCTAAAAAGAAGATTATACTACTACTACTACTACAAACTAAAATTAGGTTCATATTACACTTCATCATCAATATTCATTTTAGGGTTGTGTTAAAGGTGCTAAACCCAAAGTTAGGAAAGGAGGCGACTAGGGTATCGGCCCAGTCTAATGTTATTACTTTTCTATTACAGGGCTGCTGCGCTGTTTCTTTGGGCTAGCCTATCTAGCCTAGGCCTACCAACTTAATAATACGTAGACCTGGACTTGAATTGGCATCCCCTGGTTGTAAGGTGGTGTAGGCCCTAACTCTAGGCCTAGGTAGCCCTATTGCAAGGTCATAATTTTCAAACAATAGTTGCTTAGGTCTAGGCCACAGGGGCAGGTAATTTCAAAGGTATGAAATTGCTTTGGCTAGCTTTGTTGCCCATGTAAAGAAAAGTCAAGCAATGACTAGCTAGGCTGTAGGCTAGCCTACCCTGGATTGTGAACAAAGTAGGCCTAAACAGCTTTAAAATCAATTAGGGCCTGGGCCTAGTCTGTACCTTCTAGGCTACTAAAGTAAACATGTTTATAGTCTTGAAATCTCATGCATCTTAAGCCAAATTCACATGACAAAGGGAATAAAAACGACACACTTTCATCACCAATACTGAAAATGAGGAAATATTATCAACTAATTTTAGCAGTTGTTTGTGTAGTGAGCGTTATTTTTCTCTTGTTTTATCGCCACGAATACTATAGACTTCGATATGTTTTAGAAGTATTGAACTTTTTTGGCAAACCTGGAACCGACATAACACAACCCAACCTGTGCTTGCCTGCAAATTCAACTTTAGGCCTTGGCCTACATGAAAAAAGCAAGTTGTTATTTACATTCCCTTTGCCATTGTGGCAGAGGCTATCCAACTCTCACTATGTTTACTCTGCATTTTGGGAATTTTCTGACAAAGATCGCAGAGTGAAAGCAATATCATTTGGGGTAGATGAACATGAGCCCGATTTGGCACTTGGGTGTCATCTATGGTACGATACCCAAGAAGAGCCCGTTTCAGCACAATTTAGTTTCAGTAAGAAAATAAAAGATAAACCAACAAAACCAAGGGATCCAGAAATCATGCGAAACATGTTCTCATATGACTTATACTGCAGACCAACCTCGAGAGATATTGAAGGCATCCCTTATGGAGTTTCGTTTTACAAAACGGGTGATATTCTTCGTTCAATAGTCTACATGCCAGTGCACTATTCTCGACCAACATCTTCAAACATAACTACCATTTGCATCGCTCCAACAGGAAGTCACAACCTGCAGAAGTCAACAGTGATCGAGTTCATAGCATATCACCAGATAATTGGCATATCAGAGTTTATTGTATATGACTCTGGCCCCATGAGCAGGATAGTATCTAAATTATCTGAGCATTCTCTCAATGAAAAGCTGGGATTTGGTATATCTACAGTTCCTTGGAATTTTCCATTTGCAGATGCCAATTCATTTGGCTTTTCTGTTATACAGCAGGATTGCGTATTGCGTGCTAAGGGAAAAACTCGCAGTGTAGCTATTCTGGATTGGGATCAGTATATTGTACCTAAATTCCACAATACATTACCTGCAATGTTGGATGACCTGGGAAAAACCGCATCTTTGTTTAAAGTAATGGTGGCAACATTTTGCACCCAACCTCCTGACAACTTGCATACAACTTCAGAGAGCCGGATTCTTTCCAACACCAACTTTATTTCAGAACCTGAGCTTACTACTAGCATTTTCCAACCTGGACAAATGAGTGGGCGAACACAAAGAATTCTACCTGGGATTGTGTTAGTACACCGCTATGCTCAATGCCTAGAACATCAATCATCACTGGCACAAACAAACACTGATGCATCAATACTAAGGTTTTCTGGAGATTTAAGAAAATCTAAGTTACTCAATTTATGGCATTTAGGAAGCCTATTCACTTAATCAGTTTTTAGTGCAAATTGGCTACACTAGGGAGTCCATAAGGCCCTTAACGTAAACAGAAAATAGCAACCCGCTGGGAATGTGCTCACATACTAATATTATGTTCCTCACCATGCTAGTTACTTGTTAGTTGTTATTTTAAACATGCCTACAACTTGTTATTTTCTCTGTATGCCTAAAGGTAAATATAATCTTTAATCATGATATTCTACATTGCCATCATTGGTAGAACATTTCACTTTTGTATTGGAATAGTCGTCGTGTAGTGTCCAATGTGTTACTTAAGGGGTACCTAGACCTATTCACCCGCTAAATTCAAAAAAATATTTCATTCAGGCTAGCTAGTTATGAATTTACAAATCAACAGAAAAATTATTGGGTCCACCTTGACTCGGAAAAAAAATGTTGAACTTGGTATTTTTCGAGCTAGCTTGGCAAAAATCTTCCATAAGAAATAACATGGGGACGATCTTTAGGCCCCGTGACCTTGGGAGGATTTTGATGCAAAAAAATATTGCCCATTATTGACGTAGGTAGGGCCTACTCCACAGCCTTTTTTGTAAATCCTCTTCGGTATATTTTGTTTTATAATTTGGGCAAGTGGTTCGGTCAGAATATGTTGTTCAGTGATTACCAAGAAGGGGTGTGATTTTGGAATGAATATTTTTGCATGTTTGAGTGTATATTTGTGCAGATTTTCTAGACACAATGTTACAAAGGGCCATTTTAGATTTCTACGATGCTCTAGCCTCTTGTAGGCTGTCTATGTGGAACAAAAAATAATCAGGTTTAAGCCGATTTAAGAAATTTCTGGATCAAAAAATAGAAAAATTTGGTAATTATGCCGTTTACGGTTTTCCGAGAAAAAAGATGAAAAAACTTACTTACCATATTCCAGTGTGTGTAATTAATGTTCCTTAATTCATTTTCAGGTACCGCATTATGGTTTTTAATTTTGTAAACAATGTTTTTCATCTTTTCACTAGTGGAAATTGAGCCGTCATTTGTGCGTCCACATGCTACATCGCCATGTTGATTTGGAAAGCGTAATCTCCTCTGACACGTCTCTACCGCTGCGTACGCAGCGTAAAAAAGTATTTTTGTTTCAAATCGCGACGTTAAAGGTTAAAAAAGGTATTTTTGTTTAAAATAGCGACGTTAAAGGTTAAAAAAGTTATTTTTGTTTAAAATAGCGACGTTAAAGGTTTTGAAGGTTTGTTTTTGCAAACTCGGGATAGTGAAAAACTAATTAATTTTTTACGTGAACACCTATGTCGTCATCGTTTGTTGCCGATTTAGTTACAAAAAATAATTTAAAACCTTTAACGTCGCTATTTTAAACAAAAATACCTTTTTTAACCTTTAACGTCGCTATTTTAAACAAAAATACCTTTTTTAACCTTTAACGTCGCTATTTTAAACAAAAATACTTTCTTACGCTGCGTACGCAGCGGAAGAGACGTAGCGGAGGAGATAGCGCTTTCCAAACCAGCATGGCGGTCTACGTACAGTGACAGCACAATTTACACAGGTAAAAAGACGAAAAACATTAGTAACAGTGAAAAGATCGTAATGCGGTAGCTGAAAATGAATTAGGGACTATCAATTACACATACTGTGAAAAGTTGGAAACATTTTATGCATTTTTTCTCGGAAAACCGTAATCGGCATAATTACCAAAAATTTGTGTAAAATCACAGTTACAAGATATAATTTTTTAAACATCCATTTTAGTGTTGTATTATGCTAGGCTATATAAATTATGTGGTAAAAATAATTTTTTGGGGTAATAGGCCTAACCCCTTTAAGAATAGGCCAACCTACTGAACATGTAGGGGTAGGTAATCCGTAATTATGACTGGCATTGGTTTGTGGACTCGGTGCATTTTCCCTATTTCATGTTCACAGTATGGCTGTGCGAATCCACGAAATTCGAGTCAATTTTAGCGGATTCGAGTTTTCGAAGTTTTTCCAAAAATTGGTGGAGGTGCCGGGTAGGTAGTCAAAATTAAATTACTAATCCTGGGCTCCTGGGTGGTACATAGTGATGGGAATTTTCATGAAAAAAAGGCCTACAGCGGGACTCAGGCTGAGGTTAAATAAATCTAGGCTAATAGGCAGTCTTGGGCACGTTCCCCCAAAAAAAGGAACTTTGAAAAGTTAAGTTACTTCTGCATAAAAAGGAACTAAGACGTTCCTCGTTCCCCAAAAGGAACTTAGTTCCTTTCACGTTCCTTATACCATCACTGAATTAAACAATAATAAATGTGAAATGAGTTAATTTTTCATTACTCTTATTTATTAAAGTGAGTCCCAGGCCATCTGACGAGGGTGGCGCCATTTCGAAAACACAAGATGTCACAATGATATTTTTCATACTGCAGTTTACGATATCAGGTACTGAAATTCGACGAGATTACGACGGCGAAAGGAACTTATTAAAGAACGTTAAATTCGTTCCAAGTTCCCACGAAATAGTAACTTTGACGTTAAAAGTTCCTGATCTAAGAAAAGGAACACGTTCCCACAAAAGTTCCTGAAAAAGGAACGCGTTCCTCCCCTAGACTGCTAGAACTATGCAATATTTTGTTGATTAAGTTTATTTTTGCAATAAAATAGGCCTACATTATAAAAATAATCGTTGAGACAAAAATGTTGAGTATTGAATTGGGATATTATTATTATTATTATTATTATTATTATTATTATTATTATTATTATTATTATTATTATTTTTATTATTTTATTCCAACATGACATACAATCACATTGCTGGAGGTAAGAAATTAGAGCATAGCCCCATAACACAATGTGTCTTACCACCAGGACAATATACACAATACAATAATAGAATATACAAAACACATTCAACAATATATAACACATAATAACAATATACTCAATAATCTCAATATTAGAAAAACACAAAATATCACAAAAAATTACTCATAGATAACACACATAAATGTAATATAAAACGATGGAAGTGTGAGTGTGAATATGAGTGTATGTGTACATGTGAGTGAGTGGTATTCGTGTTAACTGGTATGATCTTGAGTGTTCATTAATGTTATTCTAAGGTCTCTCCGAAATTTATGAAAATCTTGTTCTGTGCGGACCTCATAAGACAGAGCATTCCAATCTCTAACAGATCGACAGAAAAAACCTTGTTGATACTGCGTTGTTCTAGCAAAGGGAGGTATCAGAGTAACAGCTTTACCGTATCTGCATGAGCGATATCCAAGTTGTATTCTGGTCAATGGATCCAGGTCGACTAGCCCGTTAAACATTTTCTTCAGAAAAACGATTCCCAACTCCTTTAGGTGATTTTCAAGAGTAAGTATATCACACATCTTCGTTCGTTGTTACCTATTCAAGTCTTTTCTTTTGGTGATGAATTTTGTCGCTCTATTCTGTAGAGATTCTAATTTGTAAGTATTGGCCTTCGAGGTTGGATGCCATGCAGGACAACCATAGGACAGTGTAGGTCTAACTAGGCATAAGTACACAGTCCGCTTGACCTGACTACGTGCACCATGCAAAGTTCTGGATAAAAAGCCTAGAAGCTTAGCAGATTTTTTCCTCACGATTTCAGTCTGAATGTTCCACTTCAAATCCTGAGTTATTGTAGGCCTAATACCTAAGAGCTTAATTTTGATTTCCCGTTTAATGTAACAGCCATTGATTTTGAAAACTATTGCAGGTGCTTTTTTGGATTTTGTCAAGGTAATGTGGCTGCATTTATTTTCGTTAAGTAACATTTGGTTTAGTTCACACCATAGCTCAATGTTTTCAAGGTCCTTTTGTAATACATCCACATCATTTACTGACTTGATGGTTCTGTAAATAGTACAATTGTCCGCATATAGTCTTACTTTGGATTCCACACACCTGGGTAGGTCCATCATAAATATGGTGAATAGTAAAGGACCAAGTACCGGTACCGATCCTTGGGGCACTCCAGATGTAACACGAAAATCAGATGAGTCAGCATCAAGACAACCTTCATGCGGTCCTAAAGAAACTCTCAATCCAGTGGAAGACCTTTCCTGATATGTTGAATCTGAAGCTTCATGAGAAGTCGTTGTGGGAACCTGTCAACGCTTTCGCCCAGTCCATGTGATGACTTCCACGCGGCTACCGTCTCAGAGCAATGCGTGCTGCCAATCATTAGGGGCAAGTTTAAAGGTAAATAAAACTATGAATTTCGTTAAATTTAATTCAAATTTCGTGTTAAAAATGGACAAAAATATGCAGTTTCGTAAATAAGCACAATTTGTAAATTAGCCTAAAAGCAATACTTACTTCAAACAGCGTTAGGAGCGACTTACATATTGATGCAGTGTGGTCAGTTAAAATGCAAGTTAATAACGTTAATTTTCTAATCAATACGTACGATGGAAACTTATTTCTTCAGTTGCATTACAAATGCTTGGACAAGGCGCCATACGCGTAATTTCACATTTTACTGACATATAGAGTTTTCCGTGAATAATACAGATCTATTTGTATTTTTAACTAAAATCATTATTTCGGTTAAAAAACAATTTTATCTCAATTCGGTATAAAAACAAACTTCTCCATTTCGTGTAAAGCTATTATACCGCCACTTACGAAAATGCGGGGCTCTGCCAATCATCAATTGCTCCTGTCAACATAGTCACACAGGATCTTCTCGGCAGGAACCCATGTTGCTCGATATTTATTCCCCTTACTTCTTTCAAATGATGTAATAGCCTAGCGTTGACAAGTTTTTCCATTACTTTTCCCAATACCGATGTAAGTGATATCGGTCGATAATTCTTGACATCATTACGGTCGCCACCTTTATGAACCGGCACAACATTAGCTTTCTTCCATTCATTTGGTATTTCACCATTTCTCATGGACATGTTATACAGAGAGCACAATGAGGGAGCTATGAAGGTCGCACATTTATGAAGAATTCTACTTGGCACACCGTCAAGACCTGTCGCTCCATCTGGGCGTATTCTCTCTAACGCATTGAAAAGTTGTTGCGTGGAAAAACACATAGTGCTGAGAGTTGAAGATTTCTGTGATGTTCGTAGTTGGGGTGGACACAAATCACTATTATCAGAGGTGCCTGCAGAAAAATTGGTAGAAAAATTGTTTGCAAACTCTTGAGCTATTTTTTTCGAATCAGTTTTTTCACACCATTAATGAGGTAATGATGAGGGGCTGAACGACCTATTTTTCCATGAATATACTTCCACAACTGTTTTCCGTTACCTCCTCGTAATTTCCAAATATAATGTGCATGTGCTTCCCTTACAACAGATTTTGTGCAATTCCTCTGAATTCTATACCTTTCCCAGTTTTCATCTGTTTGATGTGATTTCCAGTGTCTGTAAAGATGGTCTCTTTTGTGTAATTGTTTATCCATGGAGCCCTGCGTTTTCCTTTAAAATTGCATTTGGGAATTGACGCATCCACACATTGCCAGAACACCGATTTCCACCTACCCCAAGCGTTGTTGATACCTTCATCCTCTTCTTCACAAAATAAGGGTAGTTTTTCCTCCAGTTGCTTTTCTAGTTCCGTCCAATCGGCCCTGCCATAGTTATAAGTAATTTTCTGAACTATTTTAGCTTTGGGCATTAGACAATGAAGACCAAACAATACAGCCTTATGATCGCTGACACCAGTAACAACCTCCAAGTCCACAAAGTTATCAGGATTGTTAGTAAGAACAAGATCAAGAATCGACCGTGAAGTAGAAGTGACACGGGTGGCTTCTTTAACCATTTGATGTGGCAACGCACTGTAGAACGAAGTAAGGAAGTCATTGGCTAGAGGGTCCAGTGGAATGCTGCAGTTATTATGGCTCCAATCAATTATAATGTTAAAGTCCCCACACAGCATTATCGTATCATACTTGTGTTGAATGTCCTGCACTTTATTTATTGATTTTATTAATTCACCATTTGTAGCCGCGGAAGCATTGGGTGGTCTGTAGGCGGACCCAACGAGGTATTTCTTACTCCCACTTGAAAACTCTACCCACACTACTTCCGATTCCGTATCCAGGTCAATAACATGAGTTGGTTGCAACTCAGGCTTTGTCGCGATTAAGACACCTCCTTTCTCTGCTTACCTTTTCCTGTACCACCTCTGTCTTTTCTAAATACAATGTAGTCATCCGGCAAAGCTTCCTTGTCCCCAATTGAGCTATCTAACCACGTTAGTATCTAACATGAATGATGGAAACAAAATTAAGAGAAAGCCTAGATTATAGGCACTACAAAGTACAAACAATACAGTACCTACAGACTAATCACAGTAATCAGAGGCGAAGACCGCACACCAAAGTAATGTTTGTCCCGGTCTTTCCATTCCACTATCCTAGGCATTAAGTTACGCATAATTCTCTAGCATTTGTGCTACCAGTATTAAAGATGGATTTTATCTGGTTAGGGCCCAACCGGACTATTGCCTATACAACCTACAAAAAATAATAAGTTAGCTTGACCTTCATTTGTAGGCTTCGTATTTGCAATGTGACCTATCTCCCACATTGACAAACTTCTAGGCCTAGGTCAATGCCTCTGTTTTAGGCTAGGCCCTAGCATGCATTAGGCCTATTGCTGTGCAAGAAGCTAGCCAAATCCTAAATACCAAATACCAACTGGGCAACTGCATAATAAAACAACGTAATAAAAATAAAAACTTGAAAATTTTCAATGCACGGCCTTCAATGCACGGCCCTTGAAAATTTTCAATGAATTGAAATTTTACGTGAAAATTTTCAAGTCCCAACACTAGTGGTACATACGGACAATAGTGGAGGTGCCGGGTCATAAAGCGCAATTTTTCGATTGTAATAATCGTTTGTACGCGAGTAACCTCAAAATACTTCATATCAAATTCAAAAATTGACATTACACAAAAAATGCATAATTTCGTAATTTTGGTGGAGGTGCCGGGTAGTCGAAATTAATTTGGTGGTAAAAACTGTCAGAAACTTAGAAAACTGAAGGCTGAAATTGAGCTTAAAATTAAAACGGATTCTCACTCTCATGTGCTTGTTTTTCTTATCATAAATTGTCCTAGAATTTGTGATACGCCCCTACTGATAATTTTAAACTAGGCGTTTTTTTTAAAAATTGTGTATTATCAAATTATTTTTTGATAAATAACGAAAGATCGTGAATTTCCAAACTTTACAAAAACATTTTTGCATTTTTGTACTAAGCACAATTTGGGAGGACTTGTTGAGTCTAGCACAAAGGCAAGTTTAATTGCTCTGCTTTCAGTTTAAACGTTCTCTGAGATGTAGAATGCTAGTTTGTAAAATGTAAATTAATTAATTGATTTCTAGCGAAAAATGTTAAACCTCTATTATTTACTCGATTATCGGAAACTTTGCCTCAAAATTCCAATTACGTAGAATTTTTTACAGCAAATTGTTACATTGGATACCACCTTACACGGCTATTTGAACGCACCTGTACTGTAGGTTAATTTTCTGAATTCCACATTTTTCCATGGGACTTTTTTTAATTAACTCATATATTGGATTTTTGGCCTTTCTAGACTAATGACTCAGTCATAATGAATTGTTTGAGGAGGCACATTCTTTGCATTAAAGGGGCAATTAACTCAAAAAATTATTTTTTACCACATGATCTATAGCACAATACTAGGGTAGGGCTACACTAAAATGACAGTTTAAAAAATTATGTCTTGTAACTGTGATTTAACACAAATTTTTCGTTTTTTTGATCCAGAAATTTGCAAAAATTGGTGTTTTGGGAAATTTCTTAAATCGGCTTTAACCTGCTTCATTTTTGGTCCACAAATATACTAGAGCATAGTAGGCCCTACCAATCTAAAATGCCCATATTTTACATCGTGTCTTGAAACTGTGCCCAAATATACCCTAAACACGCAAAAATATGCATTCCAAAATCATACCCCATCTTGGTAATCAGCATATTTTGACCGAACTACTTGCCCAAATTACAAAACAAAATATAGAGAATTTACAGAAAAGGCTGTAGAGTACGTCAATAATGGCCAATATTTTTTTGGATCAAAATCCTCCAAGGTCACGGGGCATAAAGATCGTCCCCATGTTATTTCTTATGGGAGATTTTTGCCGATGGGACCTAGCTAAAAAAATGTCATGTTTGACAATTTTTTGTGAGGTCATGGTGGCCCCAATAATTTTTCTGTTAATTGCTAAATTCATTACTAGTTAGCCTGAATGAAATATATTTTTTGAGTTTAGCGGTTAATTACCGTACCCCTTTAACCTTACTGCAAAATGTGATTATAGTAACTGTTCAGATGCAAACCAGCCACAGCAATTGCTCTATATCTCGCACATCTTAATGTCATGGCCAGCATGAGAAGCAATCGTCAACGCAATAATATGACCACTGATTCAGGAAAAAGTTGTACTCAAACGATCTCTGAAACTGTCTCTGAAAATAAACACCACATTATCAATATTTCATAATAATGGAATATTTTACAAGATGCAACCAAGTATGAAAATAAATACATTTCTATTAAGTCTACCCACTCAGTCACATTTAACTTATGTAGTAAAGGCCAGTGTTGCCAAATATCCGCATAGCATAGTCGCGTGCCAATACTTAGCAGCTGTTTCGCTTAGTATCTGCACCACCACTCTGCTAGGGGTGTTTACGCTAACCTGATCCAGACTGGTAGCCGGACACACACAGCAGGTCACAGGTTACTTTAAGAACAGACAGATCAATTGTTCACACAACATAATTCAAATTTCCCCCAAATTAGGCTAGTGATCTGTATAGCCTCTCTCACGGAGTGATCCGGGTAATAATCTGTGATCATGTATATATAATACCCCGAACACGCTGTGCAAGGGGTCAGCTTTACAAAAATAAATACAATACAATACAATACAATACAATACAATACAATATTCGTAAGTGGAAAGGTTGACGAGATCAAGTTTTCGTAAGGCCAAGTTGGGATCTGAAGCGATCAGGTTTGCGTAAACACCCTAGGTACCCGGAAAGGGAAATTAGCAGAGATGTTCTATGCCAAATTGCTTGCTAACAATCAAGAAGGGACCGAGAATTGGAATGCACTAGCTTACAGTTAAGCAATAGATGTGAATTAGTAGGAGTGGCCTGTGAGTTTCAATTTGAGTGGTGGCAACTCTCAATTATATTTGCATATTTCACACAACATTTTATGTCTGGAAGCAGATATGTGGAATAAGCATATTATTTCTTTTGTAACTATTAAATAATATTGTACTGTGTAATGTATCATGAATCAAATAATCAACAAACTTATTTATTATCTACTTAATCAAGTTATTATTGAGTTTGTGTAATTTGCAAAAGTTGACTTGGATGTTTTCCTCATTCCCTTGGCATTTAATTGCCCTGTATAGATCTTCACAATTTAGTCACCCATTATCAGCTGATGATTCTTTTCTGATGTTGGACAAATTTGCTCTAAGGAAAATCACACAGCACAGATTAAAATATGTAGGTTTAGAGGTTTGAGTATATAGCGTGTTTCTTGTTCTGCAGCCATAAATCATTACATTTTAATACAACTTGGCACACTTGATAATAAAGGATATCTGACAATCTGTATTTTCCTATGGGCCTATCATATCATATTTTCAATTTATCATAGATCAATCAGGAAATGCATAGCTATTGGGAGTGTTTTGACCATTTTGACAGATTCTAAATTTTAAAAAAAAGTTACTGGTACTGTGAATTGTTATCACCCTTCGACCAAAACCAGTACCTTGGCCCAATATGGGTGAATGTCTGATACATGAGTTCACAACGAACAAAAATTTACTTTTTAATTTTTTAATTTTGTATAATCATAAATTCAATCAATTAATGGAAAAGTGCTATGATAGATGCCTTCATAATAAATTTTAGCACCATTATAATAATATACAATCAAAAATAGGCCTAGATGCAACTAAAATTGACTGAGAAATTTGAAAGCGCGTAAAATGGGCATGCCGGCCTCTTCTTAACACTTTACATCTACAATAAACAATTGTTAAATCATTTTCATGTCACAACACGGTATGTAATAAAAAATATTAACCATTACAATATTTGCATAAAGTACCTATTGTTCTAATCTAAGAGATCACAGCATCAATCAGTGAAATATCAAATTTATGCTAAATTTGCAAATTACTATGCACAATAAATCAGACAATCTTAATTAGGCCTACCTTCACTTCACTGGGTTATGTGGTAACATTGGGAGATTTACTTCCAGCGTCAATGTGTACGTGTATTGAATACACATCCTGGTTATATAGCAGTGGCAGTAACTGTGCCATATTCCAAACATTTCTCGGGGCAGAGTACAGTGAGTCACTGCATAAGACTACTACGTAGTAAACTAGTACCAATGAAAGAATGCAGTTGCTTTGTAGTGGTGGAGTATGGGGGTAGTATGAATGCGCGGTAAAAGGAATGTCGCCTTTATGTATTGAAGGGAAATATCTTTTACCAACACAAGCAAAAAAATAAAAAATCTGTGCTAGATCAGAGTTGGGAAAATAATTTCAAGCTATCTGCATTTTTTTTGTTGGAACCACTATATGTTTAGTACTGGGTACAGGCATGTGAGGTAAAGCAAAGAATTACTTTTGGTGTAGTCGTGAATGTTATGATTTGTACATTACAATGCAAATTGCAACGTACGGAGATAAGCAGGTTGATCAAGTTGCAGTGATCTGGGGGTGATGTTCACACTCCGGGCACTGTACTATGCCTTACTTACTGTATTCAGGCTTAAACTGTTGTGAATATTCCATTGGCTTAATTTTGGACACCTAGTTATATTTTGATAATAAAGTACTGTATGTAATTGATAAAAAGTCAAGTGTACTATCTTTACCAAGTACCCACTTTCCCAAAACCATAAACAACATCTACATCAATTTTTTTCTCGTTCCTGCACTTTTTTTAAAAAGTGACTGAATTATTATCACCCTTCGACCAAAACCAGTAGCCTACCTTGGCCCAATATGGGTGAATACCTGATGCATGAGTTCACAACGAAAGGCTAGGCCAACATTAGTTGTAATTACTCTATTGAACTAATAAACACTTTAATAAATAACAAGATTTAAACCAATATATTTCAATGACTTATCAGTCGTCTTTCACGGGTTTGAAAGGCTACATCAAAGCCATTAAATATGTCCAATATTAATTACTATTAAGATTCAGTGATGGATGGGTAGCCTACAGTAGTTTGCTAAAGATAACAGATTTCGATTTTTTGTTCTGAACTCGGTATTGTGCTGGAATGCCATCAGCCAAAGAAATGTTCTGGTAAATAAAGCTTGGCCCAACTCAAATGCACGCACTCAGGTGTTTGATGATTACTGGTGAACAGTTGGTAGGCCTAACATCATCACCAAACTTTGCATTAATGTTAATAAAGTACTTTTCTATTGATGTCAACACTTGATTGCAAAATATGAGCCATAAAGATCCATTGCAAGACATACCTAAGTGCAAAACGTGAAAAATGGGAAATCCAAAACATGGATTTCAATTCAGGAAATTCCCATCAAAGCGTTTATCTTACGATAAAACCAAATTAACCTGCACATTCACATTGATTTAAACGTTGATATCCAGTATGCAAATGTGCATTAAAAAAAATCAGTACACTTGGAATAAATTCCTGAAGTTCACTAAAATTGAGTAAATTGTAGAGATTTAACAAATTTTTATTCAAAATTATTAAATTAATGAATTAATTTAGTAATATGCGTTCTGGATCTCATAGATTGATTCTTTATTAATGTTCAGGTGAAATATGATACCGCTGTTATAAACCGTTTACTGTGAAAAAACAGAAAGCTGTGCGCTTAAACTAGTCCCCGCGCCAGCCTCAGCGACTCCTTAAAGGGGTATTCACCCGCTAAACTCAAAAAAATATTTCATTCAGGCTAACTAGTTATGAATTTAGAAATCAACATAAAAAATTATTGGGTCCACCTTGACCCGGAAAAAATTGTTGAACTTGGTATTTTTCGAGCTAGGTCCTATCGGCAAAAATCTCCCATAAGAAATAACATGGGGTCTTGGAGGATTTTGATCCGAAAAAATACTGGCCATTATTGACGTACTCGACAGCCTTTTCTGTAAATCCTCTATATTTTGTTTTGTAATTTGGGCAAGTGGTTCGGGAAAAATATTATGCTGATTACCAAGAAGGGGTGTGATTTTGGAATGTATATTTTTGCGTGTTTGAATGTATATTTGTGCACAGTTTCAAGGCACAATGTAATAAAAGGGCCATTTTAGATTAGTATGATGCTCTAGCATCTACGTGAAACAAAAAAGAAGCAAGTTAAAGCCAATTTTAGATTTTTCCCTCAACGCCAATTTTCGCAAATTCCATGACCCAAAAAATTTAAAAATTCGTGTAAAATCACAGTTACAATCTATATAATTTTTTAAACGTTCATTTAAGTGTAGTTTATGCTATAGGTTATGTGGTGAAAAATAACTTTTTGGGGTACCAGTAACATAAAAACAACAGACGATTTGAGAAACTCCGAGTAACGGCCAGCGAACAGACCTATAGAGACGCCTAACCTAGGCATAAAATCAACACAAATGACGAAATACGAAACCATTCTTAATTAGGTTTTTAACGTCATCTGACGTTATTGGAGATAAATATGAGAATCCACCGACAACCCTAGATCCCGTGCAACATCCTCCTGATAATAAGTGTTTTATATGGTTCAGTAGTTAAGAAATAATAATGAAATCGTGAGACTCGTCAGCATCTCGCAAATGTCATCCGCTAGGTTGGAATCAGAATAGGGCCTGCTGCGATCTTGGATTTAGTTGTGAATCACAATAAACAAAAGTAGTTTTTAAAATTATTAGTACGTATTATAAAAAAACAGTGATTTTGCCTGTCCTCAAGAAAACATAGACGCAGATGCAGCATGTGGTAGGCCTATTTGAACTTGCAGTCTAGACCGTAAGCCAGGTCCTAGGGCCTAACGCCGTGGTCCTTACAGCCTAGGCCTACTTCACACTGACTTGAGGATCGAACTCCTATGACGTAAGGAGTTGGTAATGCAATATTGGCTTTCTTTTAATAGTTTTTTATGATAGATGTTGCCCCAAATCGCGTTTTAAGCCATCAAACATAATACAGAACCCCCAAAATTTACCGCCTTCGACAAATTTGCCTCCGGTGGCTGGGACTTGGCCCCAGACCCCGGTTTGCTCACGCCACCTCATTGCGAGTGGATGCGAGTGTACCACTAGTTGATTTGTCGAGGGTTGGTTTTAAGGTACTGTTCCTATTTGCATGCATATATTTACTATTTAGTATTTATCACTTTCAAAGGTTCTGAACATCCAAGCCTTAGTTAGGTCTATTACAGGTAATTTAATAGGTATTGTATTGCTGTTACAGAGCTCTTAGAGGCTGATTACAGATTATGTAATGATTTTGGATTTTTTTTTTTTTTTAGCCATGCAGGGACAAAGGCCATTATTACGGTAGTACTACAACAAATAATATCCATACAAAATATATTTTAGGACCGTCAAATAATGTTATTATTTTAATTATTATTTTAATTAGTACAAAATGTGAGTACTACAACACAGTAGGTCTACTTGTTTAAGTGTAAATGTAGTTTGCTTGGTTCAAGTTTGTGTAATACATTTCTCACACATTTTACAAATGAAAAGTAAATTTACCAAACAATACATTTGGAATACAATGTTTTCTGTAATATAGAATCAGCAACAAAATATACACAAGGGTCTACAGTAGCATGTTTTTGTAAGACCGAAAAATATAGCTTGTAAATAGTATGTGCCATATCAACACCCTTTAAAGTTTAAATTACAAAATGTCAATTGCAATTTATACAGCAATAACTGCAGTTAATGCTAGTGCAATTATTGTAGTGACATTAAGCCACAGCAAAGAAGCATGAACTGTACAGACATTTTCACTTTCTGCTATGAAAATATTCAGAACAGAGACGGCATTCGGCATTCAATTAGATAACGATCATTCACTATCATGGTATGGTAACGGTATCACAATACAATAGGAGGACCAATAAATACGGTTGAGTTTGAAACTACTTCAGTCTCTGTAAAAGAGCAGCGTTTAGCACTCCTGCTTGGTCCAACGTTTGTTCGCCGTCTAGTAGCTCTTTGCTAGGGAATGAAGTCAGTAGAGCAAAGTTCTGGTGCTGATATTGAGGCCGGGCTCTTCATAGATGTTAAGGATCATAATACATTTGTAGATAGTTCAATGTGGAAACAAAAACATTGTATTAGTAACTACAATATGAATAAACTACTGTACTTATTATATAGATCATTTCCAGTACAGCTTTATTACAAGAAAACTAATTATAATGATGAACATTATATTGTTGCGAGATGGAGTGATGGTAGCTGCCGAATTTCATGATTTCTTAATCACACCAATATATACTCCAGCTGAGCTATTGGATCCTATCTCACACCAATATAAATTCATGTTATGGATCACTTTTAGTGAAGAGAATTATTGTACAGTGCAGCACTTGTGGTTCTATTTCATTTTTGAACTGCTGCAACCTTGAGCCCAATGTAAAGTTGAAATTAAGAAGTTTTTAAAAGCTCTGCTCGAAAATCAAGCTTTCTTTTTAATACTTGTCTTCACTGTATATCAAAACCGAATCCTTTTCTATATTTTCTAGCGTAGTGGACACCACAAATAACGTATATTGCTTTAGGCTCTTCATCTCTATTATGGCCAAGACCAAGTTGTAACCCAAGTGGGTATGAATGTAAAGGATACATGGTGATGTAGGTGCGTACATCAGCGATGGTGTGCGACGTGTTGAACTGCCCAATGAGCCGTGACCCGTCTGCCAGTCGTATCTGCAATGTGGTGGTCGGGCGAGTTGAGTCTACGGATACGCTGCTACGAGCCTCTGCTTCGTTTCCCTCCCGGTCGGCGACTGTCACCGGCTGGGTCAGGCCGACAGTGGCAGGAGACGGGCTAGACAATCAGGTCAACAACATCTTAGAACAGAGTGGTTAGTAAATAAGAAGTTACAGTTCCTTATTAACCTAGAGGTCAATTAATCAATGCTTAATACAACCCTCGAAAATTCCATTCACAAACTTGCAATTTACGAGTGAAAATCTTATGTTTGTGACTGTGAGTTGGTCAATTTACACTCTCCATGATGTGTTCTTGAATTATAATAGTTTAAAAAAAAAAACAGCTGCCGTGCTATTTTCATATTCTAGCATTTTAATAGGGTCTGCAATAAAAATCTCACATAATATGTACATCACCAACACCCACAAACACATCCTAACTAGCTACAATGCCCGGCGACCATTCCGATTACCTCACGGGTCGACCATTATCATTTTAGAGAAAGATCCAAATCAACAAGCAAGTGCGTTGAAAACACTCACTATATCCCGGCCAACATTGCCCTGATAACAATGCTAGTTTTATATCATATAGCAGTAATGCAATCTTGGAACTTATGAAGCATCTCGTGATCGTTGGCTACTGCAATGAAAGGTTGAAATCATAGAATAATTGATTAAATTTATTACTAGAGGTTGTAAAAAATGGTGACAAAAAATGTTCTTGACTAAAATGTAATATTGTCGACAAATTACATCATTTAGGCCTAGAGATGGAAAAACCACACTTCGAAAACGCGAATTTAGTGAAATCTCGCGTATAGCGCGAAATAGCGAATAAAATAGACCATTTTCAGAATTAACTGCACATGCGCGCTCCATTGCAAAGCATTAAGGGAAAAAGGGCATTGACATGCTAAAGTCATGCTCAATCAATTCTGAATAGGTAGATATTTGGGTCACAATGATCAATTCTAACTTTTTGGAATCAATCTCATTCCTACTTAAGGGGCTTCGTTCTTTTTTCTTTTTTTCTCCAATTTTTGAGTAATATTTTTTGTAAATTTTGTGTACTTGCAAAAAATGCAAAATTAGGGTTTTTTAAAACAAAATTTGGGTTTTTATATCACCATTTCTCATTACCTCGATTAATTACTATACTGGGGCATACTGAGATCTTGGGCTAGAACTGCAAAGATATTTTTTATTAACGTTTTCAATCACACCTTGCAAACAATTCAGTTTTGTGAATTGTATAAGAACAAAACAATTGTTTGTTATTATTAGATACGGAAACCCTGTGCAATTGCTCTTAACCACTAACAGGATACTTCAAGAATCAAATTTTTTATTCGTAATGCAGCAAGCTCATGTAAAGCAGCATTTCCATGAACAAAATAGAAAATTATAGGGATATCTCTAATTGGGATCCCCTCAGTATACAAGAAGCATCTCACCTGCCAAGCAAGTTCCCTTTGCCAGTAAAAGCTGCCAATTTGGACTTCCGAGGAACGTGTTCTTCATGCCTGTGGTCCTCCATGTTGAGATGAACTTCTCCCCCTCGAGCCTGTCGTACAAGCTCCATGGGTACTTCACTGTAACAGGACACATCATAAAGTAACAGACAGACGCCTGTCGTACAAGCTCCATGGGTACTTCACTGTAACAGAATCATAAAGTGACAGACAGACGCATGTCGTACAAGCTCCATGGGTACTTCACTGTAACAGGACACACCGTAAAGTAACAGACACTGTCGTACAAGCTCCATGGGTACTTCACTGAAACAGGACTCACCTAAAGTAACAGACGCCTGTCGTACAAGCTCCATTCAATTTCAATTCAATTTCTATTTATTTTTGGACAACATAACAACAAATAACAATAGTTGCAGTTAATACTTAATAGGCCTACGCACTATTAGTTTTCACCATGTAGTCCATTTTACACAAGTTAGGCCACATAAGTGTTAAAATATAATGAAATTTACCAAATAGAATAGTCATACTGTATGTAACTAGTACTTGTTAAAAATATCATTATGACCATGTCACTAATCAATAATCATCACATTGTTTGTATCAGTATCTCATATTAAAGTGGTCCCAACGAAAGAATGCAGATGGCTTGAAATTGTTTTCCCAACATAACAACTTTGTAAACTCTATTCACGCTAGCTCAGCGTAGATCTTGCACATGGAGGAACTCTGTGATCTAGCACAGATAAATTTTGCTTGCGTTGGTAAAAGATATTTCTTTTTCATACACAAAGGCGACATTCCATTTACCGCCCATTCATTCAACCCCCACCACTACCAAGCATCTGCATTCTTTTGTTGGAGCAAGTATAATACATATATAGGCTTACTGCCAAATACAATAAATACTAGGAAACGCTCAGTTGGACGCGTTGATAAGCAAGCACGTGCTATAGCTAGACCCACATGGCACATTTTTTTAAATTTTAATATTTGCGACGTTTGCTGTCCACGGGGCCATGTTTCCAATATTATTTATTATTGGCAACGTATTTGGGTAAACCCGTGGGTAAATTTTTACTTTGTGGATAAAATCCACCGCCATCTAGAGGACCTTGACATCATTACCTTGGGAAAACTATTTTAACTCTTTGGTAACAATTAATAATACACTGATTCCTCATAGTATTTTGATTACTTCTAGGTGGCTGTGCATAGTGCACCTCGTGCAACTTTGCGTTGCCATGGTAACGTTACTTTTGTTATAATGTAATTTCCATCATTAATTAATAATAATAATTAATTTCCTACACTACTTACAATCAAATAAAATTAACATATTCGTGACCGGACGGACATTCTAAATGATTTGTCCATCTCAGATTTTGTCGCCGTTTAGTTTGAAAAAAAAACTTTCGATTAACTTTAATGTAACTTTGTAACTTTTCGAACGATTTTGCCACAAAACTAATGGCATTCAATCCAGATCGAAGCTTGCGGATAGTCCAAATTTCAACTCGATCAGAACCTCCGTTCGACCGCAATCATGAGCCAAAAGAGCTGCGCGACTTTCCGTTGCCATGGTAACGGTACTTTGTTTTAATGTAATTTTCATCTACACTACTTATCGGATCAAAATAAAATTAACATATTCGTGACCGGACGGACATTCTAAATGATTTGGCCATCTCAGATTTTGTCGCCGTTTAGTTTGAAAAAAAAACTTTCGATTAACTTTAATGTAACTTTTTAACTTTTTGAACGATTTTGCCACAAAACTAATGGCATTCAATCGAGAACGAAGCTTGCGGATGGTCAAAATTTCAACTCGATCCGAGCCTCCGTTCGAACGTTATGGCGAGACATACAAACAAAAAAAACAAAAAAACAAACAAAATACAAAAAAAAACAAAACCAGTGACTATTTTTTCCGGCAGAGTCAAATAGAAACGCTCGCTTCGCTCGCTTAATGAAGAACGGGCACTTAAAATTATGACATTATTAGGTAGGTAACTTAGCCTAGATAAAAATAAATTGTTATGAATATTTATTTCTGAATTTCTAATATACTGTTCCATTAACAATACACTGATTTATCATTATGGTAGGTCAGTTGCTGTAATAAAGTAAATTTATATATTAATTTTTTTAGTATAAATTTTGTCGCGCTTATTTTTGAATTTAATGTATTGAGGTAGGCCTACAACTTTGATTGCTTTATGAACAAGGTTGTAGAGAATTTTATTTATATACATGTTATTGTCTTGTGTTGTGAGTATGAAGACTAGACTAGCGTTAACTGTATGGATGTTTTTTTCTACTGCTTAAGACTGATTTGAGAATGTAAAGGCATGGACTTGTCACGGTGCAGCGGAACTGTGACAAGTTTTGTTGGTTCTTACTGACTCCTTTCCTACGATCCTTCACACCATTTGTGTTTACGCCGGTTGACACTGAGTCACTACCTTAGGGAGGGGGGCTGAGTTGGATGGCAATCGGGTTTGGTTACCTTGTCGAAGGGTGGGAGAGGGGAAGTGGATGCACATGAGAGAGACGAGCTGGTTTCACTGGAGATAGGGACGTGGAGAGAAGCAGATAGACGGGCGGAGACTCTTTGTCAGCGTTGAGTGTGCGTGTGGGTGTTGCTGCAACCGAGCTTCGAACTCTGGAAGTGTGGGACTGAGGACTGAGGACACATATACGTGAGTGTGCACCGTGTGGGGTGTCAGAATCGTTATTTTGTTGTTGTCTTTTTTGTGTGAAAAGGAAGGGGAGGCGGTGGTCACTAAAGACCATTCGGCCCGAGCAGTTACTACCTATTTTGTAAATTTATATTTTGTACATTTAATCTATTGGTTGTCTCATTCAGAGGGTTTGGTTTCAAGTAATTTTTTTCTTTTGTAAACGTGGTCCAAGTAAATTTAATTGGTTTCAAGGTTTTTTTCTTTTGTAAACGTGGTCCAAGTAAATTTGAAGGTTATTTTGTTATCTAATACCTCATTATAGCTATTTATTGTAAACCTATTTGTATTTGTTTCTACTGCGTGGATTATCATGTGTTTTAGGCCCTGCATTTTTTCACTTGTGTATTTAAGAGGCGACTTGAGGTTTCCTTTGTAACACAACAAACCTACAACCCCTCAGGTAATCGATAAGCTTCGTTGGATACTTCTCTAAATAGTTTAACTTCGAAAAATACCATTTAATAAACAAAAACTCTCGGCGAGGGTCGCCTAATTAAAGTGAAACACGATTTCTGATCTCACTTGGAAGTAAAATATTAATTAAGAAAAAAAACAACTGATCAAGACTAAAATCACTCAACTTGAATTATAAACTCTACCTTAGGCGTGAACCTGGTACTCAGTCTAAAGTTGCCTAACCAGTTCACAAAACACCCTCCTATACCTCACCAAGACCCACAAAATTGAGAAATCGTACAACAGCGAAGACAAACATCTCTGAAATACAACTTATAAGTTATACTAGATCTAGGATGATATTACAACAGACAATCAACGGTTAATAAGTTAAACCAGAACGGGCTGTATTGCATGACACAAATGAATTTCCTTCATTGACAAGGAATAAACTTACAGTTCAAAAACCTACCTATCAGTACTGATGTCTAAAAGCGAAACGGATATCCAGTTAAGATACCTCTTGGTCTGATGGACAACAGTAAAGTTTTCGAAAGTTTATGGAAATAAAATGTTAATAAACTTATTTAAATACTCATCACAAATGATCATGACTCCCATCGAAACCCTATGAAGTTTGAAGAAGTCCGACGTGTAGGTCATTTAAATTGCTGCGTATTTGTAGACTGTCGTAGTCTTGTATTGAAGATCCTGTCTTGAGTTCGTTTTCCCGGGTGTGATTCCTCTTGAGTTCAACTTTTCCCCTTTATATTGTTTGAGCGGTGATAAATTACGATATTTTATCGTTCGGGATAATCAACTCCGACCGTACGTTTTTAATGTTTCACACTTGCCCAATTTTCAGGGATTCCAAGTCCAACAACCAAGTTTTTCCTGTATCTCACACGGTAAACTGTCAGACGGTCAATAATGTAAACACGCCTACTTTTATCGGCCCAATTCTGTCCTCACCCGTTCTTATTACCAAAGCACTTCGTTCGACGTTGGTGGCTCCGACACTCACGAATGTTCCGAGTTCTTATTGTTGATGTTATCTCTAAGCTCTTTGCAATTAAAAATCGCCCTTTTATTCTTAACTAATCTGCATTTACGGATTTCAAACCAATTTACATAAAACTAATCCTCTGGCCAAGATATTGAATGGTAAATAACTGTTTCCCTTTTATGTTCCTATATTTTGGGTTCATAAACGATATTATCCTCGCCCATTTCCTTTTATAATATTTCAATCTGTATTTTGTTGTAATACAACCACCAACTTTGCTTGCGTTATCGCGTCCTAAATTCCAGTCTACGCGAATATAATCTTTCTCGATTCTTTTAAAACCCCACTAACTCTCGGCCCTTCGGTATTAATGATTCTAACCTTTTCTGGTTATCGATGCTGTATTTTATCAAGTCCGTAGGTTGATTAATATGCTCCTAAGGGGATGCAAAAGTTCGTTTACTCACGTATCCCTGGGCTAGGCTTTGCCTTATAAAATGTACCTCGGTTGGTTACCGTTCTCGTTGATTTCTTGTTTCTTCTTGGCAGATCGCCGTTCGTTTTCGATATCACTTCGCGGATTTTTAACACGCGTTTCCTATATCCAAAGTGTTCTTTCCTAGTCCACTTTCTCTAAGTTTACGCAACGCCTCGAATCGCCCAAGAACAACGACCGATTTCCAACTCCAACTCTCAAAGTTCTCCCTGCACACTGCAGACAAAAGCCGCTCTCCAAAAATCCAAAATCGATCGTAAGCGTTATGATAACCAATCAAAGACCAGCACCAGCGTCATTAATCTGAACTAGGTCCAAGCAAATGTCCGGGTGACGCATCATGCGAAAATGACGAAATATGACCTTGGGATTTTCTAGAATTTAATAAAATAGATTGAAACATAGATTTATATAAAATTGTTAAACTTAAGTGAATCACATGATTCTTTTATGAAATAAAATGAAATTTTCTCTAGTTTCTGATTTAAATCAAACCCGTTCTGTATTATAGTATTTAATTAGTTTATACATGGTTTACACATTTAAACCAGTTGCCTCAGTAGTAGTCTGGAACCAGCATATGAAAAACACACAGCTCTCCTTCCACTGACCAACGACATCGACTTCAAGATACGAATCGATCTACGAATGACCATTGTCAAAAGACCTAAGTCCACTCAGGGAGAGGCCGTATAGTCTCACCTTTAAGATCGCAGTTGTATCCCGGAATAGGGGAAAACAGAGGCAGAGTGTTTGTTATTTTTTCAAGCCACGAAGAACATTTATTTCTTGTCAACATTAAGTATTTATAATTTTTGCATATTTTGTTAATGTTATTTCTTCACACCACTTTAATATATTTTTGTAAATTGCCATCCAACTCATCGTTTTATTGGGAAGGGTTTGTTCCTTTGCCTTCTCCATGCTATCACCCTTCATCACCAAAGGAACTGGCGCCCAAACTATCAACCACCAGTGTGTACAGTAGAATAGCAGGGGGACCCACCCCGCTCTCCGAGCGACCCAAGGCTGCCAGGTAAGCGTCACAGAGTGTAAGAATATTCAGAGCAATACAGTAAACAACACAACACAACAATGAAGTAAAAGGAAGATTAAAAGAGGAGTCAAAGAATAAAAGCTGGGAGGCTTATAATCCTGTCAAATAAGAATTTTTGGAGGAAAAAATTGCGATGTCGCTGAATTTTTGCAGAGACCTTCCTTAAAGGATACTTATCAACATACTAAAACTCCCCTACAATCGGACTGGAGCTTCGGCCGCCACATTGGAAAATGGCGGCCAAAAGTGTTTGTTATCGAATATCTCCAAATTTGTTTGAGATAGACAAAATATCTCAATGGCAAAAATATTCCCCATTGAATTCTCTACAAAACAGGTGTCTTCTATAATTTTGGTAGGGGCAAAGGGTTACGTCACAAAATCGTGGTTTATATGTTGCTCATTGGAGTACCAGGTTTTTTTCCAAATTTTCACGCCCAGCATCAACGATGCCCGGTAAATCCGTAAGAAATCGATTTAAATACAAAAAAACTTTTGTACGGGGTTCATGAAAGCTTCCAGTAGTATTTTAAAAAACAGTTCTGTGAAATCGGATTTTGCATTTACCCGGAATTTGGGTTTTTCCATTGTTGGCATTTCCTAAAAAATGCCATATTTTACTGTCCATTATTAAGCACTAAATGGCATTGGAGGAAAAATTCTTTCCACGCACATTGAAATAACTTAAATAATGATCTGATTACAACCAAAGTTTAAATCCAATATGGCTGCTTATTCCTAATATTCACAATATGAATACTGTTTTCGTGCTGTTTTTACACTCTTTTTGTTACATAATTCACTTTGATGTTGTGGATATTAGGAATTAGCAGCCATATTGGATTTAAACTTTTGTTGTAATCGGATCATTATTTGAGTCATTTCAATGTGTGTAGGAAGAATTCTTCCTCCAATGCTATTTAGTGCTTAATAATGGACAGTCAAAAAGGGCAGTTTTGAGGAATTGCCAACAACGGAAAAAAACAAATTCCGGGTACATGCGAAATTCGATTTCGCAGACCTGATTTTTTAAAATACTAATGGAAGCTTTCATGAACCCCGTACAAAAGTCCTTTTGTATTTAAATCGATTTCTTACGGATTTACCGGCATCGTTTGATGCTGGGCGTGAAAATTTGGAAAAAAACCTGGTACTCCAATGAGCAACATATAAACCACGATTTTGTGACGTAACCTTTCCCCCTAACAAAACTATAGAAGACACTTGTTTTGTGGGGAATTAAGGGGAATATTTTTGCAATTGAGATATTTTGTCTATCTCAAACCAATTGGAGATATTCGATAACAAACACCTTTTGGCCGCCATTTTCCAATATGGCGGCCGAAGCTCCAGTCCGATTGTAGGGGAGTTTTAGTATGTTAAGAAGTTTTTATATAAGGAAGTGTCTCTTCAAAATTTCAGCGACATCGCAATTTTTTCCTCAAACGTCAATATACGATCTTATTTGACAGGATTATTATGCTAGCAAGAAAAGAAATGCAACATACAAAAGAAAAAGAGAAAAAGAGCAAATTGGACAAATACAAAAACTGAAAAAATCGTACCATCTCGTTCGTGATTAGTACAATCGTACAAAACCGCTGAAATTCGTACAAGTGAGTAGGTATGTACATAGTGTCGGCGTCGATTTTCAGATTTGATTTGAACTAGGAATGACTTCGGGATCAAAAATTCGGAACCAGTTTTTCCATAGGCACTATTTCATTATCATTTCCATTATGGGATGTTTTGAATAGAGGTCCGAGCGTGAGTGTAGGCGTGGCATCTGAAATGCGCGTATGTTGTTATCGAGAGGTCAAACTTGCTATTCCGAGCGATATATATATATAATATTATATACTCTTCTTGAAAATGGAAGCCTAGTCTTCTGAAACGTTGAAGTTTTAATTAAATATTCATTTTAAACATTCAATATAGCGTGGTTATTTCCGTAAAGTGTAACATAACATATATATATATATATTTTTTCTTGTGCAAAGTTGGCCTCTTTAGCCATTCTTCTGTCTTGCAATACAATATAAGACTGCCTCCTTTTCTATCCTGCTCAGTTCATCGGGCAGGGAGTCAATGTCACTCTTGAGGGCGGCGCATCTAAAGAGAAGCGCTCTATCTTGGTCTTCTAAATTACAAAGTTTACAGGTGGCCGGTTGTTGGTAATGTTTAAGCGGTGCTGGTGGTGTTGCAAGACGTCGTGACCGGTTGCAAGCCGGAAATGGGCGGTGGCCGTCTTTCTCGACCAGTCTTTGTCTGGCCCTTTCTTGACCTTGGTCCACCAGTTCCAGTTGTTGATAGTACCAACCAAAGCTTTTGAACAAAAGGAATACCAACCCAAACAGACAATACAATGATGAGTTCAAAATAACGGTCTACCTCATATTAATTATTACGCACGTACGATCACGAGAAAATGATATCATCAATGTTTATTTTTGATTATCTTTATTTTGGAAACTATCAAAGAAACATCAAAGCTTGGTTTCAGCGGTAAATTAATGCTTTTTAAGCGATGGTCATTATTACAAGTAGAGCCACTTGACATCTAGGTTAAATAAATAAAAATAAATAAATTGTATTTAGAGTCTACCCACTCAGTTATATAACTGATTTTCAGTGGGGGACTTTAAATCAAAGAGACAAAACCAACCCTGTAGACCCCGACGCAATCGACGAGTGAGCGATAACTAACCAAAGATCGATATTTGTAATAGGAAATATAGCAATCAGTGGTATGGACAGTGCGAACACCCGCGAATCAACGCCAGAATCAACAAGGCCGATTCAGAACAACTCTGAATTTATTATGTGCTTCGTTGCTAGGACGGCTCCAAAATGCAGAAGTTAAAAAACTTCTGACTTTAGCGGGAATTGAACCCTGGACCTTCTGCATTGGAAGCAGATACGCTAACAACAAGACCAACGAGCCTAGGCCTAGGGCCTAGGCCTTGACGAGTAGCCTATTATTAGGGCTGTGCGAATATTCGAATTTCGAATAATATTCGCGGAATAATTTTTTTCCAATATTCGATTCGAAATTCGAATAGTACTATTCGAAATTCGAAACTATTTTGGCTTCATTGCGCGTCTCGCGGTAACTGTTAAAAAGCCCGCTAAAAGTGCAAGGAGTTTTGAATTTTCGCCGCCAGAGCTCGACTTTGGTACAAGTACAAGAAGTTTACGTTTTCGCCGATAGATCGCGCTAGCATCGACTAATGAAAAAATTTCGTGGTGGCAACAAAAATGGCATCAAACCTTCATAACCTGCTCTGTGGAACTGCTTTCATGTGATTGTTTTGACGAGTGTTCGTTGTCTTAGTGATTTTTTAATGATTAAATTAATTATTTTGGTGTTCTTGTGCTGTATTAAGTTGTGGAAGATGACGACACGTTTGCAAGGCATTTGCCTTCAAGTTCAAACCCCATTTGGGACTTGTTGATCTTTTGACGTACTGCCTAGGCCTAGGCCTAGCCCCTGTAAAAAATATGTTCTGTTGATTGATTCTAGGCCTAGGCCTAGCCCTAGGCTTTGGGTTTAGAAAGCCCTAGCCTAGACTAGGCCTAGCAGCTAGGCCTCGGTTTCACACTGAAATTAGTGAGCCTAGGCTTAGGCTAGGCCTATCACTTATCTTTGTGATTAGGACCAGTCTAGGCCTAGGTAGGCCTACCTAGGGCTTGTTATCAAGTCACACTTGTCTTGATTAGTGGTGGTAGCCTTGGCCTAAGCCAAAGGAATTGATTGGATATACAAAGGCTAGGCCCTAGGCCTAGCTAGGCATGTTATTAAGTCACACATTGTCTTGATTTCAGTAGGATCTAGGCCTAGGCTCAAAATATAAGCCCTATATTTCATCTTAGGCCATCTATGGTCTATTGTTTTTTTTTATTTTGCTGCAACATCACCCTCGTACGTGGATATGTTTCTCTTGTAAAGAGAGCAAGCCTTAGGTAGGCCTACATACAAATCTTGACGTTGATCTAGTTTAAATATCAAACACTATTAATAAAACTCAACTTAATGAAAAAATGCTGTTATTTTAATCATTATTCGAAACTATTCGGAAGAAAAATTATTCGTTATCGATATTCGATATTCGAACTTTTTGCATTTGAATATTCGATATTCGATTCGAACTGAAAAATCACTATTCGCACAGCCCTACTATTTTTGCAGCGTTAAAGATAGCCAGAAACTTCTTTTTAACATTTATTTTGATGCATTATCTTCAGGTGCAAACGATTATAGTGACATCGAAGGGCAGTTTTAATGGATTCTGGGAAAACATGTTTTTTGTGACGTCCATTAGGGGTAGGGCCTAGTCTGGTTAGCCTACAGGTGGTGCAAGCAATGTTGTACAGGCAGTGTTTTTATAAAATGGAACCAGATTTTAAAAATTGGAAACCATTGTTTCTTAACGACTGGAAACGAGTGCAGAATAGAAAACCACCGAGAGTTGAACGCTCATCCTTCCAGGTTAATTTATTTATACATCAGATTTATGGAGATAACATAATTAAACGAGTGAGCGTAACGAACGGAGTGATCTCCATTTAACTCAAACGGCGCTTATTCTGTTAATCTGCGTGCGTGTGTGTGTGTGTACGTTGAAAATCAGCCGAATCGCTGAACAGATTGTGCTGAAATTTTAAACAGACATCCAGTACGAGTTTACTGAGAACTGCTAACAAAATCAGCAAGATCCATTGCGATTTAAACCAACAAGATATAATAGATTGAAAAATAGGCTTCCAATGTTTAGAAATTATTTTAACGACAATGGTTTAGTTTTTTTAAATTATTTTTTGTTTGTTATTTGCCTGGCCGTGAAATGCCGTGCCCATGCAAGGTCTATCAAATGTTGCACGTCCAGGTACCCCCAAATTCCGCTCGTAGATTGAGTAAACCTTGCAATATTTTCACGTATTTCGTACTGGCTATGTTTACCATAGTAGGCCCTATTGCCACAGATGATGGACTACACTGTGTTATATGCATTTCAAAACATGTTTATAATTTTTAGGGATGTGCGGGTAGTGGTTTTTGAACTCGGGTCGGGTAATTGAAAGTACCCTCGGGCTCGGGTAATTGAAGTACCCTCGGGCTCGGGTCGGGCTCGGGTAGTGAAATTTTTTTTTATTTGTGAATTCATTAAAAAAAAAAAACTACAAAACAGTTTTGCATTGGTTGCAGGTAGCCACTCTGGGCTGTATTGACATGAAGAACATCTAAATCGGCGTCTTATGAACTTTTGCTTGAGTATGCCTAGGCCTAGGCCTAGTACAGTGAAGCCCCGCTATTATCGTTTTCCTGCATCATTTGTTCGTTATTCTCGGAAATAATATCGTAACGATCGTTTTCTAATATTTTCCGATACGAAAACCCCAAGAAAAACCGATGCGATCGCGTATTTTTCTCTTCCGGCCGACGAAATCATCATCATGCGTTTGTACCAGCCATGCATCTGACGAAATCGCGCGTTTGCACCAGCCTTTCGGTCTGACTCCGCCCAACGCTCTGCTGCGCGCAACGATGCGCACTAGGTCGGACTTCTAGATGAATTGCAACTTTGTTCTAGGCCTGCCGCCTAGGCATTAGACGATTTCTTTTCACCATTCGCATACGTACGTAATATTCAACTTACTTTATGCCGTTATTAGCGTTGAATGACCAGAAGACGAGTAATGACGGTCAGTAGGGCCTATTACTACAGCGGGAACAGCGCCGGAAGAGCCAAGGACACAGCTTCATAGCATAGCCGCGCCCACGTCGTAGCGATTGGTCCGCTCTGACGTCAGCTGTTCGTTTGGCGTCTGAGCGGGAGGTTTAAAAGGAGCAGATTGGCGTGTTTCTTTATTACTTCTACCCAACCCGACTTTTCGGGTAGGAATTGACGGCCCGCCCCGAGGTCGGGTAATTTTACCTACCCGAAAATTACCCGTTTTTCGGGTACTCGCACATCCCTAATAATTTTTTAAATACAGTCCAGAAATTACAAAATCTTACCCGACCAGGGGATTGAACCAGTCTCCCACATTTCGGCTATAAGGGCGCTTTAGCCAACTAGACTAGGGAAACGCCAAAGTTGTTGTTAGACGAGTGAGCGAGTCATGTGTTGAGTACCCGGGAACATTTGCATTTAACAACATTTTTTATTTATCGGGTTGTTTCGTAGCGGCGGTAGTGATATCTTTCTGTCGACGTTTCGAAGACCATGTTGTCTTCTTCTTCAGGACAACTATGATATAAAGTTTGTGAAATTCCTCTTGTTTCTTGTTATTGTTTTTTTCCCTATTGTTACTATTAAAGTTTTTTGATTGAATTTTGAATTGAATTGAATTTGATTGAACAAGAGAAATTTCACAAACTTCATATCATATTTGTCCTGAAGAAGAAGACAACATGGTCTTCAAAACGTCGACAGAAAGATATCACTACCACCGCTACGAAACAACCCGATAAATAAAAAATGTCATCAACGGGTAGCGAGACATTTAAAAGTTTTATTTGCATTTTAGTTTGATAATTATATTCGTATAAATAATAGGGTACAGCCTATTGAAGTTTAGGCCATAGTTTAGGCCATAATGCTCCACTGTAGCCTATGATAGGCTAGGGAGGCCTAAGGTAGGGGGAAGAAAAGGAATGTTACCGGGTACTCGACACTAGGGTTGCCGTTCGATACGAATTTCAGTACCGATAATCGGACTAGTTAAATCGATTATTGATTGCAATAATCGAATTAAAAAATATCGATCGATAATCGATAATCGAATGAAAATTAGGCCTAAACTTGCTCGTATACCGACGGGGACCGTGGACCTTTTGCGAGTGCATCCTTTTGTTCCTTCTATTTGCTCAGAACAGGGTTTTTCCACGCTACAATAGCAACGTCTTTCACAAGCTCCCCCTTCCCCCCCGAGCGTCTGGCCGGCGTGACGAGTGCGAGCTAAGTGGAGTAGACAGACCGCGCTACTCTACCCGGCTTGAGTGTTGTCTTTGTGAAGGTCGTTCTTCTTGGAAATCGTGGTTCTGTGAAGTTTCATTTCAGCTTTTGTTGAGATTGTCGTTCATTCATTTACGAGATATTATCAGTTTAACTATTCAATGCTCCGATATTTATTACGGGACGAGATGAATATTGTTAGACATTAGTTTGGAAGACGACGTAATATTGGTGTGAGAAAACTGATAAGATAATATTATCGTAGCACTACAGAAAGAAGAAAAGTGATTATGAGTTGGCGTGGAATGGGGAGGAATGCATCTCGATAAAATACTTGTTGACCTTGCTTGGCCGTGACGTGCCGAGGTTGAGCAATCAGCGCCTGATCGGCGCGGGAATGCAGCCGCCTGCCGCCCGAGCCGAGCCGGCCCGTAACACACACGCGTCATGCTGGTGGCCTATACTGCACAGTGCAGGCGCTTCGTACTTCACGACTTTCGAGTGTTGTAGATCTCGCAGTGGACGCATTTTTCACGGAATAAAGCGATTAATGTCTTGACTGGTACTATTTTATGAAGTTCTGCAGAGCGGGCGGTAAATTACAAAATTTCGGTCGGGCGAGCTATTCGATTATCGATTCTGGTAGACTAGATCTAGGTAGACTATCGATATATCGATTATTAAACGGCAACCCTACTCGACACATGTCTCACTCACTCGTCTTACAACGACTTTGGCGTTTCCCTAGTTTACAAATCACCAAAAATAAATCATTTGATTGCCAAACACTCAAAAATTTATTTATAAAAATCTATTTATCTTAAAACAATCAAAAGTATTCAAATGATTATGTATCTTCACTAGGGCTGTGCAAGCCTAGAATTTTTAAGTCGAGCCGAGCCGAGCATTAAAACAAAAGCTTGATTTTCGAGCCGAAACGAGCCGAGCTTTTTCAAAAAATTAAAGAAAAAAACATTTTTTTAATTTAATGGTTAGGCTGTATATTTTCTAGGGATGACATTGGGTACCCGGTTCTAGAAATTACCCGGAGCTGAATATATGATCAGGATATTTTTCACGACCGTTTTTAGGTTAATTCACTGGTTTATTATTTTACGCGCTACGTCAATGCGGTCTTTCCCGCGGAGTCTGTCGTCGATAAAGTCGCTAAAGAAGTAACGGGTAAACTTCTTTGTCAACTCTGCTGAAAAGAGATGAAGAAAAGTTAGCTGGCCTTAATCCGCTGAAATAAGACGATTATCTATCTACTATCTATCTTCTAAGAGTAACTCAAGTCGACAACAGAGCGCGTTGTCAGCCAACATGCGACACCTGCGCGAACTAGGTGCGCGTTCGATCGATCCAACCAACTCAACTCACAGCTGACCAAGAACAAAAGATGGTCGGTGTGGAACTAGGTGGAAGAAGAATTGCAATGTGATCATGTTTCTACGATCACAACGCATTGGATTGTTTTTCCTGGGCTTATCTTCTTTCTTTCTTTGCAAAAAGAGCTTCAGTGCGGGCGATAGTAGTGATAGGTTTTCCCACATGAGAGAGAGAGACACATTTGCATTCTACTGCGTCGAGTCGCATTGACCGTTGATCGCTGGCTCAGGGCTCAGGCTGCCGCATTCTTCCACGAAAGTCTTTGTTGACAAGACTGTCTGTTGAGTGTTGATGAAAATGAGCGCGTGTACTGCGTGTTTTTGTAGGCTCGGCTCGAATAAATTGAGCCTAAAACCCTAAAGCCAAGCTTGACGCGAGCTCAAAACTGAAGCTCGAAAAAGCTCGAGAAATCGAGTACTCGCACAGCCCTAATCTTCACCTGCACCACAATAAAATCTCCAACCGTAGGGTGTAGAAAGGAGGAAGCTCAAGTTACTCACCCCCTTCGCACTGATTCAAGAAACTCCCTGTTTGCTGGATCGGCGTAAGGTCGGACCGCCCCGTCGTTGATGCTGAAGCCGTCCTTCCAGAGTTTCAGAACCACCTCGGTGTCGGTGTCTCCGCGAGCCGAGGACGACACTCCAACAACTAGAACACATCAAGTTTCATAGGTATGAGAATGATGAGAGCTAGATATGGAGGAAAAAGATCAAAATACAGGCAGACAAGAATTGGATTACAGCAAGGAGGGGTCCTTAGTCTAACATACTTTGTAATCTACATCGATGATCTAGCAGCATATGTAAAAGAAAGAAGCAAAGTAGAGGTAAAACTCTATGCAGATGATGTGATAATGTGGTCTGCAGGCAATGACCCAAAGAAGATGGAAGAAGAAATGAATAAGGTTATGAAAGCATTACACAGAATGGTCTGAGATAAATGGTATGGAAGTACAGTAAATAAAATAAAAAACAGTCAATGATTATCACTTAACAAGCAAGGTAGAATCAGATTTCCACATTAAGTATGGACTCAGATGGAGCAGAAACAAGAGAGGAAGATTAAAATGCCGTGAACCTAGGCATGGCAAGTGACTGTAAGATGATAGGAGAGAAGCAAATTGATAGGATGGTATACTTAAAACTTGCTGAAGATGGTGGCAGGAGTTACCTGGGGAGCCAACACAAACACGAAAGTTCTAACCACAATAAACAGGGCTTACATCAGACCACTACTAGAAAGCACAAGTCCACCTAAAAGCACCTAAAAGTAAATTGCAGAAGCTAGACACAGTGCAAAACCAAGTTATGAGAATCTCCACAGGAGCAATGAAGTCCACTCCAATCACAGCTCTGCAGGCCAGAACAAACATCCCACCACTTGAGTCTCGAAGAAACGTGTCTGAAGTATGCCTAGGCCTACATGAAAAGATGATAAGGCTGGATGAACAATAATGGGGCAGAGAGCCATATGAAAGACTAAAAGCTCATAAAACTTTCATAACTACAGCCATGAAATACCTACATTAATCTAGAAAACAGAATGAAACTACCAAAACCTAACATCAGGGTGGCTGTTTTAGATGTGCAACATGTACTGGAGGTGGAGGGGATATGTGGAAGAAAGAAAGATTACAATGAGGAAGAGCTGAGACAAGTAACTCTTATACATATACATGACAGATATCGTGAAAGAGAGTGGCTGCACGTGTATATAGACGAACGGCACAACTTGGAGAAGGCAATGCTGAAGCAGGAATATACTGTAGAGAATTTGAGACGGCACTACCTGCAGGAAGAAATGGTAGTAACTATGATGGGGAACTAAAGGAAATATTGGAAGCAATAAAGCTGGTAGCAGGTCACCCAAAAAATAAAACTGTGGTACTTTCTGACTCAATGGCGGCAATACAGGCAGTTATGAGCAAGGATGAAGTTGATAGTGAGGTCATGGAATGGAAGTTACACATTCTTAGACTGAATAGTAGGGTTGCCGTCGATAATCGAAATATCGATCGATTATCGATATCAGTAATATGATATGATAATCGATTCAAGTATTTTGATATGATATGATATGATTATCGATTTAAATAGTGACATCGATGTTTTCGCGGTTTACCATGCTTAAAAATGCCGCGCTGTCGTATCAACGCGCCGATTGGTTGTCGGAGTAGCCAATCGCTGCTCAAGTATAATGCCACGCCCACCGCCGCCAGTGCGCATGCGCTCGCAGCGCGATACAAGGCGATACGAAAACATCGCCCGGCCCGATTGCGATTTGCGATGTATTCAGTACGGCTCGACGTGTTGTGGCGTGAACTTCTCTAGCGTCAGTCTGCCCAATTATATTGAATTCGTGATGTTTCTTCCGTCCCAAACCCAAAGAAGATATTTGCCATTACTTCTGACGCTGCCTAACAAGATGAGTCAAGTGTGGCAGTTTTTTATTATTCAAAGAACGACGACGAGGAGGTTGGGAGGAGATAAGGCTGTGAGCTCGAATGTCGATGAGATCTCGCCACTATCTCTCGCTCGCTAGATGCGCGTACTGTTGGAACACGTAAACAGTGACACCCGATGCAAGTCAAGACGTATTAAAATATAGGCTGTGTAATTGAAATTCAGCCCTCAATTTTATTTTAAACATTCTAATCCTTAATGATCTCTTGTATTAGTGTTACAATTTTGCGTTTTTCTGCTTCCTAGGCTCAATTTGGAATTTGATATGATAATCGATTTGGGTCTATGATATCGATATATTTCGATATGATAATCGATTCGATGCCTCCGATTATCGATCACGATTTTCACATCGAACGGCAACCCTACTGAATAGGTAATGAATGAGGGAAAAGAAGTTGTGCTGCAATGGGTACTTGCACACTGCAATCTGCATGGTAATGAGAAGGCAGACTTCTTGGCAAAGAGGGTCAGCAAGATTCCACAAACCAAGGAGGTCTTGACTTATAAGGCAGTCAAGTCCCATCTGACAACTGCTGATAAGAAGTTGGTGCAGAGGAAGTGGGAGGAGGATGCAAAGGACAAGCCATGGCAAAGTATAATCATTAATCAAGAAAGACAACACCACCTAGATATAAGAACAGAAAGGTCTCATCTGCCCAGTTCAGACTTGACATAGGGCATGAGCCGCATGACCTGCTGGGCCAACACTTGCACAAAGTAGGAATGGCAGATTGAAGCCTATGCAGCTTGTGCAGTAAGGAAGAACAGAATCGACAACATCTTTTATTTATTTTAAATATTATAACATCTTTTCAGTTGTGAAAGGACTAAGTCTGAACTTGACATGATGCCAGATGGCATGACGCATATACAAAGGGAATCCTGTCTATTGGATGACACAACAACATATGATGGCCGAGTAGGCCGATTGGGGGCATATGAAAACTTTAGTTCTCGAGTCTCACCACAGATGGCAGTGTGAGTGCCTATTACATGCCAAATGAAATAAGTTTTTAAAATGCTAATTAGTATGGCCAAATTAAGTTCAGTTTATTTGAAAAAGTTTTGATACATTTTGATTGTTTGTTAATTAAATTAGTATTACATTTTGATTGTTTGTTAATTAAATTAGTATTGTCAATTGAATTTTTGCTACTTTTTAAATTTAATACCAAGACATTCAACATTTTCGTCAATTTGATGCATCTTGGCAAACAATTTGGAGTAGGCCTAAAGCAAAGTGTTTATTTTAGCAAACTCAATCGTTTTAGCACTATTTGTGAATATTATGCTACCTACCTTCCTAAATTTTGGACTTAATCACTATATAAAGTAAATTAATATTAGCCTATTAGGTGATCTTTCAACAGAAAATGAAGCAAAGCAAATTTGAGTTAAATCATTTTACAAATTAGGATACATTAAGATTAAGTGGAGTTAAACCAATCTCTTTTCATTGGATTTAAACTCAGAAATGAGAGATGATATGCCGAATATTATCTTAAGAAAGTTGACATGGCCCATGACTATGTAGTATATGTAGTACCATCACAAATTAAGCACTGGTTTCATCCAAGTTAAATCATAATCAGTGACACTGACATTAACAAGTAAAGGCTGATTTACGATTGATGTAACATTACCTGGGTAAACGGAAAACATAACGAATTGAATTTATAAATTAAATAACTACTTGTGCAAACTTGCATTGATTATTGTACCACCTTTCACAAGCCGTTTCAGCTTAGTTCCAGTTGATCGTCAGTAGCTGAGATTCTAGATTGGCCCTATATGCATTACAAGTTCCCTAGAAAGCACCGTAACATGATAGTGTGGGAAGTCATCTCACCCTCCGTGTCGTTGCTAGTCTGGCCCAGACGATACCCGGCCCCGCCAAACGTACTCGATTGGCCTCTACTAGGTCGGGGATCTCGTGGATCGACCACTTCAGCACCATGCCTGAAGTTGAAACAAACCGTCACATACATTCCCCACTTATAAACACAAATGCCTTTACAGCATTAACACGATGGCCGTTTAATTCGCGCTCAAAATTGTCTTACACAATTGTCAAGTAAACAAGTAAACTCGTGTAAGGTGATTTTGAGCGAGAATTTATTAACAAGAAAACTTGTGCAAAGTAGCCAACGTGTAAAACAATTAGTATTTAACACACTAATGTATGCCCATGCCCTGCTTGGCAAAGACCAGTTGATTAGTACCACTCTGCATGGCAAGGAAAGTGCTAGGCCCTAATGTTATTTTATAGATTTATTTTTCATAAGTGTTCATGTTTCATATGGTTAGGCTGCATTTCAGACCATAGTATCTTGATTCATTTAATTTAAATATTAATGCTATGAGCAGCCTTTCTGCTGGGTTTATTTAGATTTATCGTTAAGTCATAATGCACCACTCAAGCCTAAGGGATGTAGGGAGGAAAACCAATGCTGGTAAATTTTGGTATTTTTGCATTTGCATCTCTAAAAAGTCTGCCCCCCCCCCCACCCCCCAAAAGTGGATGAGTACACTAGTTAAAAGTACCTACTACAATGGGTTAAGGCATTTTAATATAGCCCTTAGATATGTTATTTCTACCAAATTTCCACCCCATAAGTAGTAGGCATTGAGGTTGTCTACGGGAAGATTTTATTTCGCAAAACCTATTACCTAGGTGCCCGCTATAAGGTACTATACACTCAGGTATCTCGTAAAAAAAAACACGTTTTTTGAGTTTTCAGGGTGTTTCCCAGCCGCCATGAAACGTGAAAAGAACTTTGAATACGTCATAATCAGAGCTTTTTAGGTACCCAACAACCCACGCTAATTTTTGTTGGGATGCGATCATTCCTTCAGAGTTAAAAATGGGATGAAAAATGATTAAAATCGTTTTTTAACTCCTCTACCAGGTGCTTAATTCAGAGAGTTAAAAAAGCAATTTTGATAATTTTTCATCCCATTTTTAACTCGAAAGGAATGGTCGCATCCCAACGAAAATTAGCGTGGGTTGTTAGGTACCTAAATAGCTCTGATTATGACGTATTCAAAGTTCATTTCACGTTTCATGGCGGCTGGGAAACACCCTGAAAACTAAAAAAACGTGTTTTTTTACGAGGTACCTGAGTGTATAGTACCTTATAGCGGGCACGTAGGGAATAGGTTTTGCATAATAAAATCTTCCCGTAGACAACCTCAATGCCTACTACTTATGTGGTAGAAATTTGGTGTAAATAACATATCCAATATTATGGGGCTTAATCTGAGATTTTACCGAAAATATTAAAGGAAATCCACGAATAAAATCTTCAGTAAGGATTTTAAAGTGTGGGTTTTGATCCAGGTACGTCCCAAAATATAGTCTCGATGCGTAGTATGTGAGAAACCTCTATCGGCGAATTACATTATTACACAACATGATTTGAGTGCGCCTAAACGTAAGTAAACATTTTTTTTTAGATTAGACCCACCCACCCTATGGGGATTTTGGGGGTTTCTTTATGGGTTATTTAGTTTTTTTTTCTGAATCCAATGATACCAAATTCGCTTCTGTTGCAATTTGTCCTAGGTCAACTTGGATAGACCCCGGACTACTTACACAATCAAAAGCAATGAGATCTAAAAGAAATGCCAAGCTTATGTCATTTTTTTTTTTTTGGAACTGATATTAGGCCTAATCTAAGGCTATATAGTGTTATTCACTAGGAAAACGCTTAAGTCCCGCCGCGTTGTTAGATGAGCGTAATTGGTGCATTGAGCTGCCATGTGTTAGGCCTATGCGGATTTTCTGTTGTTCTGTGAAAAAATCAGAACTTCGTTGAAGATTTTCTTAAAATGAAATGAAATGAAATAAAAAATTAACTTAATTTTTTTTAATTAATCGTAATTTAAAAAAGGAAAAAATCGTAATATTGAAATTTTCAAAATAAATAATTATTCGATTGCGCACAAATTGTACACGAATATATTAATTAATTCATAAAATTAAGGTTCTGTGAAAAAATCATTACAATCGGATAAAGCATGTAGGTGTTATAAGTCGAAGAAATTTAAAAAAATAAAAAAAAATCGTAAAATTGCGATTTTCATGAGAAATAATTTTTCGATTGCGCTCAAAAACGTGGCAGTTCTTAGTTCAGAGATTTCGAAGGCCTCCATAAAATTTCATTGCAATCGGAGTATCGGTTTAGCCGGAATCGTGTTAACAGACAGACAAAAATACAAAAAAAAAGAAAAAAAAACATTCCGGATTTTTTTCTCCAGTGTAGTGAAATGGAATCTTCGCTTCGCTCGCTACGCTCATCTAATATCAATTTTAGTCAATTTTAAAGAGACCTAGATTAACAGGTTGAAGGCCCAGTGAATTCATGTAAAATAAATAAACTTAACCTTTAGGATATGTTATACTCAAATTTAGGCCTACCAAAAAACAACATAAATAAACTTTAAATGCTATTGTCTCAAAACTTTTATTCTAGCACATTTGCTAACATATTATTATCCTACTTCTTCTACAGTTTTTAAGATAAAAGGATAATTTATTTTTTAATTTGCTCACAAGTCTTATTCTGACAAATTCATTAGACACTTTTTTGATGAGATTTATAGTTTTTTAATTAAAATATGGGAAATATAGATTTGTTACAAAAAACATACATTTTTCAACAATGCAAAGGAAAAAATCATATTTATCAAACAAAACAAAAATTATAAAATCCGTCTGGTGAATGTTTAGATGTATTGTTTTTTAATTAATCTAAAACACCATTCACATTATAAAAAAATGAAAATTGTAAAAGCCTTAGCATTATCGCATAGCAAAATCGTAAAATTGCAATTATTATGAAAAATAATTGTTTGATTGCGCTCAAATTTCACACGAATATATAAATTCATAAAATTAAGGTTCTGTGAAAAAATCATTACAATCGGATTAAGCATGTAGGTGTTACAAGTCGAAGAATGTTTTAAAAATTTAAAAAATCGTAAAATTGTGATTTTCATAAGAAATAATTTTTCGATTGCGCTCAAATTCCACACGAATATATTAATTCATAAAATTAAGGTTCTGTGAAAATATCATTATAATCGGATAAAGCATGTAGGTGTTGTAAGTCGAAGAATTTTTTTAAAAAAATTGAACACAAGAATGATGGTTGAACACAAGAATGAAGATTCGCGTTCGGTGGTTTCTTCCGCGAAAGATTGATTACTCCCTGATTTGCTGTTCCTGATTTTTGGCAAACCTCATATTCGTTTGAGTGGGATCGTCTAATAAATCAGTTTTTTTCTTTTCGTTTTTTTTTTAATGTTTTTATTTTTTCTTCTTCTTTTTTCTTTTCTTTCTTTCTTTCTTTTTTTTCCTTTCCTTTTTTCTTTTGTTTTCTTTTTGTTTTGTTTTCTTTTTTCTTTTCTTTTCATTCCCCACCCCCTTTTTTATATATTCGATTCATTCATAAATTGCATTTAATATCCTTTTTATTTGTTATCAAATTTGTTGAATATTTAATGCATTGTTGTAATATTACTATTTCAAATATTTACTTTAATGTAGTTCATTGTTGTGTTTGCATCTATGTAATTAGATTTATTTAGTTGTCCTCCTTTGTAAATCAGTTTTTATAACTGAATAGGATAGACGTTAAATAAATAAATAAATAAAATAAAATAAAAGTGCTTAATTTTAGTGGAGGTGCCGGGTCCCAGGCTGTTGTCTTGTTGTTAATTATTCGTCGGCCGGTCATAAGTACAAAATTACGATTTTTGTTGTAAAACCTAGGAGGCCTAGCCTGACTAAAATGGTCTTAAAAACGTTTAAAAGCAAAAATTTCAAGGGGTTAAATGTTTAGGAAAATAAACGTTTTTTCTCATCCCTAGAATATGTTTATAGCTTAGATTAACTTAACTTTATAACTTCAAGTAATTTGATAATCAAATCATAGGTCTACTAATACTAGGCCTATATTATACATAGGCCCTAGGCCTATAATTTTTTAGTTATTAATATTATATGTTCAAGTTATATGAGTCTATGAAGTATTGCTTATTTGGTTCCACTGCAGGCGTCAAAGTTTGTTTCGAGTCGATTTTCTTTGTTGATAAGGGCAACCAGTTGCGTGACGTCACCACTAAAAGTGTCTATATCCTGTCCCAAGACCAATATTTCCTGACTGGAATGTACATTGTACAGGTCTACAAAGTGAGACAGGCAGTGATGGGATCCACAGACGAAATAGGTAGTTAGGTAGGTCTAGGTAGGGCTACTGCCTAAATTATGAAACTTACTCTTGAACAGATTTGAACATCTCTGAAACCAAGTCTTTCTTCTTACTGGGTCCAAGCACTTGCTGGCCACTGTGTGTCGAACCACCAGCATAGAAAGCTTGACCTTCTTCTTCGTCATCACTGCCTTGACCAGCAGCAGCCTGTTGGTTCAAGCTGGCCAGTGTTGCAAACCTGCACATGACACAAAATAAGATTTTTAAATTAAACCCTGAGCCTACCGGTACCAGAAGCAGCCTGTTAGCTCAAGCATGACCGGTGTTGTAAACCGGCACATGACACATTAAAGGAGTTATCTCATCTTGAAAGTACATTAAATCATTTGTTTTGAGACACTATTTTGAATATGCAAAACAAAACAAGAAAACAAAAATTAAAAATAAAATAAAAAAAGAATAATTACGCCATAAACCAGTTTTGGGGAGGAACGCGTTCCTTTTTCAGGAACTTTTATGGGAACGCGTTCCTTTTCTTAGATCAGGAACTTGTAACGTCAAAGTTACTATTTCGTGGGAACTTGGAACGAATTTAACGTTCCTTTATAAGTTCCTTTTGCCATCGTAATCCCGTCGAATTCCTGTACCTGATATCGTAAATTGCAGTATGAAAAACATCAATGTGACATCTTGTGTTTTCAAAAAAGGCGCCACACTCGTCAGATGGCCTGGGACTTACTTTTATGAATAATAGTAATGATAAACTAACTCATTTCACATTTATTTTTGTTTAGATCAGTGATGGTATAAGGAACGTGAAAGGAACTAAGTTCCTATTGAGGAACGAGGAACGTTTCAGTTCCTTTTTTATTGAAAAGGAACGAGGAACGCCTCAGTTCCTTTTTAGGCAGAAGTAACTTAACTTTTCAAAGTTCCTTTTTTGGGGGAACGTGCCCAAGACTGCCATAAACACACTATTTATTGGAATCCTGTGTCTTGGCCACGCCTCCTTGCACGAGGTCAACTGTGGCCCAGTAACCGGCAGCTGTGATCAAGCGGCGCGGCTGAGGGCAATGGGCATGATGCAACAGCCACGCAGGCGCCCTGATTGACATCAAATGTGGCACACCCGGACACCGGATTTAAAATCTGACTTCTACAGGATTCTCTACTCTTTTATGTGTTTTAACTGTTTTTCATAACATTGCTGAAGGGGGCTATTTACCCCCAAAAATTATTTTTTACCACTTAATCTATAGACTAATACTACACTAAAATGACCGTTTAAAAATTATATTATCTTGTATCTGTGATTTTACTTCAATTTTTCAATTTTTTTGATCATGAAATTTGCAAAAAATGTTGTTTTGGGGAATTTCTGAAATTGTCTTTAATCCTGGCCATCCGCCAGGTCCAACGTCCCTCATCAGCGGCAGATTCAAAAGAACTAAACATAATAGATTTGTTCGCCTGTGTCACTGGCCAGTGTTTATCAGTTTATTTAGTGTAACACTGCAGTAATCGCTATGCCTAAGCATCCTCAGTGACACTGATAATAGCCCACTGTAATGTAGAGCTACCACTACCAGTCATCATAACATCAAAATACACTAGCCACAAACCGCCATCTGGACGTTAAGATTTATATCTAGACAGCAGTGCAATCACAATACAATCGAGGGACGTCGAAAATGGCTGCCTAATAGGCACATTTGGTTAGGCCTTTTCGCCCAGTTGCTTTAGGCTCATTTCGGCTTCAAGGTTATTAAGCGAGCATTTCCATTTGACTCTGCCGGAAAAAAATAGTCACTGTTTTTTTTTTGTTTGTATGTCTTGCCATAACGTTCGAACGGAGGTTCGTATCGAGTTGAAATTTGGACCATCCGCAAGCTTCGTTCTCGATTGAATGCCATTAGTTTTGTGGCAAAATCGTTCAAAAAGTTACAAAGTTTCATTAAATTTAATCGAAAGTTTTTTTTTTCAAACTAAACGGCGACAAAAATCTGAGGTGGCCAAATCATTTAGAATGTCCGTCCGGTCACGAATATGTTAATTTAATTTTGATCCGATAAGTAGTGTAGATGGAATGGAAATTACATTTTAACAAAAGTAACGTTACCATAACAGCGAAAAGTCGCACGAAGCTAGAGCTTTTTTGGCTCATGATAGCGGTCGCACGAAGATTCAGATCAGGTTGAAATTTGAACCATCAACAAATTTCCATGTGGATTGAATGCCATTAGTGTTGTGTCAAAATCGTTCAAAAAGTTACAAAGTTACATTAAAGTTAATCAAAAGTTTTTTTTTGAAACTAAACGGTGACAAAATCTGAGGTGGCCAAATTATTTAGAATGTCCATCTGGTCATGAATATGTTAATTTCATTTTGATCCAATAAGTAGTGTAGATGGAAATTACATTATAAACAAAAGTAACGTTACCATGGCAACGAAAAGTCGCACAAGGTTTCTGGCCACTATGCACTGCCACCTAGAAGTAATCAAAATACTATCGATGAAGCAGTGTTTTATTTGTTACCAAAGAGTTAAAATAGTTTTCCCAAGGAAATGATGCCAAGGTCCTCTAGATGGCGGTGGATTTTATCCACAAAGTAAAGATTTACCCACGGGTTTACCCAAATACCTTGGCAATAACTAGGAAAACGCTAAAGTCCCGTCGCGTTGCGTTGTTGAGCGAGCACCGGTACGTGCAACACGACCCGAGTACGACATTCCCATAATGTTACATACCAATAAGTCTTTAAGGTCTTGACCGATTTAGCTAAAAATTTGTAAATTAGGAGAGAATGGATAAAATCCACCGCCATCTAGAGGACCTTGACATCATTTCTTTGGGAAAACTATTTTAACTCTTTGATAACAAATAATACACTGCTTCCTCGATAGTATTTTGATTACTTCTAGGTGGCAGTGCATAGTGAGACTTTTCGTTGCCATGGTAACGTTACTGTTGTTAAAATGTAATTACTATCTACACTACTTGAGGTCTTACCCAATTTAGCTGAAGATTTGTAAAATAGGAGAGAATGTTGTACTTATTGACCCTGCAAAATTTCATAACGATCGGAACATTTTTTTATTTTTATTTATTTTTTATTTTTTATAACCAACGATCGGATTTTGTTCAAAAACAATACAGCAACCCGCATATAGGTGGTATGTACATGTGTGCAAAATTTCAGGTCGATCAGAGAAACGGTGCGACCTGTACCGAAGCAGTAACAGAAAAAAACAAACAAAAAAAAAACAGACATTCGAGCCATAAGAGAAGATTTTATCAGGAATTTTCAGAATAGTAGTTTTTCACGTTCATGTCAATATTTAATGTTTATCAGGGGTCAAGCATAGGATCATATACGTAATCATTACGGTAAGCTACCTACGTATATGATCTTATGCTTGACCCCTGATAAACATTAAATATTGACATGAACGTGAAAAACTACTATTCTGAAAATTCCTGATAAAATCTTAATCTCAACCCCCCCCATAAAAATCCCCAAATATTAGGCATAATGTCGGGAAATTTACAACACTGTCGAGGTCTTCCATTGTGACTGCAGTACCCAGAAATTGGACCTGTCAGTCGAGGCAAATTATTTTAAAGGTAGGTAACTACGTTTAAAATTGACAGCTGGTCAGCGTCGGAGAAACGTAAGGTTGAAGCATTTAGGCTAGGCCTAATAGTACAGGCGCAAAGTGTATCTCGTAGGCTATTCGTGGAAGAATATAGCGGTCAACGGCATCGTACAAAGGTATCAATTACAAGGTTTTTGGACATGGGTTACATCGGCGGAATTACTGCAGGCGCCGTCGGTGGCGTCGCGACGCCTAACATACGTTTTGGCTTATAACTCTCTTACCGTTCATCTCACAGAAAATATCATAAATGCATTTTCATTCAGTTTTGTAATATACATCGATTTGTGCTATTAACTTATCAGTAATTTAACAATTATAATTTTTTATCAATAAAATAGTACAAAAACAAAATATTAAACTAAATTAGTGTTAATTACTTATGGAGAGGGCACCCTGACCGGTAAACCATATTCGTCATGTCCTTATATCACTTACATTCTGGTTTGCATGGTTTACTTCTCGTGGTGAGCGGTGAGCGCAAGGAGGGTAATCGTGCATACTTTGAATTATACTTTATTATCCTCTCATACCACTACCGAGGTACCCGCTTTCATTACTCCCTCAATCATACTCTCAAACCCTTTATGTGACCTGTACCTCTGTTTTGGATTGGGAGAACATAAAATCTATGACACAGATACCATTTACATGCTCAATAAAGATATGAAAGCCGCTTAAACAAGTGGTTGAAATTCATCACCCCACACATTTTAGTTTAAAACAGACTTACAATCTATCTTGGTTCTTGGGCCATCTTCATCTTAATCTGATGATGTATCGGGCAACGTCTTGGGTACAGAGTTCAAACAGGTGTTATCCTCGTCTTCGGTTGTGCATTGGCATAACTCCGTACATCGTAATACGTGGGATTTACAGCTGCACCGCGATGCACATCTTGATTTAGAACAGCTGCATTTTACAAGTTCTATAATGGCAGTTGGCGGAGGGGGTCCGGTAGTGTTGTCATTCTGGGTTGAAAGTCTCGCGAATTATCATTCTCCCGCATCCATCCGTAGTTTTCTGGAGGCAAACGTTCGGGGTTGGCAATATTGTAGTTGTTCTAGATCCAGGACTGATGATGAGCCCGAAGAATACTTTGATGTAATGCAGCTTTTGTGCGGGGAAGTTTCGAAGACTCACAACCTTTTTGTTGAACATCCACCAACGCAGGTCAGCAGTTACTTTGAGCTTAGTCAATGGAGAGTATAGTTGACAAACAAAAAGTTCTAAGCCAGTTGTAACACATTCTTTGAGCTCAGTAGATTTGCCTAGTTCAGTAAATGCAGAGATGACTTGAGCTTCGGCATTTTCGAAAACTTTCCAACACGTAAGCTTTCCCTTTCCATGAAATGCACCTGTGTTGTCAGCACCAGTGAATGCATGAAATCCGGGAAGTGCTGAAGCTCTTTCTGGGCCCAATCCATTGTACACCAAACCAATCTCGATACTTCTAAATCTATCTCCACGACCTGTGACAAATAGTGATCTCGGGCACAATTGAGGGTAACGTCTGAGTGCAAGGACGAAAACATCTGTATCAGGAGAGAAGATAGAAATCTGAGTTGCCCCTCTTGAAGTCGCATCTACAGCATGAAGAATCATTTTTGTATCTGCTTCTTCTTGCGGACTAGCCAGATGTTCGAGAGGTGCCTTTGTAGTTTGGATTTGATCTGACCATGCAACCACTGTTTGTCTCTGATAGTTTTCAGATGCTTTGATGACTTTTGTCGCAAGATAGACTGTAAGTTCATGTTTTGTGTTAGCGTGTGTTAGCAACTGGCTTAAACTGATATTTCCAATAGGCGTGTTGTCACTAATACGGTAGGCAACTGAAGGTTTGCCTCCTTGACGCCCGTCGCGTGTTGCCGACTTTAGTGACGAGGGTATATCATATCGATCAAAAACTACGTGCACTTCGGAAAACGAGCAATACTTATTTTCTACCCGGTTGACAAATGGAATGGCTAGCTGCTCACAAGTCAGTCAGTCAGTCAGTCAGTCATACATCGATTATTGCTACTGAATGTTGCACTGCAGATTCAAGTTTCCATTTCCTCGGTGTCTTTTTTGCTGACATCTTCGAGAATAGCCATTAGATTACTCTTCGTTGAACAGTGGTGAAGTGTCCCATCTACAGCAAACAATGCTCGAGGTACAACCGAGAATTCGTTATTACCTATCCCTTGTTTTAGATCTAGCTCGGGTCTTGACCTGGCAACAACGAGCATTCTCATCATCAATGACGATGTTTCTCTCAGTTCAATTATCTCGTTTTTGGTTTTAATGAGAACCTTTTTGAAGCACATTTCCACATCTTTAAATTGATAGTTTTCATTGGGGCCCACACGCTTACATTGTTGCAGGCTATGCGCTCCGAAACGAATTTAGAAGATTCTTGAAGATTCACTTCATTTTTCGCATACATCGTTCACGACTTCTTCTGGCATGACCTTTTTAGCGATGAAATTAATTAACTCATTGGATTTGTCTTCAAAGGGGTTTGTGTAATTCTTAATTGTTTCCACCAACTTTTGAGTATTCACATTTTGCCTGTCTAGAATACTTTTTTGTCACGGTGGTGACGAGCAGAGATGAAAGTGTTTAGACCAGCTTCTCTTGAGATTCTTTTGATAGTCGAGCCATTTCCGGAGCAATTAAGAAATAGCGAGCACGAGCACCTGGGTTTAGTGTTACCCGGTTAAACCACCATCTACTTTCAGGGTTCGGATAACTTGTGCGAGAGCGTGGTCACCACCAATGAAGCAAAATGGAACTGTGCTGCTTTTATTAACTATCCAATTCCCTGATGTAAACTCTTCATATGTTTTGGGCTGTTTCTTGTAAGTGGCTCATCTCAGAAAGATAAAGAGGAATAACACGAGCATAATTTCGCTTATCGTGCGCAAAGAAGTATTTAACAAGGCTTGTAAGAGATGTCAAATGAATTTCTCGATTTGGTTGATCGGGAAACACTCCCGTAGGTGTAATTGTTTTTTTTATTTACTATAATTCAGAAATTAAAAAAGTCCTCCCCAACCGGGAATCGAACCACGGATCTCCCGCATTCCAGACAGGCGTCTGAAAAAAAATGTCAAATGATGTTTCCATTCAGCAGTACGTACAGCCCGGATTAAAAGAGAGAGCTCAACAATCATCTTCATGTACTGAACTGCCACTTTAAATAATGGCTGTGTGGTAACTTCAAACTTATCTAAGCTGTCACCGAATGTGGACTCTTCCAAGGATTTTAAAACCTCAGTGTGGGCAACCTTTACATCACTGCAATCTCCTTCTTTGCAACTGTCATGAACGACATTTGACAATTTCATGTATTCTTCTTCGTGATGTGGATTCTCATTTAAAAACGCTTCACATATACAACGTGTGCACTGCCTGAAGCATTGTTAAGTGGGCTTCAACCCTTCTGTTGACATGTTTCCCATCCATAATGTGTCTCACAGTAGAATTACCAAAAATGCCAGACTCGACCCAAAACTGTTCTTTTACACTAGGAAAACGCTAAAGTCCCGCCGCGTTGATGGATGAGCGTTTTTTTGAAAGTTTTTTGTTTACGTTTTTTGCGTTTGTTTGTACATAGCCTACTTTTCCTTTGCAAGGGCTTTACGAATGCATTGCAGGTGATTGTTGTCAAGTTTCTATTGTTACTTGTTAATTGGTATTATGAACCTCAAAAAATTCATATTAAAACCTTTATTTCTGTAGATTCTGACTAACTCTTTCTACTTTTTCTTTCAAAAGGTACCACATCACCATAACCTTAATGTCCATGTGAAATCTGAACGTTGTAGCCCCACCCGTTTGGTCAGAATCGGCCCAAATGTGACGGAAATATCGCACTAAAAATTGAAAAACTAATATTAAAACCATTATTTCTATAGATTTTAGTTAACTTTTTCAACTTTTTCTTTTAAAAGATACCACATCACCATAACCTTAATGTCCATGTGAAATCTGAACGTTGTAGCCCCACCCTTTGGTCAGAATCGGCCCAAATGTGACGAAAATATCGCATAAAAATTGAAAAACTAATATTAAAACTATTATTTCTATGGATTCTAGTTAACTTTTTCATCTTTTTCTTTCAAAAGGTACTACATCACCATAATCTTAATGTCCATGTGAAATATGAACGTTGTAGCCCCACCCGTTTGGTCAGAATCGGCCCAAATGTGACGAAAATATCGCACTAAAAATCGAAAAAAATCGTAAAAGTACGATATTCATGAGAAATATTTCTTCGATTTTCCCTAAAAGCAATACACCTCTAAGTTCAGAGAAAACTAAGGTCCCCTCAAAATTTCATCAAGATCGCTTATGCCGTTTGCCCGGAATCCTGCTAACAAACAGACAAAAATACAAACAAACAAAAAAAAAAAAAAAAAAACATTGGAGCTAAATTTTTTGGGGGTCAGTGAAATTGAAGTTTTCGCTTCGCTCGCTAAGCTCGCTACGCTCATCCAACTATTGTCAATATATTTTGTTCCAATGGTACGTAGCATGGCCATAACAGTATGAAGTTCAGCTGGACGTGGAATAATCAAATCATTTCGATGCACTTGCAACTGAAAAAATGACGAGGATGCTTGATTCTAATTGAATGTGTTCCCCTTAATAATGATTAACCAACCAAACTACCTTGTGATTGATATTTCTCCTGGTACAATAATATAAAGGTTTTACAAAAATATTCCTAGACGCATCCCATCTAACAAAATGGCTAATATCGATCACAAGGTAGTTCGGTTGGTTTATTGTTCAATTACAATCCAGCTTCCTTGCCATTTTGTTGGATGCGTCTAGGAAAAGTACTGTAAAAACTTTATATATTGTACCAAGTATATTATTGATCACAAGGCAGTTTGGTTGGTTATTTTATTATTAAGGGTTTAAGGGACATGACGAATATGGTTTACCGGTCAGGGTGCCCCCTCCATAAGTAATTAACACTAATTTAGTTTAATATTTCGTTTTTGTACTATTTTATTGATAAAAAATTATAATTGTTAAATTACTGAAAAGATAATAGCACCAATCGATGTATATTACAGAACTGAATGAAAATGCATCTGTGATATTTTCTGTGAGATGAACGGTAAGAGAGTTATAAGCCAAAACGTGTGTAAGGCGTCGCGACGCCACCGACGGCGCCTGCAGTAATTCCGCCGATGTAACCCATGTCCAAAAATCTTGTAATTGATACCTTTGTACGATGCCGTTGACCGCTATATTCTTCCACGAATAGCCTACGAGAGTCAAAATCATACACTTTGCGCCTGTACTATAACCTATATAAATTAAATTAAAATAATACATATGATAAGAAAGCACATTACAAATTGCATTGCACTCTTCATAAAAAACGGTTTTGAAGTAGGCTACATCCAGTATTCAAAATTAGTCAAAAGAAAAATTGTGCCTACCTATAAAAATAAACCTATAAAAATACCTATAAAAATTATTACTCTTCCATTCTTTTGTTCATGATAAAATAGTTGTATCATCATAGGATTTAAAAACAGGAGTTGAAAGTATGCAATCCACTTCCTACGCGGACACAGTAATTGGTTATCATTGGCTCTTTGCCTTCATATGATGAAAATCAGGCATGCATTTGGTTGCTTTGCAGTTTTCTGTCAAGTCTGATACAATTAAGTCCCATGGGGGAGGGGAAGAAGAGGAAGGACTACCCCCCGCCCCCCTTTAGAATGTAAAACAATGGCTACAACTGGGAAACTAGTAGCAGTCAGTACCTAGGGCTTTGTGTTCCTAGGATGTGCTGACTTGTGGCTTCTAAAGATGCAGTAGCAAAAAAAAGAGATCATCTGTTCATCATCACCTCATCCCCCCCCCCCCCCCCCAATTCCAAAAAGCCTCGGCAAGCTGTAAAGCTGATTCCGTTGGCTGATCCCGTAATGACAACACAAGAAAGTGTAACTTGGGCTTGTAACTTGGGCTTGCACTGCATGAGAGTACAGAAATGTCCAGGTTGTCTATTGCACTATGGTAAGCCAATCCATTAGACACATCATCACCTTATTCCCCTCCAATTCCAAAATGCTTTGGCAAGCTGAAAAGCTGATTCTGTTCAGAAATGTCCAGGTTGTCTATTGCACTCTGGTAAGCTAATCCATCCCAAATCTTCAAATCAATGCCACCAAATCATTCTTTCACCAAATAAGATCTCTGGAATCTACCCCATTCTTCAAACATATCTCTCTTAGGCCCTACATCTTCTGGCCTTGAATCATTAACTAGTTAACCACATAGCTATGCTGGTGCAGGTGGTGAGATAGGCTAACTGGTCTGGCAAGTTTATTTAGTGTTGCACGGGACTTGCGTGCGTGGCAAGTTTAGGCACCGACTTTGATTCGTTTAGCAACTGGGGTCTTTGCTGGTGGAGGGTAATGGGTACTTCCGGCAATCTTACCTAGTGTTGTGCCCTGTGGCAGGTTTAGGCACTGGCTTTGATGGATCAGTGACTTGGGTCTTTGCTAGTGGTGGGGTAACGTAACATGTACTTCCGGCAATCTTACCTAGAGTTGCGCCGCATGTAGGGATGGGAAGGTAATAGGTTTAAACCAGGGTGTTTTTGTAAAAATCAGATATAAATCAAATGATTTAGGCCTATTTAATAAAAATCATTGATGTAAATCAAATTCAATTTTTCTTCAATTTGAGCAACAAACACAAGAGTTCTAACTGAATTAGGCCTATGCAAAACTTTCCTTGAAAAAAAATGTAATTAGATTTTCTGAAACACTTGTGAAAGTATTTGATCTGCTCACCAACTTGACAAGTTTTGAAAACAATAAAAATCTGATTTAAATATAAAAAAGTCAAAATAATCTGACTAAAATTGCAAAGTTGATTTACTGGTTTAAAAGAAAAAGGCCTAAACCCAAATTTAATCCAATAAATCATTACTTTTTATTTTTTAATAACAATAACAAAATCCCACACCCTGGTTTAAACGTGAAAATGGTTAGTGTTATGGAAGAGGATATTACATTCATTTTAGGGCCTTAGTAAATTGAACAAAAAATGTAAAACATTTTGTTTTAAAAGGTTAAATGTCGCAAGCAAGACATGTACATAGTGGGCTATATTTGTACGTCCAATGCTTACAATTGTACAATATTTAATTCTTTATCGATCCACACTACGTGTAATTGCTGCTACTGACAAGTGACACTAGACAGGCAGGCCGGTTGATCGTCTGGAACCGGCAGAGTGCGAGAAAACTGCGGGTAAACGGTTGCCGCCACCATCATGGGTTTTGTGGAAATCGACCACCAGAATATAATGAAGTGTAAAATAATCAATTTGTGGGATCCGTAAAAACGCGGTAACCAACTGACCGTAATTAGTTCAAGAGTTTAAATGTTTAGGAAACTACCCGTTTTCCCCATCTCTAGCCCCGTGGCAGGTTTAGGCACTGGCTTTGAAGATTCAGTGACTTGGGTCTTTGCTGGTGGTGGGGTAACAGGTAGCCCTACCTACCTACAAGATACTTCCGGCAAGCTTACCTAGTGTTGCGCCCCGTGGCAGGTTTAGGCACTGGCTTCGATGGTTCAGTGGCTGGGCTCTTTGCTGGTGGAGGGGTAATGGGTACTTCTTCTGGCTCATCATCATCGTCGTCGATCTGAACTGGGTCATCACCATCATTTTCATAGAAGCTGGCTAGAGCCACCTAACACAAGACAAATGCATCAAAAACTTGTTTTCAGACTTGATCGTTAACCTACCATCTAGGGCAGGGGTCGGTAACCTTTTTTGTCTTGGGAGCCAATTTTATAGAAAATTTGAAAGTGATTGCTAGTTGGAGCCATAGTAGGATATTTGAAAAATAATTACGTCATATAACGTAAGTTTGATTCCTCAATTTCATTAATCGGGAAACACTCCCGTAGTGTAATAGGGCCTAATAGGCCTAGATTTTATATGGAGGGCCTATGTATGATTTTTTAAATTTCTGGATTGATTTACGTAAGTTTGATTATCATAAGAGTAAGCCTATTAATGTAGGGCTACGACATTATGTTACAATTTTTATGTAGGCCTATAGGCCTAGTGAGCTGTTCAAGCAATGTTAATTTTGTGGTTGAATTGTTGACACGATAATTTGAAAATATGGTTTATGGTTATAGCCCTAACAAAAATGCTTTATGTGCTGGTTCTACCTGTTTGTGTGTATAGAACCAGCACAGTTTGTGGATTCTTCCGCAGTTCAGCACAGTATTTAAGGATATTTCATGGTAAAACTGTTCGATGACTCTTCAAAAAATGTCACTCAATGTTACCTACTTTATATTGAAAGAAAACTTCACATTGGGCTACTTCACAAAGTGGAAAACCACTAGGCCTACATTCTACAATCAATAACACCGAATTTGTCAGTCCAATCACTATTAATACAAACGATTTTCATAGGATATTTCACGTTTATTTTCGTCGCTCATGTTGATAGCTGCAGATTAATTGACTTTGAACCAAGATTCTTGTCTTAACAAAACTAGCCTATAGAGCCAGGCTAGACCCACTCAAGACCCGCAGGTTGTCGACCCCTGATATAGGGCCTACCTAGGCCTATATAAAAACTAAAATGTTAAATTAAAATTAGGGCTGGGCTGAGTATGACAATAGGCTATTTGCATGACAAATTTTTATGCTTTAACCAAATAGCTCTTTTGATTTTATTGAAGGCCCTATTTTTAAAAAAAGAGTAAAAAATGAATTTTATAAACTAGGAAGCTTCGCAAACGCTTTTTCAGGCGCGTTGTTGGATGAGCGTAATTTTTTAAACACGAAAAAAGCGTAAAATTGCAATTTTCATGAGAAATAATTTTTCGATTACGCTCAAATTTCACACGAATATATTAATTTATAAAATAAAGGTTCTGTGAAAAATTCATTACAATCGGATAAAGCATGTAGGTGTTATAAGTCAAAGGAATTTTGTTAAAAACGAAAAAATAGTAAAATTGCGATTTTCACGAGAAATAATTTTTCGATTGTGCTAAAAAACGTGACAATTCTAAGTTCAGAGATTTCGAAGGTCTCCAGAAAATGTCATTGCAATGGAGTATCGGTTTAGCTGGAATCGTGCTAACAGACACACAATAATACAGAAAAAAAAACATCCCGGATTTTTTTCTCCAGTGTAGTGAAATTGAATCTTCGCTTCGCTCGCTACGCTCATCCAATGATTCTAATAAGTAAGTTTCGCAAACGCTTTTTCAGGCGCGTTGTTGGATGAGCGTAATTGGTGCTTTGAGCTGCCATGTGTTTTGCAGATTTTCTGTTGTTCTGTGATAAAATCATTACTAAGCCGAAGAAATGTTTGATAAAACACTAGGAAAACACAGTCCCTCCGCGTTGTTGGATGAGCAATTGGTGCATTGAGCTGCCATGTGTTATGCAGATATTCTGTTGCTCTGTGAAAAAACCATTACTAAGTTGAAGATTTTTTTAAAAATTAAATTAAATAAATAAAAAATTAACTTAAATTTTTAATTTTTTTAATAAATCGTAATTTTAAAAAAGAAAAAATCGTAATGAAATTTTCATAAGAAATAATTATTCGATTTCGCACAAATTTAACACGAATAAAAAATTCATAAAATTAAGGTTCTGTGAAAAAATCAATAGGCCTACAATCGGATAAAGCATGTCTAGGTGTTATAAGTCGAAGAATGTATAAAAAAATAAAAAATATTGTAAAATTGTGATTTTCATGAGAAATAATTTCTCGATTGTGCTCAAATTTCACACGAATATATTAATTCATGAAATATAGGTACTGTGAAAAAATCATTAAAATCGGATAAAGCATGTAGGCCTAGGTGTTATAGGGCCTATAGTCCAGTTTAGAATCGAATTTCCGTTTGCATATTGTTGAGACAGATTTTTTATGATTGATTGTTGTAGAGGGTCCACTAGTAGATGAGAAATCACGAGTATATATTTTTTCTATGTTGGGTTCTTGGAGCCAAATTTGGATTTTGTGATTTTTATACTTTTGGCGATAACTTCTCGGAAATGGGTCTAAACGAAAAATTTCAAATTGCATTTTTCTTTGCGAATTCAATTGAAATCAGATAACATTAGTTAAATTTGTGGTTTTGTTGAAATGTACAGTCAGTACCAAAAATTCAGATACCATGTGTTTATTTTACACAGTACGACCTGTATACAGTCTTAGGAAAATTTTTGCGAATTAATCATTTGCCATCTTAATGTTTTAAATTGAAAAACGAATTAATTAAGTGGTTTGCGGTTTTTGTATCTTTTAAACTATGGTGAATAACGGAGGTTCAGGAATGGTTTTGATTTTGATCTCTGCGATTTTATGCTGTTAAATCGAGTTTGCAATGTTGTTTTAGAAGGTTGATATTGTTCAAGAAGGCAGTGGGACTTTAGTAGATTAGAGTTATGGTTGAATCTTGGTTGAATTAAAAACATATGTTGCACATTTTTACATGAATACTCAACTAAACACCTAGTACGACTTAAATATTCCACTCCTAGGCTTGTGGGATGTGAGTTTGTGTGGCAGATATGGGTAGCATTATAATAATGAACATCATTTCGTATTATTCTGATGAATTAATGCAAACACTTTGAGCAGCTGTATATACACATATTATTACTTAGTTGCGTCGCGATTTCTCTTAACAGTTGCGTTGGTGGATGAGCGTTTTCGGCCAAAATCGCCTATGTTATTGGCATTGATACCGAATGTAGAATGATGTTTTGAAACATGTATTAAGTAGATACCATTAAATTTGTCTCTATGGTAAGTCAATTCTAATTCTAATTCAATTCTAATTTTTAATTTAATAGAAATACGCGTACCGGTACTGGATAGCATAGATTTATTCTTTATTAACGTAAGTGGGAAATTTGATAACGGTGTTATAAACCGTTTACCTGAAAAGAAAAAAAAAACAGAAAGCTGAGCGCCTAACTCGTCACCGCGCCAGTCTCCGCGACTCTTTTTAAAAGTATCCGAATGTCAACCTTCTATGTTCTTGAATGAAATTTGTACAAGTATGTCACATAAAAATCGCACTCTATTTTTTTTGTAGTTTTACAGAACTGTCATCGCTTTCTAAATCTTATTCAAAACTTACAGACATTTTCGGAAAATAAAATATGCAACGGTAAACCCACACACTTTCTTACTAAAATTAAAGTGATTTTCACGAAAACGTCACTTTAAAGGGTCTATTTACCTTACACTTTACAGTGTTTCTGTACAAAATCGTAAATAACTTAACAGATACCAACCTCCTAGAACTTATTAATTACCATGTTCCCACTAAATGCACTAGAAACAAACTTACTTTTTAGGCTTCCAGAAGTCGTATAGACATTTATAAACATTCATGTATAAACCGCATTTTTTGACGGGCACTTATAACCTTAGTGTTGTGTGCCCTTAAACCCTAATAACTAACTAACTAAACCGCATTCAAAACCTGTTCAACACAATCAGTAGTGATACACATATTGACATCCACAACACCCCCATCCACAACTACAAAACAATGATAAACCTTGCACTATCCAAAACACCTAAGTAATCACCTAAGTTAACACAGATACATCAACTCACACACACAATCATTCACACTCACAGAAACACACTCACATAAGCTATGCGAGGCCTGGTACAAGTCTAGTTTTAGTCTAGTTTAAGCTTAATTTTAGTTATTGTATTACTATTATATTGCATATATATTATATTGCACTTGTGGGACCTGAGTCTCGTTGTCAATAAATACTAAATTCAAAATTCAAAAAAAAATTCACCATATAGGCCTAATCTAGAGCATAATACTTGACTCACATGACCGTTGAAAAAATTATATCTTGTAAATGTGATTTTACTTTTTTGTTTATCCTGAAATTTGTGAAATTTTGCATTTTAGTGAATTTCTTAAATCGGCTTTAACATGCTTATTTTTTTTGTTTTACATTGAAAATATAGCATTGGCTGCATAGTACCAATCTAAAATTGGCATTTGGAAAATTTTGTTTTTGAAAATGTGCACAAATATAAACTCAAACACCCCCAAAAATACACTATTTCTTGGTAATTAGCATATTTTGATTAAAACACTAAACCATTTTTTAAAATTACATAACAAAACGTAGAAGGTTTACAAAAAAGGTTGTTGAGTACGTCAATGATATCCAATATTTTTTGGACCAAAATCCTCCAAGGTCACGGGGCATAAAGACCGTTCCCATGTTATTTCTTATTGGAGTTTTTTTGTCGATGGGACCTAGCTCGAAAATTTCCAGGTTTGGAAACGTTTTTCGGGTAAGAATGGACACAATAGTTTTTCTGTCACTTTGTAGATTCATAACTAGTTACCATAAATTACATTTTTTTAGTTAAGCGGGTGAATACCCCTTGTTTAAAAAATATGTTCTTAGTGCACCATGCAATTTTGTTGCTAACCAAAATTAAATAATAGCTTCTTCTTTAACACAAGTTGGAAATTTTAAATCTTGTACATGGTACTTTCATTGTTGATAAGAATTGATAACCATAGAGACACATTTAATGGTATCTACTTAATTCATGTTTCAAAACATCATTTGACATTCGGTATCAATGACAATTACATAGGCTATTATGGTTATTTTGGCCGAAAACGCTCATCCACCAACGCAACTGTTAAGAGAAATCGCGACGCAACTAAGAAATAATATTTGTATATACAGCTGCTCAAAGTGTTTGCATTAATTCATCAGAATAATACGAAATGATGTTCATTATTATAATGCTACCCATATCTGCCACACAAACTCACATCCCACAAGCCTAGGAGTGGAATATTTAAGTCGTACTAGGTGTTTAGTTGAGTATTCATGTAAAAATGTGCAAAATATGTTTTTAATTCAACCAAGATTCAACCATAACTCTAATCTACTAAAGTCCCACTGCCTTCTTGAACAATATCAACCTTCTAAAACAACATTGCAAACTCGATTTAACAGCATAAAATCGCAGAGATCAAAATCAAAACCATTCCTGAACCTCCGTTATTCACCATAGTTTAAAAGATACAAAAACCGCAAACCACTTAATTAATTCGTTTTTCAATTTAAAACATTACGATTGCAAATGATTAATTCGCAAAAATTTTCCTAAGACGGTACAGGTCGTACTTTGTAAAAATAAACACATGGTATCTGAATTTTTGGTACTGACTGTACATTTCAACAAGAACACAAATTTAACTAATGTTATCTGATTTCAATTGAATTCGCAAAGAAAAATGCAATTTGAAATTTTTCGTTTAGACCCATTTCCGAGAAGTTATCGCCAAAAGTATAAAAATCACAAAATCCAAATTTGGCTCCAAGAACCCAACATAGAAAAAATATATACTCGTGATTTCTCATCTACTAGTGACCCTCTACAACAATCAATCATAAAAAATCTGTCTCAACAAAATGCAAACGGAAATTCGATTCTAAACTGGACTACTAGGTCGAAGGTTTTTTTTTTAAAAGAAAAAAATCGTAAAATTGCGATTTTCATGAGAAATTTTTCGATTACGCCTAACAAACGTGGCAGTTCTTAGTTCAAAGATTTCGAAGGTCTCCAGAAAATTTCATCGCAATTGGAGTATCGGTTTAGCCCGAATCGTGTTTACAGACAAAACAAAAATACAAACAGAAAAAAAAAGAAAAAAAGAAAAGAAAAACATTCCGGATTTTTTTCTCCAGTGTTGTGAAATGGAATCTTCGCTTCGCTCGCTACTCTCATCCAAAAATAAATGAAGGACTTGCTTTAAAAAATGGTTAGACGTACTACGGCCCATTTGATCCAGTAGATACGTACTACCTAACAGCTGCAGCTAAGCATAAGTATCTAAAAGACCTTGGTATTACTGTACAACAACAACAACTCCCCCGTGGGAAAGAGCTATCTGTACAGGTCGGTACGTTGGGTGAAAATGTATTTTGTTTAAAATAGCAATGTAGGCCCTAAAGGTCTTGAAGGTTCTTTTTATTACTCAAACATCAAAATAGGATGATTTAATTGGGCCCCCCAACCGAACAAGTTCCATCAAGCGCGTTGTTAGGCCAACACTACATTTTCATCACTTCGGCACACTTACGTAGCAACTTGTACAGTTAGCGCTTCCTGCCCATGCCCGAGAGACGCAAGAGTGTCGTGACTTGTGCGAAAAGTGGACGCTTTCCCATGCTAATCTAGCCTCCTAGCATTTACGTCTGGACCTAGGGCCTACCTAGCCTATAGTAAGTTGTTGGCTTACGTTTTGGTTGTAGGGCTAGGGCTTAGGCTTATTCATAATTTAGTATAGGGTCTAGGCCTACAGTAATATGATAGGCCTAGGGCCTTAATAATTAATGTAGGTTAGGGCTACCGGTAGCCTAGCCTAGGCTAGTCTCCAGAAAATTTCATCGCAATTGGAGTACCGTATCGGTTTAGCCCGAATCGTGTTAACAGACAAAACAGAAATACAAACAGAAAAAAAAGAAAAAAAGAAAAGAAAAACATTCCGGATTTTTTTCTCCAGTGTTGTGAAAGGAATCTTCGCTTCGCTCGCTACGCTCATCCAAAAATAAATGAAGGACTTGCTTTAAAAAATGGTTAGACGTACTACGGCCCGTTTGATCCAGTAGATACTACCTAACAGCTGCAGCTAAGCATAAGTATCTAGAAGACCTTGGTACAACAACAACAACTCCCCCGTGGGAAAGAGCTATCTGTACAGGTCGGTACGTTGGGTGAAAATGTATTTTGTTTAAAATAGCAATGTAGGCCCTAAAGGTCTTGAAGGTTCTTTTTATTACTCAAACATCAAAATAGGATGATTTAATTGGGCCCCCCAACCGAACAAGTTCCATCAAGCGCGTTGTTAGGCCAACACTACATTTTCATCACTTCGGCACACTTACGTAGCAACTTGTACAGTTAGCGCTTCCTGCCCATGCCCGAGAGACGCAAGAGTGTCTTGACTTGCGCGAAAAGTGGACGCTTTGTACCGAAATGACCTCTCACCATTATTTTTGCTTATTTTATATATCTGTCATGTCAATCAAGGTTCATATGTACCCAAAATGAGGTAAATACTAAAATTAGAATAAAGTCATCAAGTGTTTACTCATACTTCCTTGAGAGCTCTTGCACTATTTCGTTCTCACCAGAGCAAATATGGGCAAAAAGCAATTGAGATTTAATTAGTCTTGACCAGTGAGCGCCAGAGTGGCGGCTCTAAAACACTATTTTGTCACGTACAGGAACCATAAACTATAATTTTTACGACGCTTAGTCAACAGCAAGTCCTAACAAAATCATGTATAGTACGTTCAGATTTCACTATTGTTCTTTTAAAATTTCATTAAAAACTTCAGTCCTAACATGTAAAGAGGCAATAGTGTGGGTATTTGTCTTAAGTAAGGCGCACCCTACATAAAAGTTACAAACATAGAGGCTCATGGGTAAAAGTGACATCATAGTGCAAATCCGTGAGAGCAGGGAGTTTTGGGCAGGACAGTCGTGTCGGGGAGACGGTGTTGGACAGTCGCTTGATGGAGGCTCTGAAGCACGGCCGCGATTCGCGATGACAGACGTTTTTTGAGTAGTGATAGAGGACCTACTAGCTTCGGGGTAGAGTACTGACAGATAGTTCTAATAATGTTCCACGACGACGGCAATGTAATTTGGTCAACGAGTAATAAGAGTGTATGGTTTGTTGGTAATATAATTAAAAATGTAATTGAAGTAGTTTTGGTGTTGTAAAAGCGTAAAGTCTCTAGTGTCGTAATGGTCATCATAACAGACCAATGTTTCTAATTAATTCGTCATCAGGATAAGTCATCGAACTGTCGTCATGGTCATCATAACAGACCAATGTTTCTAATTAATTCGTCATCAGGATAAGTTACATATCTCCGAGTTCAACAGACTGTGTAACCGAGTTCCAAAACGAGTGAAGTGATCATCGAGAATACGTCGAATTTCCGTTTCAAGTGTCATCAAAACACCCACCGCAAGTTCCCCCAAGAAATCCCCCCCACTTCAAACGTCGTAACTGCAGAAACCCTAAGACGCCGTTATTCTACGTTGACTTGGTCTCTAACAGGATGAGTACCTGTCTAATGACAGTTTGTTTTATTTTGTATAAATCAATGTCCATGTAATTCTTGCATGTCATTGTGGGGTAATTATAGTAAACTGAGCTCAGTTAATAAGGTTTTTGTGATGATGTATCGTATCAAATGTTTTAAATAAGCGTTTTAATATAGATCAATGGAAACATAATTTGCTAATTTCTCTTCAACTTATTTACCTAATTGAATCCTTTGTTTGATTGTTGGTTATTTTTCTCCCTCGAGGAGTGAATTTAGTTATATTTGGCGCATCCAACGTGAGGGCTCGAATGATTACCAAACGCCCGAGATTAAAATAAAATAAAATAAAATAAAATAAAATAAATAAATATATTAAATTGAGCTCTTTTCCTTGGTCGTGTTCTTGGGAGCATTTTAGGATGGATCAACTAACTGGAAGGGATGAGTTAATTGGGGGATTTTTGGAGGATAATAATAATTCGATTTTAATAGAAATAATAGATAACCCAGATGATCAAAGTATAGTGGGGGATGATGTTGAGTTGCCGTTGATGGTACTAACAGGGTACGAGGATACGCTTCCTCTACCTGAGGGAAACAATATCCCAGGATCAGAACATAATCAGATACAGTCACCGACTTCGAGTGAAGGAGTAGGCCTACCGGGAAACATAATGGTCGAACTTATACTGCAACAGATTAAGGAAAGCCAGGCTAGTATTGAGCAACGATTTCAACAAAACGAGGCTAGTATTGAGCAACGATTTCAACAAAATCAGGTTAGTAGTGAGCAACGATTTAATGAAATCCAGGTTAGCAATAAGGAGATAAAGGAAAGTATAACTGAGGTTGTAAACAAGTTGGATAGTTTCAAGTCCGAAGTAGAGGGTAAAATTTCAGTACTAAATAATCAAGTAGAAAAGATAGGGACAGAGTTGAAAACTCGCTTCCCGATTATTGAGGCGCGAGTTGGTGAGGTAGAAAAGCGCATAAATTTAAAGGAGGAGGAGATAAGAATTCAAAGGGAAAGATTGATAGGCATCAATGTTGAAGTGATCGAAGTAAAGGAGGATGTTAATAAACAAAAACAGGATTTGGGGGATAATGAAAGGTTGGTTGAAGAAGTTGATGACAAGGGTGATAGGAATAATGAAAGTTTGATTGATAACGGAGTTAAATGTGAAAAGGTGATTGATACAAAAGTAAAGGATGTCAGTAAGATGGAGGGTTCGTTGACAGTGAAAGAACCAAGGTTAGTTAAATCCGCGTTCCAAGAAATAATAAAACCGGCGTTCATAAGGTTCAAGAGTAGGGCGAATCGAAACAAAAGCAGGCGTAAAAAGTTATTTAGGAAAAAGTATCCTATAATGCGAGATAATAAAGTTCGACGTGAAATAGGATGGCGAAATGATCGTTGCTTGGGCAAGAATGTAAAAAGTGAATTCGTTAGCAGACGCAAGGACTGGACGGTGTTTAGAGGAGGAACACGCCAGGTTGTACCAATTGAGTGATCTTACTTTGACGAACAAGGAATGTCTAATACGGATTGATTTTGGATAAATATTGAACATAAAGAGGAAGAGTAAAAAAAAACAAAACAAGACGTTTACACTGTAAAAGCCAGGGTATTGTTTTTAATGAACTTGTGTTAAGTTGAGTTTTGAATAAGATTTAGAATAGGATAATAAATCTATAGCTTGTTTTTATGGGTTGTAAAATCCTTTGACATGTGGGAAGTAATGTCCTTATTTTATGACTGTGTTAATTGAAGAAGGGGGACCCTGAGTTTTTGTGCCCGTGAGATAATGATTTTCAAATTTGACCGAGCAGGAATTTATGTATTTGTAATTTTGTTTTCTGTGTTGATGACTTGAATTAGGTACTTGTAATAAAAATAATGCAATTAACTTGCGAACGGAATTTCTATTGATTTGTTTGATAGAAAGAAGTGATGTTATATGGGGCGGTAACAATTTGATTAAATGATTTGAACTTGCGAGTTTTTGGAATAATATTTTGATGACAGATAGCGATTTGGATTGAATTTATTTGTTTTAATTTTGTGTGTTATATCAGAACAGATTGTAGAGTCAAAAAGAAAGGGTGATGTTTTGATTTATAAATTTCAGCCTAGACACATGGGAAGATAAAACTTTTTCAAGTAAGTGAATAGCTTCAGGTTTCATACACTGTTAGAAGGAGGATAATTGTAGGTAGCATTGCAGAAGTGTAGGGGTAGTGATTGCGGGGCACCGGATCAGAGATTCGAACAATATGTTAGTGAATCTGTCAGCAAGCGTGCAGTTGTATTGGCCTCTTTTAAGTATGCAGCACTTTGTTATTTGATTGACAGTAGTGTAGGGAATTTGAAGGGACACTTTTTGAAGGATTAGGCCGCGTAATCTAAGTATAGATTTTGAGTTATGAGAAAGTTAGGTTTCGAATCAAGTGTGTATTCCAGATAAATTGGCGGGTTGGTGTTAGAATTTCTGAAGCATTTAAGTTGATATCGCAACCAATCAGCATTGTTGAATTTGGAGGGGTGAAGTTTTTTGTGTGAATTTTAGGGGCTTAGCATATGAGATGCAAGCGATTTAGGCTAAGTGAGCCGTTAAGATGTAACAGTCCATGGATCACTTTTCATCACAATCAACAGCAATTACACAGCCCACGCGCGCAAGCCACAGATGCCACACCTACCCAGACCAGTCTACCTTATCTCTCCCTCTCTCTCTCTTCTCATCCTCGCCCATGAACCATCTCATATCAACTTCTCTGACCTTTGAACATGTAACTTGACTGTATTCTGTGTGTATTCTGTACTGTTTATTTTCATAGTCATACCATAATAATACTGTTATCTATATTCTAAAGTACCTAGTGAAGTCATCAATGCGGTTTTGCTGGTAAAGGGAGGACACTGTGAATGTATGCGAGTGACTGTTGGTCAGGCTGTTGTCTAGGGTGGATCTCCGTGTCGACTGCTGTATGCAGGATAGGCCATGTTATTTGATTTTTAAAACATTGTTAGTGGTTGAGCCTCTATCTGTGAGACCTGAAACTTTTTGGGAAGTGTGGAACTGTGTCGCGCGTGCGAATCCATACCCCTCGACTAGAACGTTTGGACGTTGGAGTCTTTAATTAGTTTCGCAACCAAGTGGGACCTTGTGGAGACCCTGGACGATATGACAGTGCACCGTGTACCCATCGCTCCCGCGACCTCTTCCAGCCGGATCGAGATTGGTACCTTGGGCAACCGACTCTGTGAGGACTTCTGGTAACGTGTTTAATGTTTTACCGGACGAACTGTAAGTAACTCACTGTACAAACTTTCGTGAAGAACTTGTTCATACCCTCGCGTAGGCCGGCAAGTGAGCCCGATCTGTTGTGTACAAGAACTACTGAAGTTGTACGTGGTTATCCACGGCCCCGGCTTGAGAGTGCCGAATAACTTTGTGGAGTAATTTACCTGAACTGTGTTTGAGGGGCGTCTAATAAGTTTAAACTTAACCTAACTGTATATTATTGTTATGTAATTAGGCTAACTTGGTACGTTGGTTTTCATATAGCGGATCTGTTTGTTCACGAGTTCTAACCTATTGTTATATATTTCTGGTTATTAATTGGTGGTATGCTTTATTATATTAAATTTCTATGTATTTCACAAGCACATCTTGCTGGGTTGCCCCCTGTTATCTTACTTCCGACCCCAGGCTTATATTTCTTTGTTTGATAACGCCTGCAGACGGGGACGAGTGACAAAACAAAGTGGCGCCCTATCTAATTATTAAGAGCAGTATTGACGATTGTAACCCCAACTCCCACGCCCCACTCTACCACCCCATATACCTGAGCACCGGCATAAATGCGTCGCTAAGATAAGTTGAGTTTGAAATAGGGGCGAGGTTTTGGTTCCGCCAGGAATTTGGTTAAGTGGGTACTTCGTGCGTTTTGGACCGCTCCAGTAGTAAACAGCGTTTTGTTTCGATATTGGTAAGAATGTGTAAGAAATTGTATTCATTGATTCATTTATCTAGAAGAGAACACATGGGAATTTTAATATCTTAAATTTGGTTTGGCAAGATAGGAACAATTAAGCAATAGAGATAAAACACAAGATTATAAAAATAAGAAATAATTTTTTTTTAAAGAATAATGATAAATAATGAGTTTGTTTTACGATTTGAGGGTTAGATAAGTGAAGTTGAAAATGAGATGAATAAGTTTTTGAGTAACCATGAATGCCTGCATAGGGGAATTTTCAAGGGATTGTTGATTGATGTGAGATAATATGTAAGATGTAATTGAAACAAGATGATGATTTGTAAGATGGTAATTGAAACTTTGTGATCGAAACAAGATTATGAGAATTTTACAGCGATTAGTGTGTTATTGGGGAATATTGAATAAATACTAGGCGTACTCTGAGTTGATGAGATTTGTTGAGCCGTGGAAGGCGATATTTGAGGTTGATGAGATTTTTTGATAGTTTTTTAAGCCGCAGAAAGCGAGCAATAGTGTTTATTGATAGTTTAAAGTTGATGTTTAGCCTAAGTGGCATGTCGTACAGATTTGAGTATTTGAGCCTAGACTTATTCGAAGTACCCTGCCGCAATCTGCTGAACAATGATGTAACTTACTAAAGAGAGAAATACGATCGTGTGAAGATTTTACGTTTTAAGATATGAGATTTAAATGATGGAAGTTAAGCAATGACAATTCTTAGATAGTAGCCTACCCTGCGGCAAAATAAAAGATAGAAAGTGGGTGAGAAATAAAAGAGATTTTAAAATATTTTGAGAAATAAAGAATTTGAGAAATAATGAGATTAAAAAAGTAAGTGAGAAGTAAAGCAAGTTTTGAATAGATAAGAGATTTTTAAGTATTTGAAAAATAAAGAGATACAAAAATATTCAGTTGCTGAGAGAAAAATAATAGTGTATGAGATTTTTATTACACAACTAAGTTGTTTTGTACTGCTCAGGTCAAACGTTGAAATAATATGTGGTTTTAGGTTTTTGTGAAGATTAAGTTTTGATAGATATGGTTTTTGTGTATTTTTGTGTCGATAATAATTCATCGAAATATTAAAATAAACAATGAAGTAGAGATTAAAGTATTTTCATTTTAAGATCGATTCAAGTTTTGGCCAACCGTAGATAGTCTGGGTAAAATCGGGGATGAGCCGTGAAAAGTTGGCAAGTAGACTAGACGGACGAGATTTTACCTTGCTTAATTAACTATAATAATGATTATCCTTTTATCAAGTCTAGTATAGAAGTAGTATATGGGTCAAAAAAAAAAAAAAAACTTTTAGTTGGACACCAAAGCAAAAAATAAGAGTACGACAAGGACATGACATGTGACGAATGTGTCAAGGTCACAAGGTTATGAGTGTAGGAGATCGTAAAAGAACACGACCTACAACCAGCTGATAGTTTATGGGAGGGAAGTTAAATGCGCATGACGGAACTCCACATAGCTAAAATGTAAACAAGAAAAGCTAAGGTTTATAGTCTACTCATACTAAGATCATGTTATAGTGCTTTCACTCTAAGAGTATTTGAACTTGTAGGTTTTTATTTTGTATTTTAAACATAATCATACACATATAATCAAATGTTCCATTGGTCTACGTTAATTAAATTTTAATTATTGTATAATATGTTCATGATAAAGCAGTAAATCATACAATTTGTGTAACCTATGGGTAACAGTGTCTTCAATAGTATAAGTAAGTTTTTGAAGTAAATTTTGTGCAAATGTATTCAAAAACTTGGGGGATAAATGTACCGAAATGACCTCTCACCATTATTTTTGCTTATTTTATATATCTGTCATGTCAATCAAGGTTCATATGTACCCAAAATGAGGTAAATACTAAAATTAGAATAAAGTCATCAAGTGTTTACTCATACTTCCTTGAGAGCTCTTGCACTATTTCGTTCTCACCAGAGCAAATATGGGCAAAAAGCAATTGAGATTTAATTAGTCTTGACCAGTGAGCGCCAGAGTGGCGGCTCTAAAACACTATTTTGTCACGTACAGGAACCATAAACTATAATTTTTACGACGCTTAGTCAACAGCAAGTCCTAACAAAATCATGTATAGTACGTTCAGATTTCACTATTGTTCTTTTAAAATTTCATTAAAAACTTCAGTCCTAACATGTAAAGAGGCAATAGTGTGGGTATTTGTCTTAAGTAAGGCGCACCCTACATAAAAGTTACAAACAGAGAGGCTCATGGGTAAAAGTGACATCATAGTGCGAATCCGTGAGAGCAGGGAGTTTTGGGCAGGACAGTCGTGTCGGGGAGACGGTGTTGGACAGTCGCTTGATGGAGGCTCTGAAGCACGGCCGCGATTCGCGATGACAGACGTTTTTTGAGTAGTGATAGAGGACCTACTAGCTTCGGGGTAGAGTACTGACAGATAGTTCTAATAATGTTCCACGACGACGGCAATGTAATTTGGTCAACGAGTAATAAGAGTGTATGGTTTGTTGGTAATATAATTAAAAATGTAATTGAAGTAGTTTTGGTGTTGTAAAAGCGTAAAGTCTCTAGTGTCGTCATGGTCATCATAACAGACCAATGTTTCTAATTAATTCGTCATCAGGATAAGTCATCGAACTGTCGTCATGGTCATCATAACAGACCAATGTTTCTAATTAATTCGTCATCAGGATAAGTCATCGAACTGTCGTCATGGTCATCATAACAGACCAATGTTTCTAATTAATTCGTCATCAGGATAAGTTACATATCTCCGAGTTCAACAGACTGTGTAACCGAGTTCCAAAACGAGTGAAGTGATCATCGAGAATACGTCGAATTTCCGTTTCAAGTGTCATCAAAACACCCACCGCAAGTTCCCCTAAGAAATCCCCCCCACTTCAAACGTCGTAACTGCAGAAACCCTAAGACGCCGTTATTCTACGTTGACTTGGTCTCTAACAGGATGAGTACCTGTCTAATGACAGTTGTTTTATTTTGTATAAATCAATGTCCATGTAATTCTTGCATGTCATTGTGGGGTAATTATAGTAAACTGAGCTCAGTTAATAAGGTTTTTGTGATGATGTATCGTATCAAATGTTTTAAATAAGCGTTTTAATATAGATCAATGGAAACATAATTTGCTAATTTCTCTTCAACTTATTTACCTAATTGAATCCTTTGTTTGATTGTTGGTTATTTTTCTCCCTCGAGGAGTGAATTAGTTATAGCTTTCCCATGCTAATCTAGCCTCCTAGCATTTACGTCTGGACCTAGGGCCTACCTAGCCTATAGTAAGTTGTTGGCTTACGTTTTGGTTGTAGGGCTAGGGCTTAGGCTTATTCATAATTTAGTATAGGGTCTAGGCCTACAGTAATATGATAGGCCTAGGGCCTTAATAATTAATGTAGGTTAGGGCTACCGGAAGCCTAGCCTAGGCTACCCTACCCTCTAGTGCCTCTAGCACGATTTTCCTTCGTAGAAAGGCTAGGCCTAGGCATTCTGCCATAGCCCTAATTACACAACCTTGACGAATGTCAGCGAATATCGATCACGAAAATACCGAAAGTGTCAACCGATGACAGTCAAATTTTTAACACGCGGCACGCCCATGATGGATCACGCCTCCCCGAGGCTCTAGCAGACGACCTATGCAGACGACAGTAGAGCCACCGTCCGTAGAGCTTCGTACGTCACAATGAGATTTTCCCCACTTTCCCCACGTTGGGAATTTTTTTCCCCTAAAGGGCAATATAAAATGTGGGATGTTTATTTTTTTTTCCTAATAAGTGTGAGGGTAAAATAAAAGGATATACAAAAATAATTTTGTTATTTTTAACCCTGTCCCAGAAATCAAATTTTGAAAATGGGAAAAATCTCAATGCATAAGATGAACTTTGACCTTTAATAAATCAAAGATGGCTAGGTACCACAGGCCTACCTACCATAAAAAATTATACTATTTGAAAGAACAGACTTTAGGGAGTAAAATAAGTTCTAATTTTTGGTAATCGACCAAATAGGTTTTAAGATACAGGTTTTAACGCAAAAGTCAAAATCAACGCTTTTTGCTACCAACATCGGACCGACTTTGAAGGCCAGTAGGTCCTAAATTAAACAATTATAGCCTATACTTGCTCCAACGAAAGAATGCAGATGCTTGGTAGTGGTGGGGGTAGAATGAATGCGCGGTAATGGAATGTCGCCTTTGTGTATAAAAGAGAATTACCAACGCAAGCAAAAATTATCTGTTCTAGATCATAGAGTTCCTCCGTGTGTAAGATCCACGCTGAGCTAGCGTGAATAAAATTTTGAAAAAGTTGTTATGTTGGGAAAAAAATTTTCGAGCCACCTGCATTCTTTCGGGGGCCCAACTTTAAAAAAGTAACAATAAAAATTTGACAACCACCCCCTTTAGGCCTCCCAATGCGTTCAAAAAGAACTTCAAAAGAAGACCCCCACCCCAAAAAAAAAATTTATAAAAAAAGCTCATCCATAAAACGGGGGACTAAAAAAATTTGTTTGCGAAGCTCCCTATGGGGCCTTTTGAAAATATATGCGCCCCCCCCACCCCCCCCCAAAAACCCTCGTTCCCCTAACTTTAAAAATTTGGGCCCGGGCCCCCAACCCGAACAAGTAGACCTAGGTAGCCTCCCCGACATTGCGGGGGGGGGGGGGGGGGGTTTCACAAAACACAACAACCTCCACAGACAACACTTAAATTGTAAAAAAAAAACGGGAAAGTTTTTTGTTTGATTTTGCATGAAAATATCCCCGGGGGCCTAGGTTTGTGATTTAAAAATTTTTACGCGGTAAATTACCAATTCTCGGAAATTTACCCTTTTAAAAATTACGGAAATTTAAGGAAAATTAAAATGTGGTAATTACCAAAATTCGGAAATTTCCCGAAAAATCCCAAAAATTTTTACTGAAAATTTGAAATCTTTTTTTTTTACTTTTTTTTTTTTAAAATTTTTAAATCTTAAAAAACCCCAAAAGGGACATTTTCTTTTTTAGGCCAAAGGCCCCTACTAGTTATTTTTTTAAAAACATTGTCTTTATTTTTTAAGGTTATGTCATTGGGGAAAAAGAAGGTAGCTGCATATGCAGATTTTTATAGAATCGCAGCCCCAGAGTAGGCCTGGGGCCTATAAGAAAATAACAATTGGCCAAAAACTAGGCCAAAAAAAATTCTAAACGGATTTTTGGGGTCCCAGGGAAAAAAAGGTTGACCCCTTTCCCTGGGATGGGCCCTTTGCCGCCTAGGCCTATTTTTCAAAAGGACTACACCATAGGGCCTAGGCCTACCCGGCCCTTTTTGGAAAAGGGTTTAAACTTCCCTTTTTTTTAAGAGACTCACCCGGGGGAAAGTTGTTAGGTTATGATGCAGGCCTAGGCTATGCGAAGGCTAATCTTTTCCTGGAAGAAAAACTTACCTCAATTTGCCAAGTGAAGATTCCGATAAAATCTTCCCTTTTTCCAAATTTAAACCCCCTGTAACACTGAAAAACTGAGTCAGCAAAGAGTCATTGTCCGCCATAATATTAACAAATTCTTCTGTAAATCTAGTGAATCAACAATGACAACTCAAGAGTAGGCCTAGTAGACTTCTCAAGAACTGCGCCGTTTACACAACGTATAGGTTACAATTGCTGTTTTTACGCTGTTCCTACAACCATTATTTGACTCGAGTCGATACAGAAGTTTTGACAGCAGCTGTTATCACTTTTGAAAATGAGGATTTTTGTTGTCAAGTCTGGTCAAGTGGAATGTTTAGTTGTTTTTATTTTTGGGCCCGTAAAAAAAGCCCAGGGGCCCAGCTAAAAGAGTAAAAATATACATTTTGGAACCCCCCTACGAACGGGAAGGTAATTTAATTGATTTTTGTGCCTAGCCCCAGTGGCGTAGGGCCCAGGAACCCATTCTTTTGTGGGGGGGGTCCCCACTAAAATTGACTCGAGCAAAGATGGGTAAAATAATACGAGGTTGGGTGGGCAAAATGGGTCGGGGCGGGAAAATACCCTAGTGTTAAGATTTATGGGGGGAAGCCCCCGCCCCCGGGGCCCCTTTTTGCCGTAGGCGCAGATTTTTTTTTTTAAAAGGTGCCCTTGATAAAGGTTAAAGGTGCCTAAAACACGTTTTCAGGCGAATTTCAATTGTGAATATGGGTTAATTTTGAAGCTAATATTGCATTGAAGATTGATTAGGCTTTGTGGCTTAATTCGGTTGCCTGACTGAAATCGGTCGACAGTCTGCTTGGGAGTGAAAACACTGCACACAAAATACTAAAATCAGATGGCTAGTCTAGGCGCTAGTCTCGCAAATCACGTCTCTTACTGAATCATTCGAAAAAATGTTAACAAAAACCTTCCTTTTTGCTTGCAAGCCCGACTGTAGTAAAAATCCTAAAATCTACCCAACAAGCTATAAGTTAACAAATGACACCCATACCAACAAGTGGGGGGGGGGGAGTTTCCCCCCATCCCCCCCGTTCCTACGCCCCTGCTAGCCTAACTTCCTTTATATGCCTAACTTTGATATGCAGAGGGCAAAAGTGCGCGGTTTCCGTGGGCGCGCTAGCGTTTTGGGGCGCTGGTGCGGATGGGTTAACACGATTCCGACTAAATCGATACTCCAATAGCGATGAAATTTTCTGGAGACCTTCGAAATCTCTGAACTTAGAACTGCCACGTTTTTGAGCGCAATCGAAAAATTATTTCTCATGAAAATCGCAATTTTACGATTTTTTTCGATTTTTTAAAAATTTCTTTGGGCTTTAAGTCCTAAGCCTACATGCTTTTCCGAATTTAGTGATTTTTTCACAGAACCATAATTTTATGAATTTCGATATTCGTGTGAAATTTGAGCGCAATCGAAAATTATTTCTCATGAAAATCGAAATTTTACGGGTTTTTTCTTAAAAAAAAAAAATCTTTGACTCAACACCTACCTCTTTAAATCCGATTGTAATGATTTTTTCACAGAACCTTAATTTTATGAATTATATTCGCGTGAAATTTGAGTGCAATCGAATTATTATTTCTTATGAAAATCACAATTTTATGATTTTTTTCTTTTTTTAAATTACGATTAATTAAAAAAATTAAAAATTAAAGTTTATTTTTAATTTAATTTAAATTAATTTTTAAAAAAATCTTCAACAAAGTTATGATTTTTTCACATAACAGAAAATCCTCATAACACATGGCAGCTCAATGCACCAATTACGCTCATCTAACAACGCGGCGGGATTTAAGCGTTTTCCTAGTTAATATAATGCAGCATAGATAAAGAAAGAAGCCATTTTTGAACGAGTGAGCGTAGCGAACGGAGGAGTGATCTCCATTCGACTTAAACGGCCCTTATTGTTTTTCTGCGTGCGTGTGTGTGTGTGTGGTACGTTGAAAATCAAGCCGAATCGCTGAACAGATTGGGCTGAAATTTTAAACAGACATCCGGTACGAGTTTATTGAGAAACTGCTAACAAAATCAGCAAGATTCATTGCGATTTAAACCTACAAGAAATAATAAACTGAAAAATAGACTTCCAATGTTTAGAAATTATTTTAACGACAATGTTTTAGATTTTGAAAACATATTTTTTGTTTGTTATTCGCCTGGCCGTGAAATGCCGTGCCCATACAAGGTCTGTCGAATGTTGCACGTCAAGGTACCCCCAAATTCCGCTCGTAGATTGAGTAAACCTTGCAATATTATCACGTATTTCGTACTGGCTATTTTTTTTATCAAAGTAGGACCTATTGCCACAGATGATGGACTACACTGCGTTATATGCATTTCAAAACATGTTTAATATTTTTGAAATACAATCCAGAAATTACAAAATCTTTCCCGACCAGGGATAAAACCCACTTCTTTTACATTTCGGCTACAAGGGCGCCTTAGCCCACTAGACTAGGGAAACGCCAAAGTCGTAGTTAGACGAGTGAGCGAGTCATGTGGTGAGTACCGGGAACATTTGCATTTAAGTTTGATAATTATATTCGTAAAAATAATAGTTTTTTAACGTTTAGTTGGTATACGGGGACGGGCGCGTCAACTGTAAGGTCATTATGCGCCTCTTTAGTAGGGCCTATATGGATAGCAAGAAAGAAGAATGGCTAAATAAGCCTCTCTCTGCACAGGAAAAAAAAATTGAATGCAACCTATTGTTTTCAACACATGTGAACTTAAAATATTAGGCTACATTTGGATTTTGTTTTAAAGTCATAACTTCAGCCTAAAATCAAAGTTATTAGGGGCTACGTAGTCCATTTTGCCTCTTAACAAATTTAATGTTTTTGTTGATTTTCTGGGTTAATTTATGTGGCTTTTTCCAAATTGTTGGATGAGCGTAGCGAGCGAAGCGAAGATTCCATTTCACTACACTGGAGAAAAAAATCCGGAATGTTTTTTTTCTTTCTTTTTTCTTTGTATTTTTGGCTGTTTGTTAACACGATTCCGGCTAAACCGATACTCCGATTGCGATGAAATTTTATGGAGACCTTCGAAATCTCTGAACTTAGAACTGCCACGTTTTTGAGCGCAATCAAAAAATTATTTCTCATAAAAATCGTAATTTTACGATTTTTTTCGATTAAAAAAAAAAAATTCGACTTAGGCCTATAACACCTACATGCTTTATCCAATTTTAATGATTTTTTTCACAGAACCTTAATTTTATGAATTAATATATTCGTGTCAAATTTTAGCGCAATCGAAAAATAATTTCTTATGAAAATCGCAATTTTACGTTTTTTTTTTTTTTTTTTTTTAAATTTCTTCGACTTATAACACCTACATGCTTTAATCTATTGTAATGATTTTTTCACAGAACTTTAATTTTATGAATTGATATATTAGTGTGAAATTTGAGCACAATCAAAAAATTATTTCTCATAGGCCTAATAGGCCTAATTGCAATTTTGAATTTAAAAAAAAATTATTTCTTCGACTTATAACACCCTACATGATTTAACCGATTGTAATGATTTTTTCAAAGAACCTTAATTTTATGAATTAGTATTCGTGTGCAATTTGAGCGTAATCGAAAAAGAATTCGTTTTGAAAATCGCAATTTTATGCTTTTTATTCGTTTTTAAACAATTACGCTCATCCAACAACGCACCTGAAAAAGCGTTTGCGAAGCTTCCTAGTCGTTATTGGTTCATGTTGGTGGATGACTGGATGTTGCCACTCAATATTTTGAATGTGGGTAATAAAGAAATGCACCTTTGCTACTGAATCTCTCATATATTTTGTGCCTGTTTGTAGGTTCTCCTGAAAACAACAGTTGGTGACATTGACTTGGAGCTCTGGTCAAAGGAGGCACCAAAAGCGTGTCGTAATTTTGTACAACTGTGTATGGAGGGGTATTACAATGGCACCATCTTCCACAGAGTTGTCAAAGGTTTCATAATCCAAGGAGGAGACCCAACTGGGACAGGCACTGGAGGAGAGTCTATATATGGCCCTACGTTTAAGGTTAGGTATCACATGGGTTCATTCATGTTCTCAATCCAGTTAGGCTATATAATATATAAAATGTGTTGGCACGTTAGGTAAGGCGCTCAGCTTTCTGGTTTTTCCGGGGAAACGGTTTATAACACCGTTATCAAATTTCACACTAACAATAATAAATCTATGCTATCCAGTACGCGTATTCCTAAATTAATTCATTGATTTTGAATAAAAAATTAGTGAAATCACCTAAATTTACTCTATTTTGGTCAACTTCGGGAATTTATTCCAATTGTACAGATTTTTTTTATTAAAATTTGCATACTGGATATAAAAGTTTAAAACAATGTGAACGCATGGGTTAATTTGGTTTTATCGTAGGTAAGATAAACGGTTTGGTGGGAATTTCCAGAATTAGAATTCATGTTTTGGATTTCTCGTTTTTTCACGTTTTGGACTTATGTCTCGCAATGGATCTTTAAGGCTTAATTTTTGCAACTAAGTGCGGTTATTAAACAAGGGAGTAGAGCGACTGAGTATCTCCATTCAACTCAAACGGCTCTTATTCTGTGATTCTGTAGGCCTATGTCTGTCTGTCTGTACGTTGAAAATCAGCTGAACCGCTGAACAGTTTGCGCTGAAATTTTAAACAGATATATCCGGTACGAGTTTACTGAGAACTGTTAACAAAATCAGCTAGATCTATTGCGATTTAATCCTACAATAAATAAAAATGTGATTTTTTAAAATATTGATAGATCATTTGTTTAGTAGCAGCTAGCGGGACGAGATTGACGTGGCTGGCATAGCCTAGTGGTAAGCGTTTAGCCTACTACACGGAGGGTTGGAGTTCGATACCTGTTGGTGCGAACTTTTTTATATTTTTACACCCATATATTATTTATTTATCTATTAAAAAAAATGTAAAGACAAAAAAAATTAAATGAGAAATAAAAATTAGGTGATTTTGTTTTATCTTGGAAATTTGTTAATGTTTCACGCTAATACGTTTTGAACACATTTGCATTCGCAACACGCTATGTGTTGAGTACCCGGTATCATTCCCTATACTGGGCTAGATCCAGCCTTAGGTATAGGGGAGGAAAGAGGATGTTCCCGGGTAGGACCTACTCATCACTTGGCTCACTCACTCGTTTAACAACGACTTTGGCGTTTCCCTAGTTAAACGAGGGAGTGGAGCAACTGAGTGTCTCCATTCAACTCGAACGACCCTTATTCTGTGATTCTGTGTGTCTGTCTGTCTGTACGTCGAAAATCAGCCGAACCGCTGAACAGATTGCGCTGAAATTTTAAACAGACTCTGGTACGAGTTTACTGAGAACTGTTAACAAAATCAGCTAGATCCATAGCGATTTAAGCCTACAATAAATAAAAATGTGATTTTTAAAAATATTGATAGCATTTGTTTAGTAGCAGCTAGCGGGACGAGATCTACCTGGCTGACATGGCCCAGTGGTAAGCATTTAGCCTACCATACGGAGGGTTGGGGTTCGATGCCCGTTAGTTAGAACTTTTTTATATTTTTACACCCACATCTTGGAAATTTGTTAATGTTTCATGCTAATAGGTTTCGAACTTGATTCGCATTTTGAATGTTCAATTTAAATAACTAGGGAAACGCCAAAGTCGTTATTAAACGCATGAGTGAGCCAAGTGTTGAGTACCCGGGACTATACAATTTCCTCCCATATACCCAAGGCTGGATCTAGTTCAGAATGGGGAATGATACCGGGTACTATACACATGGCTTACTCACTCGTTTAACAACGACTTTGGCGTTTCCCTAGTCAATATAAAAGTACCTACTTTATTAACATCCATGCAAAATTTGGTAATGATATTACCAACCGTTCAGCAGAAATCATCAACACCTGAGTGTGTGCATTTGAGTTGGGCCAAGCTCAGCATCCCCTCTTAAATCTAGCAAAGAAACTTTGCTTAAATTTTGTCAACTGTCTACATGAGTAAGTGATCTCAAAAATCAAGTCTGATTTTTTCCACAGGATGAGTTTCATTCTCGCCTCCGGTTTGCTCGTCGCGGTCTGTTGGCAATGGCAAATGCTGGGAAGGATGACAATGCTTCACAATTTTTCTTCACTTTGGCGGCCACTCCTGAGCTGCAGAACAAACACACCATTTTTGGAAAAGTTTCTGGAGAAACCATCTTTAACATGTTGAAGCTTGAGGACGCTCTAGTTGATCATGTAAGCTTTTGAATTCAATACGTTAAGAAAATAATTTTGATGGGCTAAGACCTATAAACTTTATAATAGCCAGAGTCTGCATTTTTTCCATTTTCACCTTTTTCTCCCAAACCACAAGACCACAACCACACACATTTGGTGTTCAAAATTGTGGATATTTTCACGCTTATTTATAAATGGTAAGACATAGGACATTCCATCTTATTACAAACATAAGTAACATGAAAGTTAATTTGGTCATGTTTTTAAATAAATCATCATCAATAAAATAATAAGTCTTGACGCGCTCCATATGTGCACGGATACATACATCTATAAACTTGTTGCAAACCTATAAGGCCGCTCCCGAGAGTCGCGCCCTAAAAATGTGCATTTTCGAGAATAATACATTAATTCTGGGCAGGTTTGATATAATGTTACTGTTGATTGGTTATGATTGAGAGACTTTAAGCAAAACCTTTACAAGATTATACATACAGTGTGTTGTGTTGTTAGATGATATGAGTCATTCATCGTCAAAATATCAAACTTTTTGGGGCAAGACAGCTGTCCTTATGCATTTCTAGTGTTGGCAAAAATTGAAAATTTTCAGACTTTTTCAGAAAATTTTCAAATATTTTTTTATTGCTAATTTGATTTACGATGGTCATCTTACATTATCTGGTAGTATTGAATACCAAAGAAAAGCATGTGAAATTGTGATACTAAGGTAAGAAGTCTGTGCATGACTTTCATTTTCCCAGTAAACGAAGAAACAGAGTTGGGGAGTAACTTAACGAAAGTAACGCGTTAGTGTAACGCGTTATATTTTTAGTAACTTTTAGGGTAACGCGTTACTTTTACAAAATCGGCAACTTTTTAAAGTAACTGATAGTTATTTTTGGTAACTTTCAATAAACGTTAAGTTGAAAGTTACTTTTGTTTTGCAGCCTGTACTTCGTCGAAATAAACATCGCATTCATAAGGATAGGCCTATATCTATCTGCGTTTCCGAGAAAATCTCGCATCAGCTGTCCAGTAGGGACCGGCACCCCCCCCCCCCGCCACACACTCGTATTGTGGTAGTGCTAGGCATTGACGGTCATCCTAGCATCACGTGCGGCAGTGAGACTGCTTATTTTGGTGAGGTTTTTGTTTCAGTTGCAAATTCGCAGCCCGAGTTTCCTCAGCCTTTAGGGCGCATGTAGTGCGTTCTACGCTCGTTGCCTCAATAATATTCATCGTCATATAGCGTTGTGCGTTCCATTCAGTGTTTGTAAAAGTTGAATCTATAAGCAGGATAGTGGAAATGGCCTGTTTACAGTCAATTTATGTTAATTCACATTAAAGTCAGAATCATCACTACATTACCGGAATACATTGTTGAATTCCATTTCATATTGATTTTAATTTATAATGAGTTTCCTAAAGTTTTTTACTTTCGTTCAATTAGCATTTCTTCCACGAACGCCGCAAAACAAACTTTTACAAGTTACTTTTTAAGGTAACTTAACTTTCCAGTTACTTTATTTTTGAACTAACTTTAACTTTAACGAATTACTCTTAAAGTCCACTAACTTAACTTTTAAAAGGTTACTATTTTTGACTGACTTCCCCAACTCTGCGAAGAAATTAGCACTGTTAATTTTGAAGATATTGAAGCTCTACTTGATCAAATCAGTGGATCGAAGAGGAAACTATTTATTTTGTAATAATCTCGCACCATAATTTGCCTATACAAACTACATATAGGCCTATGTTAATCTTTCTGTGCCTAAATCAATACAGTACTTTTATTCTATAGACTTACAGAACAGGCCTAAAACAGAATGTTACTTAAATCCTCTGTTTTTATGTTCTGAAACTGTGATTTTTTTAGCTTTAATGTCTGAATACCCATTTTAACATGCAAGGCCAGTCATTCCATGGTATCATCTTGTTAGCACTGTTAGTTGCTCATAAAATGTTCTGTAATTTCATCAGCTTATTTGCCATTCAAAGCAAAAAAATGCATTTGTTGCCTGCCAGAAAAATAAAGTAAGCCTATATTCAAACAAAATGTCTTCCAATACCTTCTATATTTAATTACAATTTAAGTATTTTAGTACTACCAGTAATGTTAATACAGGAGTATCAGTCGCTTTACCAGGCACATTACCAGTAAGTTTACGATAAATTTGAAACCCATTTTTTAAGTATGAACATCTGAGACTATACGGCCTCTCTCTGAGTGGACTTAGGTCTTTTGGCAATGGTCATTTGAAGATGGATTCTTATCTTGAAGTCGATGCCGTTGGTCAGTGAAAGGAGAGCTGTGTATTTTCATGAGCTGGTTCGAGGCTACTACTGAGGCAACTGGTTTAAATGTGTAAACCATGTATAAACTAATTAAATACTAATAATACAGAACGGGTTTGATTTAAATCAGAAACTAGAGAAAATTTCATTTGATTTCATAAAAAGAATCATGTGATTCACTTAAGTTTAACAATTTTAATATAAAATCTATGTCAATCTGTTTTATTAAATTCTAGAAAATGCCAAGGTCATATTTCATCATTTTCACATGTAGCGTCACCCGGACATTTGTTTAGACCTAGTTCAGTTTAATGACGCTGTGTGCTGGTCTTTGATTGGTTTTCATAACGCTACGATCGTATTTGGATTGTTGAGAGCGGCGTCTGTCGGCAGTGTGTCGTGAGAGCTTTGAGACGTGAAGTTGGAAATCGGTCGTGTGCGTGGGCGATTTTAGACGTTGCGTAAAACTTAGAGAAAGTGAACTAGGAAAGAACACTTTGGATATAGGAAACGCGTGTTAAAAATCCGCGAAAGTGATAATCGAAAACGAACGGCGATCTGCCAAGAAGAAATACAAGAAATCAACGAGAACGATAACCAATCGAGGTACATTTTATAAGGCTAGCCCAGCCCAGGGATACGTGAGTAAACGAATTTTTGCATGCTTTAGGAGCATATTAATAAACCTACGGACTTGATAAAAGACAGCATCGATAACCAGAAAGGGTTAGAACCATTCGATATCTGGACCGAGAGTTAGTTGGGATTTTAAAGGAACCGAGAAAGATTATATTCGCGTAGCCTGGAGTTTAGGACGCGATAACGCAAGCAAGGTTTGGTGGTCGTATTACAACGAAATACCGATTGAAATATTATAAAAAGGAAATCGGTGAGGATAATATTGTCTATGAATCCAAATATAGGAACATATAAGGAACAGTTAATTACCATTCGATATCATGGCCGAGGTTTAGTTTTTATGTAAATTGGTTTTGAAATCCGTAAATGCAGATTAGTTGAAGACTAAATGGCGAATTTTAATTGCAAAGAGCTTAGAGATAACATCAACAATAAGAACTCGGAATATTCGTGAGTGCCTGAGCCAGCAACGTCGAACGAAGTGCTTTGGTAATAAAGACGGGTAAGAACAGAACTGAGCCGATAAAAGTAGGCGTGTTTACATTATTGAACGTCTGACAGTTTACCGTGTGAGATACAGGAAAAACTTGGTTGTTGGACTTGGAATGCTGATATCGGGCAAGTGTGAAACATTAAAAACGTACGATCGGAGTTGAGTTATTCGCACGATAAAATATCGTATTTTATCACCGCTCAAACATTATCAAAGGAAAGTTGAACTCAAGAGTAATCACAGCCGGGATACGAACTCAAGACAGGATCTTCAATACAAGACTACGATCGTCTACAAATACGCAGCAAGTTACGGAATTACGCGTCGGACTTCTTCGACGTCATAAGGTTTCGATGGGAGTCATGATCATTTGTGATGAGTATTTAAATTAAGTTTTATTAACAATTATATTTCCATAAATTTTCGGGAAACTTTACTGTTGTCCATCAGACCAAGAGATATCTTAACTGGATATCCATTTCGCTTTTAGACATCAGTACTGATAGGTAGGGTTTGAAATGTATTCCTTGTCAATGAAGGAAATTCATTTGTATCATGCAATATAGCCCGTTCTGGTTTAACTTATGAACCGTTGATTGTCTGTTGTAATGTCATCCTAGATCTAGTATAAATTATAAGTTGTATTTCAGAGATGTTTGTCTTCGCTGTTGTACGATTCTCAATTTTGTGGGTCTTGGTGGGGTATAGGAGTGTGTTATGAGACTGGTTAGGTAACTTTAGACTTGAGTACCAGGTTCACGCCTAGGTAGAGTAATCATTCAAGTTTGAGTGATTTTAGTCTTGATCAGTTGTTTTAAAATCAATTAATTTTTTTCCAAGTGAGATCAGAAATCGTGTTTCACTTTAATTAGGCGACCCATCGCCGAGTATGTTTTGTTTATTAAATGTTATTTTTCGAAGTTTAACTATTTAGTGAAGTATCCAACGAGAGCTTATCGATTACCTGAGGGGTCGTAGGTTCGTTGTGTTACACATCAAGTTATATGATAACAATGATTTTTTTTTTAATTTTCACGTAAATTTTCATGAAAATTTCAACAAATCAAAATTTTCTGAAAATTGCCAAGACTATGCATTTCATTTACATCAGTTTGTTTACATCAGTATGTAAATGTATGTATGTATCCATGTAAATTTTTTATATAGGACGAGAGACCTATGTACCCACAGAAGATTATTCGAACAGAGGTCCTATATAATCCGTTTCCGGACATTGTTTTGCGTAATGTGTCAACAACAGAGCCAAATGGGATCTTGGAAAAGAAACGGAAAAAGGATAAGGCAGCAGGAGTCAAGTAAGTTCATCTTCTAAATGTCATGAGTTGATATTGTGCACCAGTGGTAACTCAAAGCCCATTTGGGTTAGGTGGAAGTACTTTATATTTAAAATATTTAAATCTATAAGAGCACGTACTGGTAGGTACTGACTTTTGTCTGTAAATAGGTAGTCTTTCAAGAGGTGGGGTTGCCTGGCCCACATTTGCAGAAGTTTATGAAGTTGTACAAATAATGCAAGGCTTTGATCCGCACTTGTTGCACAGTAAACATGGTTGTGGTGTGTTTGGGGTTGTGTAATGGGAATTGTATATAGCTCATGAACAGGTGTATGTTACAGAGCATCTTTGTACCTGTGTTACTTAGTCACTCTCTCCGATCCACCTTTCGAGCGCTCCTGTCCGATCCTATAGGCTGCCCCATGTGGCAGCTGTTGCCTCTCTATGGACTAGTATGACTGAGACTCTTGCAGAGTGCCAGCAGAGGTAGTGCCCCGCACTCATTCCATCCAATGCGTTGAAAATCCATTTACTACGCTAGTACTTGAAATGACTCGGACCCTTCTACGCTCGGCGTACAGTGAAACTTATTAAGAAGACGCTTCCCGCTGCACATTCTCCTTATCTTGCCCATTTATTTACTTACTAGGAAAACGCTAAAGTCCCGACGCGTTGATGGATGAGCTTTTTAAAGTTTTTAGTTGCGTGGATATCTTTACTTTTGCAAGTGCTTTGTTTTGCTGCCTACGCATTGTAGGTGAATGTTGTCAAGTTTCTTTTGTTTCTTGTCAATTGGTATTATTTACCGTAAAAAACTTATATTAAAAGCTTTATTTCTATGGATTCTGGCTAACTTTTTCAACTTTTTCTTTCAAAAGGTACTACATCACCATAACCTTAATGTCCATGTATAATATGAACGTTGTAGCCCCACCCGTTTGGTCAGAATTGGCCCAAATGGCACGAAAATATCGTACAAAAAAACAAAAATCTTATATTAAAAGCTTTATTTCTATAGATTCTGGCTAACTTTTTCAACTTTTTCTTTCAAAATGTACTAAATCACCGTAACCTTAATGTCCATGTATAATATGAACGTTTTAGCTCCACCCGTTTGGTCAGAATTGGCCCAAATGGCACGAAAATATCGCACAAAAAATCGAAAAAAATCGTAAAAGTACGATATTCATGAGAAATATTTCTTCTATTGTACCCAAAAACGTAGGCAAGTCTAAGTTCAGAGATTTCGAAGGTCCTGTCAAATTTTCATCCAGATCGCATATGCCGTTTGCCCGGTAGAGAGCGAACAGACAGAAAAAAAAACAAAAACACCCGAGCTAAATTTTTTGGGGGGTCGGTGAAATTGAAGTCTTCGCTTCGCTCATCCAAAAAAACATACTCTGGCAAAAAAGATCTGAATGTTGAACGACTATAGATGGGACCCTGAGAAATAGCAAATAAAAAGTTCTCATTTCGTTATTAAAAATCTTCGATTTCAGTATATATAAACTCATGGTAAAGGCATCATAAAAATACGTAGCACTTCAATCACTACCATTCAGCAAAATTAACATGTATTATTACACATAGGCCTAAATGAATATTTATTTTAGCCCCCATATAAAGTTAAAAATTGGAATTGGCCTATATAATGTTAAAACTGAAATGTTGATTTAAAAGTCCAATTGTCAAAATAATTGCATATTTCAAACCTAAAACTTACAGAATAATTGAAAAAAGTTCCCGATTTTGCTCTAGTTTAGCAGGAAAACGTTATTATTGCCTTTTTTGCTACCGTAAAATGGGGTGAAGTTGACCACTTTTTCACTTTGCTCTTGCATATCTCGGAAGGCAAACCTTCTATGTTTAACCAGTTTCTTTTCTTTATACTACTTGACACTTGTTAAAACTAGTTCTTTAAAACATAGTAAAACTACAAAATATTGAATCATAACCTGGGTGTAAAAAATTAAAAAGACAGACTATTACAGGAGTACTAAAGGACCTGGGGTGAAGTTGTCTGGCAAAGAAATTTCATCATGAGACATTTTATTTTATTTTATTTATTATTTGAATAATTGTTTTTCACAAAGCAAGTATGCATTTTTATTTTTTACGTAAGTTGGGGGATTGTTTTCATTAAATTTAATATATAAATGTTATTTATTAATAAGCAAGAAATGATGTTGCTTTCATAGTACTTTATTGTTTTGTTCACGATTTTTAAAAAGCTAAACAATAATGATGGCCTCTTTGAATCATGAAAATCGGATACAAATTGCACTTTTTATTACAAAAATAAAAAAGGCAATTATTAACCAGAAAAGTAAATTCACTCTTTTCCTTGGATAGGCTGATCAAACTTATAGTGACCTCTGTTGGTGAGCACATATGGAGGCAATTGACCCGTCAATATTTCTTCGTATGGAACAAATGCGTCAGTGAATCTGAAAAGAGTCTTGCTTTTATCTATCGACCGAAAGAACTGTATTTGCACCTAACTTTCTTCTGGGACGTTGGTAACGATTTCCTCAAGGTAAACTCTGACTGCACTTTTTCGTGCATATCGCACCAGTAACAGCTGTCCAGGATTGTATGTAACTGACACAGACCGTTTTGGGATAATATCTACTGATAGACCTGATCCATCAATACCATTGGACTCCTCAGAATCGGATACATTGACGTCGGAACCATCGACGTCGGACACATCATCTTCAAATGTCAGCTCTCGTACAGCTCGACCTCTGGAAGATGATGGGCGTGCATTTTTTTCTGGGCTGTCTTCAGCAGCCACCAAACGTCCTGGTACAACATTAAGCATTTTCTGCTTACGGGGAGGAAGCCGATTAGCAGGTTGTCTCTGCTCCTGAAGAAACGTGAGAAATGTTTCCGATATGGAAGATACTGACATATCATTAGCATCTGTATCCTAGGGATCTTGATCAAAAGCTTTTCTTTTGAAAGTGGACTGATCCCACATGTTCTAAATCCAGAAATAACATTTGTCGCCATGTTAGGCGCAAGTCAAATCAAACAGTTCTCGAAGGAGACGAGGGAACGTTGCCTTGTCTACAGCTACAGCAGAAGATTTTTTTTTCTTCTTCCAGTCATAAAGGAAAACCTTCCAGCACTTCTTCATTGGTCCAAAAAAACTCACATCCAGAGGCTGGCATAAGTGAGTCGCATTCGCTGGGAGACATATGAAACGAATGTTATTTTCCGTAAAGCCTTACCTCAGGCGTAAAGTGTGACGAATGGTAGGGCATAGCCGTCTTATCTACCTTAAAATCTTCAAATTAAATACAGTGATGCACTCTCAGCAGGTCATAGCTTCCTTCCAAGGCTTGCACATTCTTTTTTTTTATGGTTTAACCCCTATATGTACTATGTAGTGGGCCCAAATTTTGAAATTTAAAAAAGTGGTCAACTTCACCTCAAAAATGGAATTCAAATTAATTATTTTGTTGTTTTAAATTATGTAAGTAAGTAAATATACTTATTTAAACAAAATTTAGCTGCACCTTCATTGAGACATAATTTATTAAGGCTCCTGCTCATCACGTGACTTATAAAACTGGTGTAATCATCCGAGCCTAATCACGCGCTAAGAAAAATAGTTCAGGGGCTAATAATTAGATTTGTGTTATTATTTTTCAGTAAACTTACCATGGTCTAGGAAATAATAAAGAGCTGAACAACTTGTAGTTTTAGAAATAATGTTTGCGGAAAATCAATTGTATTCATTAATGCCATAGTACTAATATAAACATGCGGGAATTCAAGCGATTGTCGACCTAATGGTTTTTGAGAATGACCTACACCAAACTCAGCTCGTCGCTGTCTTAGCGGCCAACACTTGCGCCTACCCCCCCCCCCCCCTCCCTCCGCGGTGCTAATCGGCGACAGATAAATTTGCAGAGTCATGGCGATAATACAGACTTGCGTCATACTCAAACTTCCACACACAGATATGCGATGTACGAACAAACGCGGAGGGGGCAAAAAAAAAATCGATATTTTTCCGTGATCATGATAAAGCCAACCCGAAAAGCGAAATCATTAGCTTTTAGATTAGAAGTAAAGTCCAAATAACAAAATTGGGATTACAAAATTTCGTTCGGGTGTCTGCTATATTTTTTAGATGGAAATAGGATACAGTTTATATAAACGTTTGGAACCACAACACTAATATAATATAGCTTTATACATCTTATAACAATAAAACACATGGCCATATCATAGCCAGAATAGATAGTAAAATAATTACTGGGAATGTACTGGTGTACTGGTGTTTATTGCTTTTCGTTCTCAACTAATACAATTATGTAATCGAGACGATGGAGTATTATATATACGAGGATTTCGTTGCCATCATCATTATATTTTTGTCTAGATATGTTTAGATAAACTATACTATACAATACTATACTATACGGCAATATTATATAAAATCATAGTTGTCTGCGTTCGGGTTATTCGCCTTGTCACATAAAAAACATTCGTGAAGTTTGTGAATTATTACCCACACCACAGATTAACCAACGAAACGTCGAGGTACGTAGACGTACACAAAATTTTAAAACTCGCTACGCGACGAAATAACCCAAAACTGAAAGTATAAAATGTAAAAATATTATAACTTAAAAACACACACAATGTCGTAAATCTGGTAATGGATGCCCTGATAGGCAGTGTACAAATGGCATGTCCAGTGATACAAAATTGTACACTTTTTTTATAAACAATAGTCCACAGCTTCCCTAGCCTTCATAATGTATGGATCAATCACAAATCATTTGCGGGAGGGGGGGGGGGGAAACTTCTAATATCCCACCTAATGAACATCATACACATTATTTTACCCTAACCACACCACATGATATCATATACGGACAGAAACGCGTAAATGTAATTAATATTAATATTATATTTTATTAATAAAAAAATAATAATTATTGTTGTTGAATATCACTACTTGAAAATCGGAACTTCCTTGAGATTGTTAATAAAATAACAGAGTTAGTTATCGTCTTCATCGGAGGTTTCCACTGTTCTTTTCCCTGTTTACTCGACTTCGTTTTTTTCTTGGTGTGTGCATTACTGTTTTTGAAATGAGTTTTATCTCCTTATTAGCCCCTTCTTTGCTGCTGTGTCATCTTGGCGCTTTTTCTTTTTTAAATTTGAGCTTCAAGATATATGGTGGATCTCGGATAGGCAAGCCTCTTTTATGACGGGAGTCAATAAGTTCGGGTAGAAGACAATTTAATAGAATTTTTCAAGTGGTTCCTTTGCATGCATATCAATTCATATCAAACAATTCATATCAAATCATATGTATTGTATCAAACTCACAATTCAATGGAAATATTATTCAGGAATATAATACGATTAAAACGAAATGACTTTTGGAATCGGCTTAAGATTTACATGTACAAAAACCGACCCTCCCCCCCCTAATTGTAATGCATAGTACTATATAACAATTATAACAAATAAAAAACGGACTTACGTCTCACAGTTTTCAAAAGGTATTTGGTTCATCATTTTGTTGGACTGGGGTTTGCCTTTTTAGCACCACTTTTTAGTCCCAACTGTACACAAAAAAATTTAATATCAGATGAAGATACTATAAAGTGTCCTACTTTACTCTTTTAACATTTTGCACGGGAAGTAATTTGTATTGTTTCTAGCCGTCTTAGCTTTTAAACCCCTCCACCCCAAACCCCAAAAAATTGTGATTGATTTGTAATGGGTTTATTCCGAAAATTAAAGGGGTTAAAAACCCAAAAAAATATTTTTTACCACGTGATCTATAGCACAATACTACACTAAAATGACCTTTTTAAAAAAATTTTTTCTTGTAACTGTGATGTAACACGATTTTTCCCATTTTTTTATCCAGAAATTGCGAAAATGGGTGATTTGGGAAATTTCTTAAATCGGGCTTTAACCTGTTCTTTTTGGTCCACATAGATACTAGAGCATAGTCCCAAATCTGAAATGCCCCTTTATAACATCGTGTCTTGAAACTGTTCCCAAAATATACCCTCAAACATGCATAATATGCATTCCAAAATCACACCCCATCTTGGAAAATCAGCATATTTACAGAAAATGCTGAAGAGTACGTCCATAATGGCCAATATTTTTTCGGATCAAAATCCTCCAAGGTCACGGTGCATAAAGATCGTCCCCGTGTTATTTCTTTTTGGAGATTTTTGCGATGGGACCTAGCTCGAAAAATGTCATGTTTGACAATTTTTTCGGAGGTCAGGGTGGGCCCCAAAAAATTTTTTCTGTTAATTGCTAAATTCATTACTAGTTAGCCTGAATGATATATATTTTTGAGTTTAGCGGTTAAATACCCCTTTAAGATAAAAAAAATGTTATTCACATTCCAGATAATATACACAATCGTGTAGACCATCATTTACCCCAAAACGTAATTAAATATTTGTAGACTTGACGAACACTCGCACAGTGAATAGTCATTTTCGTTATTTATGACATATCGGGATAAACCGCAATTCTGGAAGAGGATACAGCCTTATAATACATTAAAAATAATTGAATGTCTAAGAAAATGATGAGATGATCTCTGGTTCGCAACTGTTCTCTCGTACCTAGTAGTGTTATCGTCGTTGTAAAATGATTATAATTATTATGCGAATCTAACCTTGACATATGGGGAGGGGGAGAAACTTTTATGATATGGTAAAATGAAACAAACATTGCAAGCAGTCTATAGCATATCCAGAAAATGACAATAATTGGCTAGAGTAAGGTGAGGGCTGAGGGGTCAGCCTTGCGAAACTAGTACTGGCTTTTTTGGTTTATTTTGGATTAAGGACGCGTCAACCGTTAGGTCATAATGCACCACTTTAGCCTAAGGGGGGGGGGGGGGGGAGGGGCCCATGCTGGTCAGTACCAGCCACGGGTAAGGGGTGGACGGGGGTTTCTCACGTCGGCGGTCGTCATCGTCTTTGTCACGTTCGTTGTGTCATTGTCATCGTCGCCGGGGGGTCGTCAAGGGAAGGGGGCAAGGTCCCCGACGACGATTGCCAGAGCTCGCCCCCTAGTTTTGGGGAGTAAGATATTCCGCTCTTCTAGCTGATGTTTGCGGGGTGGACTTTTTCTTTTTGAATCGCCTTTTACGATTAGCAGGGGCCAGGCTCTGGGCCAATTCTTCCCCTGGCCCAGTTGTGTGGTGAAATATCAGTTATGAGTACGACATTGTGACGAAGTGGATAGACTTTAAATCAGTGGTTCCCAAACGGTGTGCCGTGGAGTTGCCTGCTGGCGGTATTGTCCCGAGAAATAATTAACATTTATTTGATTTGTCCTTTAAATGTCAGAAAAATAACCATTTAAAGGAAATTTAATACTGAATTAAATATTTCTGACATTCTTATTGCTTTAGATAGTTGTTCATACAAATTCTAAAAGAGCATGTTCTAACTTCGTCATTGGATGAGCGAAGCGAAGACTTCAATTTCACTGACCCCCCAAAAAATTTAGCTCCGGTGTTTTTTTTTGTTTTTTTCTTGTTTTTTTTTTTTTTTTTTTTTGTCTGTTTGTTAAACTCTCCCCCAGGAAAAACGGCATATCCGATCTTGATAAAAAATTTGACACGACCTTGTTTTCTCTGAACTTAGACTTGCCACGTTTTTGGGTACAATCGAAAAAAATTATTTCTCATGAAATATTGTACTTTTACGATTTTTTCGATTTTTAGTGCGAATTTTCGTGCCATTTGGGCCAATTCTAAACCAAACGGGTGGGGCTACAACGTTCATGTTATACATGGACATTGAGGTTATGATGATGTAGTACATTTTTAAAGAAAAAGTTGAAAAAGTTAGCCAGAATCTATAGAAAAAAAGCTTTTAATATAAGTTTTTTTATTTTTGTGCGATATTTTTTGTGCCATTTGGTCCAATTCTGACCAAACGGGTGGGACTACAACGTTTTATATTATACATGGACATTAAGGTTATGGTGATGTATTACCTTTTTAAAAGAAAAAGTTGAAAAAGTTAGCCAGAATTCATAGAAATAAAGCTTTTAATATAAGTTTTTACGGTAAATAAAAAAAATTTACAAAAAAACAATAGAAACTTTACAACAATCACTACATGCGTAGGCAACAAAAACAAACCCACTTGCAAAAATAAAGATATCCCACGCAAACTAAAAACTTAAAAGCTCATCCATCCCAACGCGGCGGGACTTTAGCGTTTTCCCAGTAAAGATTAATCACTGTGGACAGAAAACGTAAATTATAAATATATTGGGGGTTGGCCCTTGTCCTCAATGACGATGCTGATAAAACATTCTTCAACATTTGACTATTGTTTCTCCCAAAAAATTACTGTGTTTGGGGGCCCCTGCAACACTAAGTTACTTCGTTTAGTGTAGTGTCAGCAAAACATTTGTGTTGGTGACATCAGCCACTGATTTCTCACTGATTTGGAAAACTACAATTTTTACATTAAATGAAACATTATATTATGGTCTGTATTTTGCCTGGTACCCCTGTCACATACTAAATTATTAATGGGAATATCACTGATAGTATTCAGTAGGCCCTAAACCAAAGATTAGTCATGGGTGCTATAACATTTTCTTACTTCTTATAATTTGTTTCTGTGGAAATCAAACCTTCGCCCTCCTTCTTCCTTAAAAAAAAAAAAAAAACGGCATTGTTTTCCCCATTAATGCACACCTGCGTAAGGTTAGACATTCTTAAATCGTGTTTAGATGGTCAGTAAAAAAGGCATCAGAACCCGTTGCAGTACGTTCCAATCCATTCAAATCTACAATGCACCAGCAATCCAGATATTATAAAGTTAACCATCCCGGTAGCTTGGGGTAAAACCCCTCGACCGGCAATCGGGAGAAACCCGGGGGTTCGATACCCCGCTGAGATGGATTTTTTTAATTTCTAGATTGATTTCTAAAAAAATAATTACACCTACGGGAGGTTTTCCCGATTAATGAAAATTTAGAAATGCTATAATTTGATTCCAAATATATCAATTTTTTTAACATCTCCGTAAATTGATTTGAAAAAAATGTATACAACTATAATTTTATATGGTTACGCAAATTTAAAAATTTAAAAAGAAACAACAAGAAGAATACCAAAAAATGCTGTTTCTGAATTCATGAGTCCTCGTTAATACCTGCATCCGATGTTATGTTGTTTTTTAGGGGGGGGGGGGGGGGGGGTGAACTACAAACTTGTGTAGGGTTACAATACCAGCGACATACGAACAAATTTTTTTTAAGTGTGAACCAATAAAAAAGTAAAATCCTTAGACCCCGTTTAGGACATAGGAACAAACAAACGTATTAAAAAATTTCTTGTAGGACTACTTGTAGCTTGTACTTACCCTTCTCATTTATCTTTCGAATGTTGTCCTTACGATATTTTACTTTCCTCTTCTGGGAAAGTGTCAACTTTCTTCTGCCTTTTCTTCCATCACCATCCATCACCTCACACGGTTTTAACACCACTGTTTTGAACATCTTTACACACAATTTTTACATTTTTAATTGAGAACGCTTAGCAGATCAACCTTCCTCGACGCTTCCCTGAAGGTGTCTGGAAAAGACTGTGCCAGTGTGTATCATAGTCATATGTACTTGGGGAAGGTTTAAATTTTTTTTGACAGGTTGCTCCGAGATAGATATTTGAAGTTTACTTTACGATCGTTTCGATGATAAGCTCAATGAGGGGTAGGGCATCAACAACTTCTCAATAGAATAGCTGAGTGTATTATATCGGCATTCATGAGCTTTTTTTGTGCGACAGCTAGTTTTATAACATAAACACTAATAAAATAATAATAATAATAATAATAATAATAATAATAATAATAATAATAATAATAATAATAATAATAATAACCCTTTTTTGTTTCTATCTTATACTGAGTTTTTATTCATCATGAGAGGAAATGAAACAAAAAATCGGACCAGGCCTTGTAGAACATGAGCCTTCGATTGGGTTATAGATCTAAACAAATCTACTAAGCATTCATTATTATGTTTACGTTGGTGGCTCGTTATTCCCGTTTGAACACGATAGCTGCGGGGTCGAGACGAAAACGAGGCACCATGGCCAGCCGCCCTCCCCTCCTTTAAATCTATCGCCGGCAAAAAATGTATCAATGCGCGTCCAAGCAATTCGCAATCATCACAGAGAGTCGTATCAGTTCAAGTGTTGAAGAAAGTCGCCGGACTTGTAGCATGGAGCTATGTTTCAAATGAAGAAGAAAATCGATAAAATTGGCATGGTTGGGACGTAGGAAGTGTTTCTTGTGCTCAAATTAAAGATAAAAGTCAGCTCTAAACAACGGTGTCATCAGATTTGCGTGTTCGTCAGTAATTCATAGTGAAGATTGTGGTCAAACGTTCAAACCGTCCAAATGCGTGCTAGTTGGCGCCGTATTCAATATTTATCTGTTCCAATCAAAATTATGGAAATGTGAAACGACTCCTGGGCGACACATCGTTTCTTGACATTTGCACAATCCAAATGGAAATATATTTAACAGGTAAAGACTCAAAGTATATTATTTGGCCATAAAGCGTAGAACAAAGTCGTCGTAAATTCATTATTTAATATCGACTTTAAAACAAAATAAAAGTTTGATTGTGTCCCCTGTGCAAGGTTCGTGCGAAAGATTTTGTGCAATGTGCAAAAAACTAGAATGAATTATCTCCAACCATTAATGATTTCAGGTAATAAACATTTCCTAAGCCTAAAACCCCTTGTTTCGGTCGTGACGTCATGCCTATGCAGGACCCTTAAGGCTATTTTACTACCTCGGCCGATAATTTGAAAGTCGAAAAAAAACAGTCTGAAAAGTTTTCTGAATGAAAAAAGGCCTTTAAAATAACAGAAAAAAAATTGTGAATTTTTTTGGCAGGACATAACCTCACTTTTGGAAATTATATTTAGATTTTTTTACAAAAGTGTAGCATACAAGACCGTTCAAAATTAAATTTGGGAATCGGTTTTCTGGCCATTTGTTTCTACACACCTTTAGCTATTCCTTGACTATAGCTAAAAAAGTTTTCTGAAAATAACAGTTGGTGGACGAATTTTTTTGTCAAACCGGTACAAATTTCGAGTTTTGTACCGTTTGACAAAAAAATCTGTACACCAACTGCAGTCTTGGGGAGGAACGCGTTCCTAATAACGCGTTCCCGGGAACTCGTTCCTTTTTCAGGAATTTTGTGGGGAACGCATTCCTTTTCTTAGATCAGGAACTTAGTAACGTCAAAGTTACTATTTCGTGAGAACTTGGAATGAATTTAACGTTCCTTCATAAGTTCCTTTCGCCGTCGTAATTCCGTTGAATTCCAGAACCTGATATCGAAAACTGCAGTATGAAAAATCTTGTGACATCTTGTGTTTTCGAAATGGCACCACCCTCGACAGATGGTTTGGGACTCACTTTAATAAATAAGAGTTAGATAAATTAACTCTCATCACATTTATTATTATTTAAATCAGTGATGGTATAAGAACGTGAAAGGAACTATTCCTTTTTGTGGAACGAGGAACGTTTCAGTTCCTTTTTTTTTTAAAGGAACGAGGAACGTCTCAGTTCCTTTTTGGCAGAAGTAACTTAACTTTTTAAAGTTCCTTTTGGGGGGGAAAAGTGCCCAAGACGACCAACTGTTATTTTCAGAAAGCTATTTTAGCTATTGTCAAGGGATAGCTGAAGGTGTGTAGAAATTATGGGCCAGAAAACCGATTCTCAAAAATTTTAATTTTGAACGGAGTCTTGTAAAGCTACACTTTTGTCAAAAAATCTAAATAAATTTCCAAAAGTGAGGTTATGTCCTGGCCAAAAAAAAATTTACAATTTTTTTTTCTGTTATTTTAAAGGCCTTCTTTCATTCAGCAAACTTTTCAGACATGTTTCTTCGACTTTCAAATTACGGCCAGAGGTAGTACAATAGCCAAGTGACTTCAGTAAAAAAAAATTTATAACATGTGGAACGGATTCTGACCAGTGCCTATTTTTAAACAAAAAAATTACACATTTTTTAAGGGCTTAGAATATTTTTTTTTAATACTAGCAATTATCTCACAATTGTCCCGATACTTTATTGAATGCACATTTTCTTAGTAATACATCTAATAATTTTACTTTAAGTTTTTTGTGCCCAGTGGGAATACCATAACCATAAATTTTTTGGACTTTTCAGTCAACTTCACCCCCTCAATCAAGTTCAACCCCCTTTTACATAATTTATAATAAACAGTCATATTTAGCAAACACAGTCATATTTAGCATCATTTAGTGAAAAAAGTCATTCACAAAAAAATTTCAGGGTTAATTTAGATAAATTGCATTCTACAGTATACTAAGCCCTGTTTCAATATTTAGACCTAAGATTAGATTAGGGGCCTATGCTTGCATACCCTTTTCTATTAAGGGATATACCCATTGGAGTAGGCCTACTAAGACGAGTCAGACTCGTCCATTTATAGGGGGTTTAAGGGGTGCAAAAAAAAAAACGTCCAAATTTATGAAAAATTTGTCATTCAAAAATTTGTTTTTTAATTCTTGTGAATCGCATGGCTAGTATGAATCCTATTTAGGATCCAAAATCCAAAGGGTGGAAAGGAACAAAACAAAGAAACTTTTTGAAAATCTCTGTAATTTCAAAAAAGGCTAACATGCTCAATTTGTAAACCACAAAAAATGTTCTAGGCCTACAATACATGTGAAAAAATAAAATAAAACTGTTCCAGGCAAGCATATAAAATAACTGTTTTATTTAAAAAATGAGTTACCTACGTCAAATCCACAATTCCAATTTGTTTAAAACATTGCCCCCCCCCCCCTCAAAAAAAAAAGTTTTCTTATTAAAATTATCAGAAAAAAATTACAATTTCATATTGTACCCTAAGAACCTGAATTTCTGAAATAAATTAAATGGTAATCCAAGGAGTTTAATAGAATTTTTATTTGTAACAATTAAATTTAGAAAAAATACTTCACCATACATCCATAAAATATGGTCAAAAATGAAATTTGGTAAAAAATCTACATGAAAATTGAAAACGGATTCAAAGGTAGGCCTACCTGTACTGAAAATTGAATAGCATAGGAGCTTAGATCTAGCTTTCCTTTACAATTAATTTAAAAGTATACTTGAGTCTACTGGCTCTATTCGTTAAGCAATCATACGTTTTTCTGCAAGTTATGTTTTATGATTAATTCTGGTTGGGAAGTGCCGTCTTATGAGGGCTGCTGCAGTTATATGCTTTAAGTATGATGCTACAACATTAGATTTAAAAAATTGAAATTGGAATGGGAAAATTCAAAAGTTTTAGCACTAGTGGGTAGTGCATAATAGCACCAGTTGCCACATCACAAACTTGACTGAATTAGCCTGGGAAGTTCTTATGCTGCATGGTCAAAAATGAAATTTGGTAAAAATCTACATGTTTATTTCATTTTTAATTGTGAAGTTTTTGATTATGTTTATGTTTATCTGAACTTAATTCTTTAACTTAGGCTAAATGAACACATGCTTAAAACTGTTGTACAAAAAGTATAAAACGTGTTCCGCTCTGTTAGGTTTTGCACATCTTCATTTTCTTTTCCTAGGGAGATAAGCAGCAGTTCTATCCCCTAAAACTTGGGGCGGACCAACTATAAAAGCCGTAACGTCTGTCCGGGGGGGGGGGGGGTCTGAGGGGGAATGCCCATTCGTTATTTTCATGTTTTTTAGAAGGTGTATTTTTGACTGTAGGGTAATTCTGGCAATGTCAAGTTCAAGGGAGTATATTTATGTGTATATTTACTATTTTTAGGCACAATATAGTATTACTATTAAATTCAAGGTTTTAATTTTAATTTTGATCTCATAAACAAAAGAATTTGGCTCAAAGCTCAATTGGTTTAGAAAATTTGCCAGATTTACCAGTGGTATTGAGAAAGGGATTTAATAATTATTATTTTTTATTTTTTTATTTTTTTATTTTTTTTCCTATGCCGAAAGCTTGATTTTTCAATCATTTTTCTTCCTGGCTATCCAGTAAATATGTGCTTCCTTCTCTAGCCCGCTCAGGTTATTTGGCAGGGCGTCAATGTCAGATTTAAGTGCGGCGCAGCTGAAGAGGTGCCCTCTGTCCTGAAAACCCGATGTACATAGTTTGCAAGTTGCTGGTTCCTTTGTGATTTGAAATCGACTCAGGTGGTGCTGCAGGACGTCATGTCCTGTGGCCAGCCGGAACTGCGCTGTTGCCACCTTTCTTGTCCAGGATTTGTCTGGCCCTTTGAGGACCTCGTCCCGCCATGGTTTGTGATACATCTTGGCCTCTTGAAGTCTTCCATAGGATGTCTTGAGGCCCTCCTTGGCAAGGTTTTTGGCAGAGTTGTAGGAGATACTCGCCGTGTCAGGGGCAGACTTCTTTGAGCCCAACTTGGCTAGCGCGTCAGCCTTCTCGTTGCCTCAGGATGTTGCAGTGGCTGGGACTGTTATAAGTAACTTGCCAGTGGAAAGAGTTGCATGGATGATCTGATGAAATATAATTTTGAAGTAGGCAGATAAACAATAAGAAATATTTCACGCTTTCCATATATATTGGATGCCCTGTAAAACCGCGCCTGAAGATTTAAGCGTAGGCATAATGCCCCCGAATAAAGCGGTTCTTCGGGATTATTAGTCTCATGAACACCTATGACTGAATATGTAAATACATTATAACATAGACCTACTGTTTCATTAGAGCCAACTTTATGATTACAAAATCCTATTATAGTTCATGCCACCAACAGGACGACCAAACTATTCCACAAAGAACGTATTATTTGACAAAAGGAGCGGCTTGTTAAAACACTTGTAAACCGTGTTTTCCTTTGAATTCTCATAGTTCTTCGGATTTTGACCGTATTCGGACACAAAGACGCACCCACTTATTCCGCCTGAGTGCCAGGAGATTAGATGTCCTGTAGAAGGCACAGACTTTACCACTGCCAATTCCATGTCAACCAAAATTCTGTAAAAGATCTAAGCATGAAAAGCAATAGCTCACAGCCCATTGGAGACAGGGCTAGACAAGGTTCTGAAACTCGAATGCTTAATCGGGTGGAAGTCTTTCTGTAATAATTTTCAGTTTTAGTAGTTTGAGCACAGTATAAAGTAATACAATAGCAAAAATCCTATTCCTGGCCCAGCAGACTACGTGCTGCATGGTAGCAGATGGCATTTGTAGCGGTCTGTTAGCGCTAAGTCAACGACGTTTTGTTTATTATTTTGATTTCTATTAATTTCTCATCTTTGTATGGTAAAATTATGAAAATATTTTTGGGCTTTTTGGGTGTAGTTAAATAATATACTTGCACGAACAAAAGAATGCAGATGCTTTGTAGTGGTGGGGGTAGTATAAATGAGCAGTAAATGGAATGTCCCCTTTGTGTATGAAAGAGATATATCTTTCACCAATGCAAGCAAAAATTATCTCTGCTAGTTCACGGAGTTCCTTAGTGTGCAAGATTCACGCTGAGCTAGCGAGAATAGAGTTGACAAAGTTGTTATGCTAGGAAAACCATTTCGAGCTATCTGGATTCTTTCGCTGGGACCACTATAATGAAAGATAATGTGACCACATTTTGAGACTGTTGTTTTCCTGTCCCGCATTTACATTATTACGTCATCAAGCGTCTAGCCGCCCAGTAGACATGCCTTCTTTTCGTTACTGTCATGCCCTTTGGCATTTCGTCAACCACTTTCTTTAATCCAGCACATAAAAGCAGGTGCCGTTCATCCGATCAAATATTCCAAATAAATAGAGTTGTTTTTCTAGCAGGTCATGCCCCATTTCTAATCGAAACACTAAAAAGAAACTAAAAACCCGGGACAAATAGAATTTTGGGTGGGGAAGGCCCAAGGGGATTTAGGCTACTCAAAAGTCACTAATTTGCCCTTGTCTGGTCCCGTTTCGTAATGCAAAAAGTTTAATTTTTTTCTAAGTGAGGCAACAGTTGCTTGTGTGTTTTTTCAATGTTCATCTAGTCTTACTTTGATCTTGCCCTCCACTTTTGCAAATTGGTACTGCAATAAAATATGTGTCTAGCTTTTTAAATGAAAGGATAACCATTACGCTCCTGCCCTCACCTATTTTTTCTAGTACTGTTATAAAAATGAAATGAGGATAGTTTAAGGAGGCAACTTAATAAGAATAATTAATCAAAGCGTCCCAGGTGTAGGAAAACCAGGATGTCTGGTCACCCTAATAAAAAAGCGCGCAATTAATTGTTCATGCCAAAGCCAAAAATGTGTTTGCCCATCTTACTAGCAAGACATTAAAATTAAAAACTAGTATTAATGCTTAAAAAATATATTTTAAAAACACCATTACTGTAACTTTTAGAAACTTTAAATTGCTGTCATTTGGTGAGGAAGCAGAAGAGGATGAAGAAGAGGTTGAAGTCGTGAACAAGATTTACTCGGGTCGCAGCAAGTCTACTCACGATGTACTACAAGAGCCTGGCCTTAGTTCTGAAACCGCAGTTGGTGATGTACCAGATGATTTTGCAAGCAAGGAAGAAACCATTGACAGGTTTGTACTTGACTATGTTGAGTGCTTGCTAACCATGTTTTATGACTATGAGTCACACATTCAGGTGGAGACTGGAGGATTTGATTCCCTAATGGGGGCCTACTAAGGTACCAGTAATAATATCTAGGGGGCTTTTGCTACAACAGCAATATAATACTTGGGGGGGGGGGTCGGAAGCTATTTTTTGTGTACAATTATGCAATTGAGAGCTGAATCATTAACACAAATCATTATTGTTTATTCAAAGAACTTCTTCTTTATAAATGGATTGTTAGGCAACTCTGATAACAAGTGTATAGATCTACATTCTAAGGCTTGATTTGCACACAAGCACATAAATGTATTCATATTAGGGATGCATACAATAATCAATATTATCGATCAATAATCAATAATGGATATTATTTCGATAATCGATAACCAAAATTCATTATCAATTATCGAAATATCAAATAATTCGTCAATAGTGGCACAAACTAAACTCTAAAGACGGAGATTATCTCTCGCTGTGGCATGACACTCGAGATTTATGTTTGGATTTGACCTATCAGTCGATAACGTAAGCCAAACACATGACATCGAAGACAGCCAGGCAGTAAACGGAATGTGATTGTTTTGTTTTGACTTACATTTGCCACACTTGAGGTTCCACTTATAGGTCGGAGCAGGCTTTATTGGTGATATCGATAATGAGTAATGACTTACCATTTTAATAATCGATAATGAAAAAAGTATTGATGTGCATCCCTAATTCATGATATTACTGGTATGTATAACATTTAAATAAGCTAATGTGTGTGTGTTGTAGGCTTACTTGGCCTACGTCAGAGGATAGTAACATTTTTGACCTCAAATGGAGCAAATTTTATTTATAATTTGACAGTGAATACGGTAATACTCGGGAGTCAACAGTAGAATACCACATCTATGTTACTGTATGCTGCAAGGTATATTTCAAAATAGTACTCACTAAGGGGTGCGGCCAACGGGCCAATATGCACAGACGATTGTCAACATTACCTTATTGAACGAGTGAGCGTAGCAAACGGAGTGATCTCCATTCGACTTAAACGGCCCTTATTGTTTTTCTGCATGCGTGCGTGTGTGTACGTTAAAAATCAGCCGAATCGCTGAACAGATTGCGCTGAAATTTTAAACAGACATCCGGTACGAGTATATTGAGAACTGCTAACAAAATCAGCAAGATTTATTGTGATTTAAACCTACAAGAAATAATAAACTGAAAAATAGACTTCCAATGTTAAGAAATTATTTTAACGACAATGTTTTAGATTTTGAAAAGATATTTTTTGTTTTGTTATTCGCCTGGCCGTGAAATGCCGTGCCCATGCAAGGTCTGTCGAATGTTGCACGTCAAGGTACCCCCAAATTCCGCTCGTAGATTGAGTAAACCTTGCAATATTTTCAGTATTCGTACTGGCTATGTTTACCATATTAGGCCCTATTGCCACAGATGATGGACTACACTGCGTTATATGCATTTCAAAACATGTTTAATTATTTTTGAAATACAATCTAGAAATTACAAAATCTTTCCCGACCAGGGGATTGAACCCACTTCTTTCACATTTCGGCTGAAACGAGACCTTTTCAATATGTTAAAGGCGCGCGAAGATGTATTTAGTTCGCGGCCAGGGAAAACGGATTTAATTACTCATGAGATTGATACGGGAACTCACAAACCTGTGCGTTGTGCGATGAGACCAATAAACGAAACGAAGAGGAAGGTGCTTGGGGACATCATAGATGAGTTACTCGCGGACAAGATTATTGAACCATGTTCAAGTGCGTGGCTTAGCGCACCTGTTTTAGTACCGAAGAAGACTGGGGGTTTCAGACTGTGTTTAGATTACAGGCCGTTGAATAATATAACTACTGTCGAACCACACGTGATGCCAAGGATCGACTGGGTACTAGCCAGCTAGGAAAAGCTAAGTTTATGACCGTTTTCGACCTCAGCCAAGGTTACTATCAGATAAGCATGGCGCCACATGACCGGAATAAGACTAGTTTCCTCAGTCATAAAGGCACCTTTAGGTTCGTTCGAATGCCGTTCGGTCTCAAAGGCAGTGGGTTCACGTTCATGAAAATGGTTGATAAAGTATTAGACGGAGCTGTCTACAAATATGTAATGGGGTTTTTGGACGACTTCATTGTGTTTTCGGAAACTTGGGAAGAACATGTTTGGCACGTGGCGGACGTACTGGACCGCTTGCACAGGGCGGGGCTAACGGTTAACCCTAATAAGGTACAACTGTGTCAACAAAGGCTGCATTTTTTGGGTCATATTATTACGCCTGGGGTGGTTGCCCCCGACCCAGAGAAAGTAGCTGCCATTGCACAGTTCCCGATGCCTACCAACGTCCGGGAGGTCCAGCATTTCGTGGGGCTAGCGTCATTCTATCGGGCTTATATTCCATCTTTCTCTGCAATAGTTTCGCCGATTACATCCTTACTGAAAAAAGACAAAAGATGGGTTTGGGGACAAGAACAACAAGTAGCATTCGATACACTGCAGACCCACATACAAGCGGACACCTGCTCAGCACTACCCGATATGTCAAAAGAGTTTGTCATTCAGTGTGACGCGTCACTTGAAGGTCTGGGCAGTATTTTGCTTCAGTAAGGGCGGCCTATAGCCTTCGCCAGTCGGTCGTTAACCTCGTGCGAAAAGAGTTATTCGTCCAAAGATCTCGAGGGGCTGAGTGTAGTGTGGGCCGTAGACAAGTTTGCGCCCTACATTGAAATGTCTCGTTTCACTATCGAAACCGATCATTCGGCGCTCCGGAGTCTGTTTACCATGAAGGACCCGAGCGGTAGGTGCAAGAGATGGGCTATGAGGCTTATGGGACTTGATTGTGTTATAAAGCATCGGAAAGGTTCATCTAACCAAGCGGCTGATTGCCTGTCTCGCTCACCGATTGCGGATAGTAATGAACGGGTTAAGATAAGGTTTGTGGATGAGATCTTACCCATAAGTGATGTGGTGGACTATTGTCACCAAGGGACCGACCGGAACCCGTTTGGCCGGCTTACCTTCGCGGGGGATGCTAATGGCCAACCGGCCCAAGTCATGTGTGTGAGCGCGGCAGATATAGATTTAAATGATAGAGAAGCGTGGAAGAAAGTGCAGAGAGAAGATAAAAAACTAGGGGATATAATCAACTTTGTAGAAAGAAATGAATGCACAGATAAGTCGATGCGGGTTGCAAGCGATGGGTTGTTAATTAAATATAACCCCTCCAAGAATGAAAATTACACTGGGTCGAGATCGGAAAATAAGATAATAGTCCCAAAAGTAATGAGACGTCAGCTTATGACGTCATACCATGATAGCCCTCTGGCTGGTCACTTAGTTATCCTTAAAACAATACGCAGGGTGAAGGACCGCTATTCCTGGGAAGGGTTAAGTAAAGATGTTAGAGCATACATTAAAGGATGTGAAGTTTGCCAAAAAACAAAACCCAGGAATACTAAACCAGCAGGATTGATGACCAGTTCAGTACCTACAACAGTAGGGACACATTTATCTTGTGACCTGATGGGACCTTATACACCCTCCACATCGCGACATCGATTTATTATGGTAATCATGGATGATTTTTCTAAGTGGTTTGAGCTTTACCCACTTAGAACAGCGTCAGCTAAGACGGTAGTAACATGTCTAATGGATTATTGTTGTAGATATGTTTTCGCGTCGCAAATCAGATCAGATAACGGAAGTCAATTCACATCTAATGACTGGTCCCAAGCGTGTTCCCAGCTAGGCATAAAGGCCAAACACATAGTGACCTACCGCCATGAAGGCAACCCGACAGAACGCGTCAACAAAAATCTTAAGCAATTCTCATCGCCCTGACTAACGAGCATAGGGCCTGGGACCACCGACTGTCTGTGATTGGTGTTGCCCTTAGAACAGCGGTGCACGAGACGACGAAGTTTAGCTCTGCATTTTTGACCTTCGGACGGGAGTGTTCTTTCCCAGGCGATATGGCACCTACAGGCCGACCGGAGGTCATTAATAAAGAAGTGATGTATTCGGCTAGGCTAGACCACAAACTAAGGGTAGCTAGAGAGTTGGCGCTAGAAAATGCCGTGTTGCGAGAGCGCGTCTACAACCAGGGAAGACGAGATGTCCAATTGGGCGTAGGACAGCTTGTGCTTAGGGACTCACACGTGTTGAGTGATGCAAGCAAAGGCATTTCGGCAGGGTTAGCAAAGAAGCGAGATGGTCCTTGGGTCATTAGTGAGAAAATAAAAAAGAACGTTTACAGACTAGCAGACCCTACCACCGGAAGAGGGATGGGCACGTGCAATGTGGACCAACTAACTGCTTTCACTCCGACTCCACTGTGGGGGGTGGGGATGGTACAGCGGATGTGCCCCGCACCCACTGGACAAGCAGAGTCACCTGACACCTTGTCCTTGTCTGAGCACGGTTACCACTTACGATCGCGGGATAAACACCCCCTGAAGGGGCGGGATACTTAGTTGACTGATGCGTATTGGGATGTTCAGGGCACCACGCATGTTTAGCCCAGTCGGTGTCGCGTCACGTACCACGAAGCACGTCAATTTTGCAGTATAGCCAGCCTTATAATGACTAGTGAGTGGTCAGTGAAACACATAGATTTCGGGAGTAACGTGCGAGGCCGAGGGCGGGGACGGGACGCTTCGAGGGGACGCCGTGGCGTCGCCCGCCGACCGGGAGGCGGTGCTTTCGTGTCGCGAGAGTTAACCAGGAGGCCTAGTTACCGCGGAAGGGTACAGTTTTCTATCAGGGGCCGAAGGCCGGAGGTCACGGGTACATCGATAGGTGAGCCACGCCCCGTAGACCCGCGCTTTCCACCGAGGGCCAACGCGTCGGCGGGCGTCACGAGACGTTCAAGGGCGGCAAGGACGGGCATGTCAACTGCGTCGACACAGACTTTACCGCCTGTAATGAGAGTTACTGTCGGATGTCAGTACGACCCGCGGGATTTTGCCACGGAGGCCGGACCGTCTACAGAGGCCACCATCGAGCTTGACGTCGAAGACAGAGAGGTAGGGCCGACTTTTGATGCGGATGTTGGTGACTGGAGTGGCCGTCCACCGACGCCGGGACGGGGCTGGTTATACGACTAGGGGGTGGGCTGTGTTGCCAGGAGTTTTTTTTCCTGTTGTTTGGTCACCAATAGAAAACATAATTAAAATCTGAAGTCGCGTTTTAAGTAGGGGCAGACCCAGGCAGGAGATGGGTGACAGTTAATTGTGTAAATATTTGGAGGTGTGAACTGTTGTAAATATTAATTGAGTTCAAGTTTGTAACGTAGCAATAGATTAATTTGTAGTTTGAGTACATCGTAAAAGCGATGAGAGCCATCGAATCGTGTGGTCAAATGTGAAGTGTTCAGTGATTTTTATAAGCTAAAGCCACCGAGATGCATGTGCACAATGCAGTGATGGTACACTCGATGACGAGAAATGTACAATGATTTTCGGTGGCTCTTGGTCGTGTGCATATTTCTGATTGCCATTTTGTATGCAAAGAACATTTGGACTTAAAAAAGCAATCCAGATTTAACGCAATTTTTATAAGACATATGATCGGGCCCCCGGGTGGTCCGATGACCTTACAATGTGTAGCATCTGCGTTAGAGTGAGCCTGCGAGCTCCCATTTATCAAGTAGTACAGGTAGTGTTATATTTGTGTATTGTGACGAGCATGCAAGCTCCCGTTGAGTGAGGGGACTGGGCTTTTGTAACAGCCTTGACGGTGTGTGTGTTACGGGGGCTTTGTTGGGTTGATACTGGAGCCCTTCTTAGGGTATGTGGTGTAAAAAGTTTTATTTTTCTTCTTCTTTTGTATTTTAACATTAGTCAGCATATTATCTATATGTAAATAAGTAGCATATAATATATTATATAAAAAAAAAAAAAAAAAAATGGGGGGGGGGGGTTAGTGCAGCGCACCCCCAGTTATCCAGCTAGGGACGCTGCTATAGGCGCACCCCCACCCCCCTCTAGGGTATTTAAGGCAGGCTGCTGGCCGCGGCCCATCAGTGTAAAACAGGGCAGACCCAGGAGAGATAGTCAGGTGAGACTGTTACTGTTTGAAGCTGTATGGTTTGTGACTGTAGTAGTTTGCAGAAGTTAATAAAAGAAGGTATAATCAAGACATTCTCGATCTGGTTATTGAAGAGACCGAATTCCCTAATCCTCAATTCATACGCAACTGTGCGCCCCACCGTTGCACTATTGTATCCGAGCATTGAACATTTTCACACAGAAGTTTAGCTACCCCGCCACTTTTGCCTTCTGTCCCCCCTCTTTGTTCGGTGGTTGTAAACAACCTGATTGTCACGTAACACTGCCCCAGACTCCTTGGGCCCGCGTTTCACAAAGAGAACGATAACCTGAGGCGACATTCCTAAGGTCCATCCACCCTCGGCCAAATGTATAGAAATGCCTAGGGCGGAGATAAAGTCTCGCCCTAAAATCATACTCGTGCATAAACTAGGCACTAGCAAAAACTGTGCTTTCTTTCTCCGCCTGAAACTTAACCTTGAGTGACACCCTGCCTTCAACCCAGTAGAACCTTGTGCTAATTGCAAAGTGCGTAATTCTGGTACAATAACAACATGCCGCTCTCGCACAGCGAGAATGGCTCTTATCACCTAATAGGCTCACTGACGAACCCGTATCAAGCAATGCATAAAACACATGTCCTGCCATCTCTACTCTTAAACATGGCTCATTTATACTGTCTTTGAAACATACCGTAAGAGCTTGGGCACGGTAAGGTCTGGTTGCCCGAGGATGGATTCAGGTAAACTTTCGCCACTGCTATGACACGACGGGTTGGGTAGACAATGCCGAACTGAGGTCGGTGGAGTATTGGAGTTAGGATGTAGGACTGAGGATGGTGGAGTGTTACTATCCAGCAGCGTAGGACACGCATGTACCCTACGCCGAATGGAGTTCACTGTCTCTGACTCGTCCCCGAACACGAACGCATTCGAGTCAGGAACTTGTGAGTTCAGAGTATTGGAGTTAGGATGTAGGACTAAGGAATCAGTTGCATCACAATCCTGCTGAGAACATGGAGAGGAAGGATAGGGAAACCGGCAGGGGCATTTGGGAAGTGGATCAGTAGTAGATGGAATGCCCAAGCTAGCCTGAGGATTTCGCCACCAGGTAGCTAGCGTTGCTCGTTTTTTGGACGTTGGCGATCACTCTTCTCTCGGTCTGGGCAGTTTCGCTTGAAGTGGAAACGGCTGCCGCACGCCCAGCAGTCGTTCTTGTTCCCGAAATCTTGCGTCTGCTCGGTTCGGTGCTGCGGCTGGTATCCGGGAGTCGAACTCGGTCTCGTGTAGTACGCCGCCCACGCCGGGACGTGATGATACATGAACGGATCGAGTGCTGCATAGCTGACGCCCCCGGCCCCACTGCTACTGGTCGAGGCTTCCTTGGTCGTCGAGACGGCGGCTACCTGCCCGACGCTTCCTCCGATGCATGGCGCCGGCTTAGCGTCGATGACTCCCGCATGCCATGCTAGACTCGGCTCGACGCTGTACGCGGCTGGTGGCGGGGGTCGGTACAAACGGTCTTGCAGCACGCTAGCTTGCAGCTCAGGCCCTGCCGCGGCGAGGTCTCGCAGGGTTGCGAACGTTCGTCCCACAACAAGGCGCCGAAATTCAGGGTGCATTTGTTGTATGGCCCTCTTCACCTTGTCTGCTTCGCTTGTGTTCCCACCGATTTCCTTGTAGTAGCCAGAGATAGATTGTACGTACGCCGACAGTGGCTCATCAGGGTGCTGAGAGCGAGTGTCTAGTTCCCGTTGTAGTGCTGCTACGTAGTTGGTGGCGCCAAACTCCTTCTTGAGCGCCGACTCGAAAGATTCCCAGTCGGTGTAGCCCTCTTCAAAGTCCCACCAGCGCAACGCCGCGCCGGTAAGTGCTACAGGCACGACCCGCGTCAACAATACTGCTTCGCTCAGCCGTTGAGCGGTGCCGAACCTCTTCAGTTCCTGGATAAACTGGTTCGGTGTACTCGCGTCGCGGTAACCGCTGAAGGTGGGCACAGGTAACTTTAGAGGCGTCCAGTTTCGCTGATCTTCACTTGCCTCGGGTAGGTGGGCTGGAGGGTCCGTGGCAGGAGCGGCTGCTAGTAGCGCTGAGTCCGTGGCAGGTGCGGCTGCTAGTAGCGCTGTGAGTTTCTCCCTGACTTGCTGCGGGTCCCCTGCCTCCTCCGCGCTCAGGTGCAGCAGGTCTTGCAGCAGCTGCGTCGGCACGGAGACATCAGCCATGATGGTACTTGTTTTTTCGGTCTCCTTTCGACCCACCTCAAATTCATACAAAAACAGTTTGGATTTTATGAAAAAATCCCGGACGAGCCCCCAAGTGCAACGGTGGGCGCACAGTTGCGTATAAATTGAGGATTAGGGAATTCGGTCTCTTCAATAACCAGATCGAGAATGTCTTGAGTATACCTTCTTTATTAACTTCTGCAAACTACTACAGTCACAAACCATACAGCTTCAAACAGTTACAGTCTCACCCGACTATCTCTCCTGGGTCTGACCTGACCCAGCTATGCCCTGTTTTACACTGATGGGCCGCGGCCAGCAGCCCGCCTTAAATACCCTAGAGGGGGGGTGGGGGGTGCGCCTATAGCAGCGTCCCCTAGCTGGATAGCTGGGGGGTGCGCTGCACGGCTACAAGGGCGCCTTAGCTAACTAGACTAGGGAAACGCCAAAGTCGTAGTTAGACGAGTGAGCGAGTCATGTGGTGAGTACCCGGGAACATTTGCATTTAAGTTTGATAATTATATTCGTATAAATAATAGTTTTTTAAAGTTTAGTTGGTATACGGGGACGGGCGCGTCAACTGTAAGGTCATAATGCGCCTCTCTAGCCTATGATAGGCTAGGTAGGCCTAAGGTGGGGGGAAGAAAAGTAATGTAATCGGGTACTCAACACATGGCTCACTCACTCGTTTAACAACGACTTAACAAAAAATATATTTTCAAAATATAAACCATTGTCGTCAAAATAATTTCTAAACATTGGAAGCCTATTTTTCAATTTATTATTTCTTGTAGGTTTAAATCGCAATGGATCTGGCTGATTTTGTTAGCAGTTCTCAGTAAACTCGTACCGGATGTCTGTTTAAAATTTCAGCACAATCTGTTCAGCGATTCGGCTGATTTTCGACGTACAGACCCACAGACTCACAGAATGAGCGCCGTTTGATTTGAATGGAGATCACTCAGTCGCTTCGCTCCCTTGTTTAATAATTCAACCATAAAATTGTAAAATTGTATATGGATAAAATATTACTTAAATTTTAATTATTATACCAAATTCTGGTATTTAAGTCATACAAAAATCTTTATAAAATTTTATAAAGTATGCCAAAATCCTAGAAAGTATAGTATAATAATAATAATAATAAATAATAATATGTGTCTGTTTACACACTGATACTCTACTAGTAGTGCCTATCTTATACACCTCTGTTTACATGTCACATTTAATTAAATATAGTAGAGAAGTAGACATGGCTAATCATAAGGAGCAAATTACAACTCTTTTGATCGATGAAATAATTATAGATAAATAATTTCATGACATTTTAAAACACTGCCATTATTGGCAGCCATCAAGGAATGGCCGCATTCCTATTTTGACCACTCAATTTAAAAAAAAAACATGTTAGTTATGGTATAAATTATACTATACTTTCTAGGATTTTGGCATACTTTATAAAATTTTATAAAGATTTTTGTATGACTTAAATACCAGAACTTGGTATAATAATTAAAATTTAAGTAATATTTTATCCATATACAATTTTACAATTTTATGGTTGAATTATTAAACAAGGGAGCGAAGCGACTGAGTGATCTCCATTCAACTCAAACGGCGCTCATTCTGTGAGTCTGTGGGTCTGTACGTCGAAAATCAGCCGAATCGCTGAACAGATTGCGCTGAAATTTTAAACAGACATCCGGTACGAGTTTACTGAGAACTGCTAACAAAATCAGCCAGATCCATTGCGATTTAAACCTACAAGAAATAATGAATTGAAAAATAGGCTTCCAATGTTTAGAAATTATTTTAACGTCAATGGTTTATATTTTGAAAAGATATTTTTTGTTTGTTATTTGCCTGGCCGTGAAATGCCGTGCCCACAGTGGATCGAATTTTGCACGCCCAAGGTATCCCCAAATTCCGCTCAGAGATTGAGTAAACCTTGCAATATTTACACATATTTCGTACTGGCTATGTTTTCCATAGTATTGTCACAGATGATAGACTACACTGCGTTATATGCATTTCAAAACATGTTTAATAATTTTTTAAATACAATCTAGAAATTACAAAATCTTTCCCGACCAGGGATTGAACCCACGTCTCCCACATTTCGGCTATAAGGGCGATTTAGCCAACTAGACTTGGGAAACGCCAAAGTCGTTGTTAGACGAGTGAGCGAGTTATGTGTTGAGTACCCGGGAACATTTGCATTTTAGTTTGATAATTATATTTGATAAATAATAGGTTTTTTAAGTTTAGTTGGTATATACGGGCGCGTCAACTGTAAGGCTATAATGCGCCTCTCTAACCTATGATAGGCTAGGGAGGCCTAAGGTAGGGGGAAGAAAAGTAATGTTACCGGGTACTCAACACATGGCTCACTCACTCGTTTAACAACGACTTTGGCGTTTCCCTAGTATTTTAGTGTCAACTTTCTTTTAAAGCAATGGAGCCATATAAGAGCCATCCCTGGGCCGCAGGTTACCAACCCCTGTATTCAGTGTATTGTTCTCATAGTCATGTGCATGTTAATATTAGGGGTGTGCAAATAGGCCTATTTGAGACGAGTACGTAGTTGGCAGTTGGTACTTGAAAAACGCTATTAAAAAGTATCACTTCCTACTTGCACATCCCTAGTTAATCTGATCTCTTTATATATATATAGTTGTGGGATATGCAAAATGAATAGGCTTACATGATACTCATGGTGACGTTTTGATTATTTTTCTTTCAGCGAACAAATGGACAAGATACGGCAGAAGCTAAAACCCAAAGAGATTTCTGAAGGGAAAGGCAAAGCAGAGGAAGATGAAGTGGAAGAGCCATATGTTCTTGGTCAAGCAAGACTAGAGGAGAGGAAAAAGATGGCGTGAGTTATTAGCTTTTCTTCTTTTATGGTTTTATTCTGAATATGTTGTTCCTCAATTCTTCAGTGATTTTTTTTTAGTGAGGACATACGTAAAGAAATACGAGATCTTAAACGAGGATTGCAAAGCGACACAAAGAAAAAACAGGAAGAAGAGGAAATTAGTATTACCGAAAAGAATAAAGATAAGTTGAAGATTTCCCATGCAGTTCACTTACAACAGTATGAAGAGGAACAAGAGAAATATAAGCTGCTTCAAAGTAAACTGCCCAAGAAAGGTAGGCCTCACATCAGTGTACAATGTCAGGTTTTACAAAACAATTTGCAGACTGTCTCTTTCGCTATAGTGGTCCCAACGAAAGAATGAAGGTGGCTCGAAGTTGTTTTCCCAACATAACAATTATGTCAATTCTTTTCACGCTAGCTCAGCATGGATCTTGCACACGGAGGAATTCTGTGATCTAGCACAGATAATATTTGCTTGCATTGGTAAAAGATATTTCTTTTTCATACCCAAAGGCGACATTTCTTTTACTGCGCATTCATTCTACTCCCACCACTACCAAGCATCTGCATTATTTCGTTGGAGCAAGTATAGTCTTCTCTTTCAAAGATTCACTATACATTATTTGCGTCTATGGAATTGTAAAAACTTGTATTAACTTTTCGAAACCCTCAAAATCTAACTTGCAATATAATTACTGCAAGTGCAAGTACTAATGTATATTAAATAGGCCTACATAAAAAGTATTTAGCCACTTAAAATTATTAATAATTGGATTATTTATTATACACCGTAGTAATCAGCAGCACAAGCATGTGCACTGGTAGCTGCCTGATTATGGTCAATAGGCCTACCAGATTTTCTATCACTATCACAAATGTTGTCCATTAATTTATTTCGGATAAATATTTATCCCAAGTTGCACAGCATAGGCCTATGGTGTAGGGTCTAGGCCTATTATTAGTCGGGATACAAGAACTTTTCAAAAAACAATTCGGTAATTTTGCACGCCTGAAATGATTTTTTCAAAGCAAATGTTTGTTTCATATTGTATAAAGATGTTAAATCAAAATGCACAATAAAACGACTTTTTGCGATTTCAGCTCATAAAGCAAAATAACAGGAAATTTGCATTCACACAATCTGTCAAAAACAAGATAACTTGCACTGTTTAGATGTCCGCTACCAAAAAACCTCATAATTTAAGTGGTGAGAGAAAATCAAACATGGTTTCCATTAAGGCTGGGCTATGATGACATAGGCCTATCATTCAATTATCGATATCACACAAAAATGTTGATATCAATACGTTGAAATGTTATTGTTTGAAGCCTGCACTATAATAATATAATAATCATCATAACTCAGTTCCAACTATGTCGGGTTGAGTAGTGGTTTTCCATCAAACTAAGCTTGCCTGACTCAGTGTTTCTTCCTAATCATCTTACTCCTTCCTATCCACCAATTTACTCCACTCTCTTCTGTCCTCCCACAGCTTTACTCTTGCCAAATGCTCCCACACTTTATCTCGTTTTCCTACGTTTTCTTGAATTAATCTTTCCCCAATAGGGTTGATAAATGATAAGGTATCATCAAAAACGCACAACGATTAATATTATTATTTTTTACGATCTCACAAACGTGTTTTATGACCCGGCACCTCCACCAAAATTACGTAATTTAACATTTATTGTGTAAATTTCGATTTTGATATGAAGCCAAATATCGAGCAAAAATATTCCCACTTATAGTAACTGCTTGGACCTACAATCTATTATCTAATATAACTATTTTGCTACATATTCAAGTGAATAGCAAAAAAATTGTTTGATGATAAATTTCCCCAACATAAGTGCATATTTACAATTAAAATAAAAAAAAGAATTTGGAATTTAAAACACAATTTAATTTACAAAAAAATAAAATATCCTACATAAGGTTGGCCTACCTTTTAGTTTAGGCATTGTACTACTTTAATTTCACGTAATTTTAATTTCTCACACATGTAGTAAAATAGATGTTTATCCTCTGCATCTGTGATTATTAAAAGAGTGAAAGTTACTTCAGGTATTGTATATTAAGTACTACCCCTCCCCTACATACTTTTGTTCAGTACTGGTACACAATTTTTTGCAGGTCCATCTCGAGAAGACTTCACCCTTGCACTTTTAGCTAAATTTAAAAAGAAGTTGGCATCAGTCAAGGAAAAGGGTGAAGACATAGAAGAAAAACAAGAAGAAGAAAACAGTGATGAAGATGACTGGTTAGTTAATCAACACTTTATTATGTGTATGCCTGCTTGGTCTCAGACAACCTGGCACTCGTCAAGGTCAAGCAAGACTATGCACACCACACACCAACGTTGACAACTTTATTTACACACAACAAAGATTACATTATTCGGTCATGTTATTGTGATATTTAATTGTATATAGTATTAGCATTTCACAAGTTATAAATAATTAAGACCACAGAGGTACCGGTAGTATTCTAAGTTTTAACAAAATAATTATTTTAAGAAAATTGCAATTAGATACAAAAGCTTATTTTGCCTTGTTGGTACGTAATCATGTTTTTATTTTAATTACTGCACTTGCTAAGCCATCCTCACCAAATGTGATATCAATGTTTAAGAGCACCAAATGGCATCATTTTATTTGCACTCTTTGTAAATACTCAATTGTTAGGATACATTGAGAAATTTGTTTTATAATTGTCGTGTTCTTCTTCAAAAACAGTTTTAGAGATCTTTAATTTTATATTTGTGTAACAATTCGGTGGCGACAATGCTGCGATCCCTCGGCGAATGCTAGCTAACTAAGACTAGCTCTATAACATACGCATTAGTTCTACTAAGATCTGCCAGAGACAGGATAAAATTGGTTTTCACCAAACGATTTAAATCACTTGATTTTCATTAAAAAATACATTGATTAAAATTAAAATTTACAAAATGTGCTAAATGTGTAGTTAACTCAATGACATCTTGCCAAGGAGGTCAGTACAGTGCTAGACCAACCAAAACATTGTTTTAGGGACAGAGCTTACCCTACTCACACACAAATTCAACATCGACTACCTTATATGCCTAAGCTGCTAAGTTCTATGCATCATATTGGGTAAAAGTTTGCTTTTAAGAAACAATGACCAGTCCCTCGTGTGATTTGTGGACAATAAAGTTATTTTTAATTTATAAGTCTGGGCATGGTTTGTATTTTGCTCACTTGAATTATTAAGCTTGCCCATCCAGCGGCTTAGCCGTGGTCGCTTCCGGTTCCCACTCAACACCGACGTTAAGCAGCCTTCGGGCGTGGTCAGACTCAGGGGTAGAGTGGGTTCTCTGCCCTGAGACACACGTATACCGCTGGTTAGAGCAGATAGAGGGTTCGAGAGCTAGTGTAACGGCTTCGTTCTCCTCGACGTCTGCTAGGCACTCCGGGTTAGTGGAGGAACCTGTATGACTGTCAACGTTACACCATCATTTCTGATGGGACGTAAAGCTGTTGGTACCCTCGGTACGTTTCGACAGGAGTAGGCTTTGTGCCGGTACCGGATTTCCCCTCCTCCCTTCTTCACCATCATGCATCTTTGTTAATCATCAGTTGTTATACTAGTCACTCTAAAATGGCAGAAAAATGCTGTACGTGGCCAATTCATAAATAAATAAATGAGAAGGCTTAGTGCTGTTATAGGTTGTGGTGTGAATTTATTTGTGTCGTACTTCCACAGTTTGATTGAATATAAGAACACATTTGTATCAGGGTGTTTTTTTAATTTAAATCGGGACTTTTACTTCATTTGGAGCTACAAACACACGAGTTGTGACTTGACATTATGCAAAGTTTTTCCTACCATTTAAAACAAAATAGGATATTTGGAAATGCTCGTGGAAGTATTTGAGTGGCTCACCAACTTGACAAGTTTTGTAACACCGATATTGTTAATTAAAAATTTAAATCGCACATCCTGATTTGTATTTAAGTAGGCGCCTACACAAAGGTAGTAGATTTTTCTTACAAATCGCCATTGGTGCCAATGGTTCACAAATATTACTATACATAGTTAAATGGTATCTGTAAACAATGACACATTCCATTAATTTTAATGCAAAACAATTGCTAAATATTCAACAGGATTATTTATATAATACGTATAAACACAGATATGTATGGTTTGACCCCCCCCCCCCCAAAAAAAAAAAAAAAGTACAAAGATGAATCAGATTGCATTGTGTCAAAAAATAAATCACAAATTACATAGCCAAAGTCGGCAAAAATTGGACTTTGAGAAAGACGCCATCACAGTCATAGTCTACAGTTAGGGTTACCATAAGTGTCTCAGCAAAAAAGAGGACTTTTCGTTCACAGACATTCGCGGACTACAAGGGGTCTGGGGCGGAGCCCCAGCCGCCGGAGGCAAAATTTTTTTTGGACATTTTTACCGTCAGGATAGCGTTTAGAGCGATCTGAACAAGGGTCAAGGAAGGACAGTGGTGCCGACGCCTTTTAAATTGTGGGGTTATTTTTTAAATGAACACTACATTTTATGACAAAACTAAGACAAGTGGCCCAGGCCTACAAACACTTCCTTAGGCACGAAACGTACGGAAATGGTAACTAAATCACGTGATAGTACACTGCTTGCTGCACAGCCTAGCTGGCAAGTTGTGTGACACGCTCGGACATGATCGGCTGCTCGTATTCGACGATTTATGGTCAGTGGATGGTAAGTGAGGGGGCAGAAGGGTGCGCATGCGCCTCTGCATGGAATTGGGTGAAATAACCGACATTTTGCATTATTTTGCAAAAACCGCCCGGACGCCCGGACAGACATAAGAAAAGAGGACATGTCCGGCTTTAACCGGACGTATGGTAACCCTATCTACAGTTATCAAGTACACCATGGTTGCTTACGCAAGGCAGATGACGTCAAAACTGGGAAGTGAGAACATCTAAGCCACGAATCACGTCAACCAACTTGGCACTGCTAGATTGAGCAAGTGCATAGCAACCTAACTATTTATGGCATGGCAAATTTGTTACATAATGAATGAGTTAACGGTTTGGTTGATGTTAACCACTACTATAATCAAATGTAATACGTACTAATAATCCCGGTATCCGACTGTTTAAGTGTCAAGCGCAAGACTGATTCGGTAAGTGCTGGATTCAAATCCGGGCGAGACTGGCAATCCTGACTGATGTTTTTTCCCCTACATTTCCTCGCTCAATGCAAATAGAAGGGATTAACTCTTCTTAAAATAGCCCTCGGACATCCCTTCATAGTTGTCCTAAATCTGATATACCTAGCAAAGATACCTAGTAATAGGAGGTACTAGTTAAGCTGGCACTCTCAAAGGGATCGCAGCACTGTCGCCCTCACACTATTGCCACTGTATTTCTAGATGCACCAGTGCTACAAAAATAGAAGTAGGGTGTAGACGCGGTTAAGGATGACATCTATGAATTCTAAATAGTAAATACATTATTATTCCAATTGATTCCAAATTTTAAGAATCAAGCTCTTTTAGAGTACACTTCTCTCAGTTCAGTATAATGTTCAGTGTTTTGTTTCAGGTTAAGGCATAAGCTTCACTTTGATGAGATGGCAGCACCTGTTCTGGCTAAAGATGCAAGTACAAAGAGTGACGATTGGTTCGATATTACAGACCCCCGGAATCCCATTAACAAACGTAGACGAGAAGACAGCAAACCGTCCTCTTCATCTTCCTCTAAAAGAGGCAAAGCCAATCAGAATCATTAAGCACATTTTTGTAGCATGATACATATACACAATGTAGAGAATGCAACATCCAAAACTTTGACTGTGATCAGACTGCACGTTACCTATACTAGAGATGTTTTGCTTATGACTATGTAACAGTAAGAGCTTTCTCTTCCTGGGATGTTTCATCTAGATTTTTTTCATTTTGATGGATTTTTTTGTAACCTTGTCAGGCCAGTTGAATTCCCAGGTTTCCCACCCATATGTAGCATAAGGTGGCTGAGCAGAAAAAGCTAAAAATAAAACAAATGTTTGAGTAATGGCTTGCATAGCAGAAATTAGAGATGGGCAAAATATGATATATGTATTGAACGATATCAAAATTGTTAAATTAATGTCAATCTCAATATTTACCTACTTTGAATAACGTAAATTTCACTCCATTTTTTAAATATTTTTTAAATTATCTTTTGGCTTACTTTAAATTATTGGATGAGCAAAGCAAAGACTTCAATTTCACTGACCCCTCAAAAAATTTAGCTCCAATGTTTTTTTGTTGTTTTTTTTTCTGTCTGTTCGCACGATTCCGGGCAAACGGCATATGCGATCTCGATGAAAATTGGAGGGGACCTTCGAAATCTCTGAACTTAGACCTGCCACGTTTTTGGGTACGATCGAAGAAATATTTCTCATGAATATCGTACTTTTACGATTTTTTTCGATTTTTAGTGCGATATTTTCGTGACATTTGGGCCAATTCTGACCAAACGGGTGGGGCTACAACGTTCATATTTTACATGGACATTAAGGTAATGGTGATGTATTGCTTTTTGAAAGAAAAAGTTGAAAAAGTTAGCCAGAATCCATAGAATAAAGGTTTTAATATGAGTTTTTTTAGGTTTATAATAACAATTAACAAGTAACAATAGAAACTTGACAACAATCACCTACAATGCATTCATAAAGCACTTTCAAAGGAAAAGTGGTCCAGCGCAAACTAAAAACAAAAAAGCTCATCCATCAACCCGGCGGGACTTAAGCGTTTTCCTAGTTTTATTTCAATATAAGATACTGTGTGTACTGTATAGTAGTACACATAACAAAAACTTGTAGAAATACAGCCAAACCTTACACACTCAAAAGGAATGAGATCTAAAAAAGGGCCAAGCTCATCTACCCTTCCACATAAACGTACAGTGTCCCATAACAGCATCCTCGAAAAGCTTGGCAAAATAGAATTTGCGATTATTAATTTAACGTAATAGTTTATCCAAGTTCTTTTTTTCTAATTAATTTAAACGTAATAACATGCAAATTCTATTTTGCCAAGCTTTTCGAGGATGCTGTTATGGGACACTGTACGTTTATGTGGTAGGGTAGATGAGCTTGGCCCTTTTTTAGATCTCATTCCTTTTGAGTGTGTAAGGTTTGGCTGTATTTCTACAAGTTTTTGTTATGTGTGTGATCTCATTACTTTTTCAAGTTCCATTACAAAATTATTTGCTAAAATATAATATTTTTATCAAAGTTGATTTAAATTCTATGGTATTAGCAGTAACAATATAGGATGTAAAATATCTAGACCCGGATTCATGTACATCCTGGGTATAGGTGGTATAACCATGGTATAACGACGGTATAAGGACTGGACCCCAATTCTTGAGTTCGTGGGAGATGAGTTGAAAACGCAATTTGAAAACGAAGTCGTTTTCGTTTTCGAAGGAATTGGTATTCTTGAACGGTATCGTGGAAAACGTCATGGTTGTGAGTTGAAAGCATTGATATTAATTAAACCCCTATAGTAGGCTAGATTAGCAGTCTCCTATACCTCCGCACAGGCGCGAGCGTAGCAAATTGAAGACTCAACCGGCCCATTTCAAGATGGCGATTTGGTGCTTTTTTAATGCAATAAAGTATTTTACTGGATTGTTTGATATGGTTTTAGCTTGTGCAGCATGGTATTAAACAAAAGAAACAATACGAAGTGATTGCATAAGGGAATTTAGTTATCATTTGGTGTTAAAGGCTAGTATGCTTACCTGTCAACCTGGCGGCAATCTTGAGAACTATTTGGCCACAAATCGCTCCCATTTGATTAACATGTAAACTGTCATTTTAAGATGGCTTCTAATTGTACCGGAAGTGGACCACCGACTGCTGGTCTAGCCAATTATATAGGATGTCTATGGTTGAAAGAGTATCACGAAATCCAAACACTTTAAAAAGATTTGCGTATAGCAAAGAGCTCGAAAAAGTTCTATATTTATTCTAGATGGCAGTGCCTTCATAAACGCGGGCCAATCGAAAGACAAGTTGTATGAAATGATTTGATTGTTGCAATTATGTAAACAAACAGTTGAGCAAGTTCATATCAGAACAATGTTGTGCTGGCATAGGGTTGGCTAGGCTTGTCAAACATGTAATGTAAGTATGAATTTTACTAGTCCTATAGCCAAATGGAACTTTAGACCTACACTTTTGCATTATAAATAATTTTCCACATCTGGGCCTAGGCCAGGGACGGTTTCTGATTTGTTTTATGAGAGTATAATGACACCTTTTCTCGTTCCACACAAAGAAGAAAAATTTTAAATGTCCGCTATTTGTTTACGTATCGCACTTTCCCGCCTAACTCTGCTTATACCGTCAACAAGTGTCAAGTAACTATGGTTACTGCTTATACCGTGCCAAGTGTTTAAGGCTTATTTTAAAACCTTTATTTGGAAGCCTTCCAACAAACTTTTTCAACTTTTTTTTTCAAAAGAGACTATATTTCTATAACCTTAATGTCCATGTAAAATATGAACATTGTAGTCCCACCCGTCTGGTCAGAATCGCGGGCCGACGTATTAGATGTTAGCAGTAGCAGTAGTAGGCAGTAGTAGGCAGTAGCAGTAGCTAACATCCTTAAAGTGATTTTGAGCATGTTTCAAGCCTTTTTTTTCACCAAGAAGGAATAATCGTACCCCAATAAAATTTGGCATGTGTTGTCAGGTACCTAAATCCCCTCGATTGTGATAGTTTTCAAGTTCACATCACGTTACATGACGGCTGGGTAACACCTCGAAATCACCCCAACTCTGCTTGGTGTATAAGGTGCTTGAGTGTGTAGCGCACCGCGGCTTGGCTGCGGCGCCCTAACGGGCACCTAGATATCGCTATCAATTTCACCAATCTAAAATATTGATATTGCAAAGTGATGTAGTTTTCAAAAACTGAAACTAGGTATGTGTAGGCAGAGGCGGATTTATAGGTACTCACAGTGCGCGCAGGAGCAGGGCCCCAGGTGGCTGAGTGGCCCCCAAATTCTGCCATTAGAGAAATGTATATTCATGTACCAATGTACCCAAGTAGAGGTATGCCATACATAGAATACAATTGTATTGTGTATTTTGAATCCTTCCCTGTAAAAAAACACATTTCCTTTATATTGTCAATTGTCATAAATTATCAGTCTGCCTCTGAAATGTGTCTATATGCTAAATTGAAAATAAAATCAAACGTTAATATATAGCCATGTGTGAATTGTAAGCTCGAGATGACGACAAAACAAATTGACACATAAACTACATTGTTTTGGTATTGCATTCAGCCCACCACTTTTTTTATTGTAAAATGCACCAAATGCACTCTAAAAACCTGATTTTCAAAAAAATTTGTCTGTGGCGCTAATTAAGGAGGGCTAATATGGGGGCCCCATGATTATCCTAGCTTTGACCCGCCACTGCAATGGGGCCCCAATAAGTGTAAATCCGCCTCTGTGTGTGGCCTACCAGAAAGCAACTTTTTCAATACATGCTGGAATACATACAAAATTAATTGGCAGTGTTAGAAAAAGAAAAATTGATGTCAATTTGTAATAATCATTAATATTTAATACAATCCAGAAATTATAATATCCCACAGGCCTGGGACTTGATCCCAGGTCTCCTACATTATAGGTGGGTGCATTTAAAAACAATCTGGATTGTGTTGAATACTGTATTATACTTATATGGTAGAGTTTCTCTACAAACCAAATCGAGAAATGTAGTTTTTATCCAATTATAAACTGGCATCGTAAGCAAACAACATCCAAATAACTGTAATTCCATTTATTACCTCTTGTTTGACTTCATGACTTCATCTTGTCAATGTGTTAAAAGTTGTTAATAAGTTAATAACAAATAAATTATTAAATAATACACATACCTATAGCTACAAAATTTAAAAAATATGCAATGCATTCAATACATTCAATTCAATACAATATGGTGGCTAATACTTTTTCCTAATTCTTGCAGACATAGGTTATTATCCTTAATTTTTCTATGTAATGTATATACCCTTTATCCAATTACAAAAGCTAAAAATTGATTTATAATGTGGGGCAAAACATAAAAATTCGATTACATAAATTCACACAAAATAATTGGATGAGCGAAGCGAAGACTTCAATTTCACCGACCCCCCAAAAAATTTAGCTCCGTTGTTTTTTTTTGTTTTGTTTGTTTTTGTTTTTTTTCCGTCTGTTTGTTCGCTCTCTACCGGGCAAACGGCATATGCGATCTTGATGAAAATTTGACACGACCTTCGTTTTCTCTGAACTTAGACTTGCCACGTTTTTGGGTACAATCGAAGAAATATTTCTCATGAATATTGTACTTTTACGATTTTTTTCGATTTTTAGTGCGATATTTTCGTGCCATTTGGGCCAATTCTGACCAAACGGGTGGGGCTACAACGTTCATATTTCACGTGGACATTAAGGTAATGGTGATGTATTGCTTTCTGAAAGAAAAAGTTGAAAAAGTTAGCCAGAATCGAGAGAAATAAAGCTTTTAATATACGTTTTTTTACTTTTTGTGCGATATTTTCGTGCCATTTGGGCCAATTCTGACCAAACGGGTGGGGCTACAACGTTCATATTATACATGGACATTAAGGTTATGGTTATGTAGTACCTTTTGAAAGAAAAAGTGGAAAAATTTAGCCAGAATCCATAGAAATAAAGCTTTTAATACAAGTTTTTTACGGTAAATAATACCAATTGACAAGAAACAAAAGAAACTTGACAACATTCACCTTCAATGCGTAGGCAGCAAAACAAAGCACTTGCAAAAGTAAAGATATCCCACGCAAACTAAAACCTTTAAAAAGCTCATCCATCAACGCGGCGGGACTTAAGCGTTTTCCTAGTTAAACAATTAGTGTGGAAAAGAACAATTCGCTACTTTAGTATAGATTTCCCAACCTGACAACCCTTCTCCAAATAAACAGTAATTTAACACATTTAAAAAAATAATATTAATTGGATGAGCGAAGCGAAGACTTCAATTTCACTGACCCCCCAAAAAATTTAGCTCGGGTGTTTTTTTTTTTTTTTTGTTTGTTTGTTTGTTTGTTTTTTTTTTTGTTTTTCCGTCTGTTTGTTCGCTCTCTACCGGGCAAACGGCATATGCGATCTTGATGAAAATTTGACACGACCTTCGTTTTCTCTGAACTTAGACTTGCTACATTTTTGGGTACAATCGAAGAAATATTTCTCATGAATATCGTACTTTTACGATTTTTTTCGATTTTTAGTGCGATATTTTCGTGACATTTTGGCCGATTTTGACCAAACGGGTGGGGCTACAACGTTCATATTTCACATGGACATTAAGGTAATGGTGATGTATTGCTTTCTGAAAGAAAAAGTTGAAAAATTTTGCCAGAATCTATAGAAATAAAGCTTTTAATATAAGTTTTTTGATTTTTTGTGCGATATTTTCGTGCCATTTGGGCCAATTCTGGCCAAACGGGTGGGGCTACAACGTTCATATTATACATGGACATTAAGGTTATGGTGATGTAGTACCTTTTGAAAGAAAAAGTTGAAAAAGTTAGCCAGAATCCATAGAAATAAAGCTTTTTAATAAGTTTTTTACGGTAAATAATACCAATTGACAAGAAACAAAAGAAACTTGATAACATTCACCTACAATGCGTAGGCAGAAAAACAAAGCACTTGCAAAAGTAAAGATATTCCACGCAAACTAAAAACTTTAAAAAGCTCATCCATCAACGCGGCGGGACTTTAGCGTTTTCCTAGTATTACAACAATGTACCATAAGACAATATTTTATTATTTTATATGGTAACATATTTGAAATGTGTACTCATCATCATTATCCATCGCCGCTTCCTACTTCTGGCAGGGTCAGCTTGGGTTTCGCAACCAAATTCTTCCACTTCTTTCTATCCTCCCACAATCGTGTCTCTGCTACATGCTCCCAGCTCTCTCCTCTAGTATGTAGGTCTCTTCCTTGGTATCACCCGTCTTCTTCTTCCTTCAATCCTTTTCTCATACATTCTCCTGGGCATCCTCTCTTTCGTCATTCGTTTCATGTGCCCAAACCATCTCAGCCGTGTCCTTCCTATCCTGTCACCTAGCTTATCCACCCCAAGCATCTCTCTGTATTCGTATTTCTAATTCTATCTCTTCTTGTCTTGCCCACTGTGCTCCTCAGGAATCTCATCTCCGCTGCCTGTATTTGGCTTTCTTCTCTATCACCCATAGTCTAGGTTTCTGCCGCATATGCGAGGATCGATATGAAGTAGGTCTTGTATAGTGTCATCTTGCACTATATGGGTAAGTCAAAAATAAAGACTCTTTTATTCTTCTTCTTCTTCTTCTTCTTATTATTATTATTATTATTATTACTATCATTATTATTATTAATTCCTAGCAATTGTCGTGAAGTTTGCCCCGACTGGGGTTCGAACACAGAACCTCCGGCTTAACGTGCCATAGCTCTTCCAATTGAGCTACCGGGACTACAGAATAAACCTTTACTAAAGTGCTATTTGTTGTGACTGTTGACTTCCATGATATCCATGTCGGGGCAAACTTTTACGACAATTGCTATGAATCAACTATGTCCTTAAAGCAGGCTTATGCTTAAAAAAACTTATATTCATTATTATTATTATTATTATTATTATTATTATTATTATCATTATTATTATTATTATTATTATTATTATTATTATTATTATTATTATATATTATTATTATTATTTTTATGAATATATGGTTTTTAAGCATAAGCCCGCTTTAAGAACATAGTTATTGATTCATAGCAGTTGTCGAAAAAGTTTGCCCCGACTGGGGTTCGAACCCAGAACCTCCGGCTTAACGTGCCATAGCTCTATCAATTAAGCTACCGGGACCACAGAACAAATCTTTAGGAAACAGCTATTTGTTGTGTGACTTTTGACTTACATGACATAAATCCAACAGAAGACGGCAATGTAGCTGTCAAATCTGAAAGATTGCATGGATAAATTCAATCACATCTCATCTCCCATGATGTCATGTAAGTCAACAGTCACACAACAAATAGCAGTTTCCTAAAGGTTTGTTCTGTGGTCCCGGTAGCTTAATTGATAGAGCTATGGCACGTTAAGCCGGAGGTTCTGGGTTCGAACCCCAGTCGGGGCAAACTTTTTCGACAACTGCTATGAATCAATAATTACTAGGAAAACGCTAAAGTCCCGCCGCGTTGATGGATGAGCTTTATAAAGTTTTTAGTTTGCGTGGGATATCTTTACTTTTGCAAGTGCTTTGTTTACTGCCTACGCATTGTAGGTGAATGTTGTCAAGTTTCTTTTGTTTCTTGTCAATTGGTATTATTTACCGTAAAAAACTTATATTAAAAGCTTTATTTCTATGGATTCAGGCTACTTTTTCAACTTTTTCTTTCAAAAAGGTACTACATCACCATAACCTTAATGTCCATGTATAATATGAACGTTGTAGCCCCACCCGTTTGGTCAGAATTGGCCCAAATGGCACGAAAATATCGCACAAAAAATCAAAAAACTTATATTAAAAGATTTATTTCTGTAGCTTATGGCTAACTTTTTCAAACTTTTCTTTTAAAAAGCAATACATCACCATTACCTTAATGTCCATGTGAAATATGAACGCTGTAGCCCCACCCGTTTGGTCAGAATCGGCCCAAATGTCACGAAAATATCGCACTAAAAATCGAAAAAAATCGTAAAAGTACGATATTCATGAGAAATATTTCTTCGATGTACCCAAAAACGTAGCAAGGTTCAGAGATTTCGAAGGTCGTGTCAAATTTTCATCAAGATCGCATATGCCGTTTGCCCGGTAGAGAGCGAACAAACAGACAAAAATACAAAAAAAAAAAAAAAAAAAAAAAAAAAAAAAAACACCCGAGCTAAATTTTTTGGGGGGTCAGTGAAATGAAGTCTTCGCTTCACTCGCTTTCGCTCGCTACGCTCATCCAATATTTTTGTTATTACTATTATTATCATTATTATTATTATTATTATTATTATTATTATTATTATTATTATTATTATTATCCCACACCAGGCCTTTTATGCACTGGTAGAAGTTACTAGCCTTTTGTATTCTGTTGGTAATTTCCTTTTTATCTTCCTACTTGCCATTATTTCACTTCCTAGGTAGCCAAAACTCTCCACCGCTTCCAGGGTTTCTTCTCCTGGCATAGTAACAACCTTCCTCTTGATCACGCTTATCTTCATGTCGGCGTACTAAAATGTTAAAATGTTAAATGAAATTGATCATAATATGGTAAGTAGGTAGGCCTACTAGTATGTTACAATGATTCAAAATGTTATAGATAAAATAATACCAAGCAATAAAGATATATAAACATCTTTATTTTCTAGGCGGGATGAAGTCCAGCTTGGCCTTATCTTTTATCCAACCTACGTATTTACTCGATTATAGGCCGCAACAAATGGCTTCACATAATATGGCCGCAACTGCATCACACTTTTTGAACTTAATTATTTAAAATATACCAGTACCTGATATACTTGCATGAATACAGTGTTCTTAAGGTTTTGTGTTCACCAAAAACCAAAATCCAAAATATGCATAAAACAGTAGCTATAGAGTATGATCATTCATCACAGTCTTTTGAAAAGATCAAAATATATTTTTTTGGTCGATGCATTTTTCGTTTATTGCTATTTTTATGAACGATTTTTGGTGCTACGTTTTTCCAAAAGTATACCATTTGGATGGCTGATATTTTTATTGTAGCTTACACTCATCTTTGACTATAGATTGAGGTATCCCACACAAAACAAAAACTTGTAAAAATACAGCCAAACCTTACACACTCAAAAGAAATGAGATCTAAAAAAAGGCCATGCTCATCTACCCTTCCACATTTGCGCATTCTTAATTCATAAACGTACAGTGTCCCGTAACAACATCCTAGAAAAGCTTGGCAAAATAGAATTTACAACTAGTTTTAATTTAAACATAATAGTTCATCCAAATTCTTTTTTTCTAATTATTTAAACGTAATGGTCATGCAAATTCAATTTTGCCAAGCTTTTCTAGGATGTTGTTACGGGACACTGTACGTTTATGAAAGAATGCGCAAATGTGGAAGGGTATAGATGAGCTTGGCCTTTTTATTAGATCTCATTTCTTTTGAGTGTGTAAGGTTTGTCTGTATTTTTACAAGTTTTTGTTTTGTGTGGGATCTCATTACTTTTTCAAGTTCCATTGCAAAATTATTTGTTAAAATATAATAATTTTATCAAAATCGATTAATTTCTATGATATTACCAATTAACAATAGGATGTAAAAATCTAGTGATCCAAAGACTTGCTTTTTGTATACAATGTAGGCGATCATTATCAAGTAACTATAGTTACTTGTTGATTGTATGCCTGTATAAGGCTTATATTAAAACCTTTATTTGGAAGCCTTCCAGCCAGAGTTCGAATTTTGCTGTGCTCTTGTGAATTTACTAGTCCCAAATTAAAAACATCAGTCCGTATTCCTACTCCAAACCACTATACTTTACGTAATATTTGGCTACCCTTTACAAATGGACTGTGTTTATCTCCTACGTTAGATATCTCACAAACAACAAAACATTGAATTTAGTTGTTGGTCAAAACGTAGCCACGTGTGTTCTGTTAGCCAGCGTTCTTGAAAAATGCGCACACGATTCTTCTCATATTTTGCATTGTCTACAGTAGGATTAGGTTTCTGTTTCTTGTTCGGGTTATCAACTCCTTGTAAATACCGCCACATATTTGTTGACCGCGTAGTTTGAAACGTAATGTACGCAATTTATGTTACGGCTCACCAAAAACATCACTCGCCAGATGGCCCTGCTTCCAGCAAACCTTTTTAACTTTTTCTTTCAAATGGCTCTATATCACTATAACCTTAATGTTCATGTAAATATGAACGTTGTAACCCACCCGTTTGGGCAGAATCGCTGGCCAATTAAACCATTTTTTCACCAAGAAGGAATGCTCGTACCCCAACCAAATTTCGCATGTGTTGTCGGGTACCTAAATCCCCTCGATTTTGATAGTTTTCAAGTTCACATCACGTTTCATGACGGCTAGGTAACACCTCGAAATCACCCCAACTCTGCTTGCTGTATAAGGTGCCTGAGTGTGTAGCGCGCCACGGCTTGGCTGCGGCGCCCTACGGGCACCTAGATTTTGAAATGTGTATCATCAGTACCTTACATTTTACAGTGTTTAATATTTTCCGGTACTTTTGTGATATTTGTACCGTCAAAAAGAAAAAAGAGGAAGATCTTAAGATACAAAAGCTATACATTTCAAAATACCTCAATCTATAGTCAAAGATGAGTGTAAACTACTACCCCCAAAATACAAAAATTTGTAAAAAAAAAAACGGCAGCCAAGCTCTCCTTCCAAAGTCTTCGGCTGTGAATGCTGTGAGATATAAAGAAGTTGAGCCAAGTATTTCAATCTTTCTCCCTAGTTTCGCATTGAAAAGAAGTCAGATCATTTCGCCTGTTGACGAGCGCCAAGTCAACCATTTTCGTGGTAAAAAAAAAAAAAAAATTAAACCCAAAATCATAAAAAAATTACTTGGTCATTGACTTTTTATAGTCCTCGTACCAAAATCAATAGCCCAAATAATTTTTTTGTGATTTTGAGTTTAAAATTTTACTTATTTACCACGAAAATGGTTGACTTGGCGCTCGTCAACAGGCGAAATGATCTTACTTCTTTTCAATGCGAAACTAGGGAGAAAGAATGAAATGCTTGGCTCAACTTCTATATCTCACAGCATTCACAGCCGAAGACTTTGGAAGGAGAGCTTGGCTGCCGTTTTTTTTTTACAAATTTTTGTATTTTGGGGGGATATCACATCTTTTTGTTGTTTGTATCATATCAAGGCGTGAAATACGTGAAATACGTGTAAAGGTGGATGCAGTGCCTTTTAAAACAGATTGTCTAGAAACAAAAGCTATTATCTTTTGTTTTTGTTTATAATCTGTAGTTGGCAATAAACAATATTTTTATTAAATTTCCTATGGTTAAAGTCGTCTTGGGTGTTTGTGTGAATGATTTGTTGACCGGAATATAACACATTGAGCATAATTTTAACAGAATTAAAATATTAAAATTTTATTAAATACGACCTAAAGTTTTTCCCAAAGTTAAGGGTGGTAGGGAACAGTGGGGGTGAAATATCGCTTGCCTCCTGGCGGATTATTATGTTTCATATTATTATGTACCATCATGCCAAATTTCATGCTGATAACTCATTCGGTGCCTTCATGGTGAATGCTGGAAATCAAGGTAAAAATAACATAAACTATTAGAGATGGGGGTTGAAAAAATGTGTTTTAGGAAATGAGAATAGGCCGATTGGGTTAAAACACATTAAAACATAATATACTAATTTGAATAAAAATTCAATTTTGGGTTAGAGCTATGAATTATCCCAAAGTTAAGGGTGGTAGGGAACAGTGGAGGTGAAATATCGCTTGCCTTTCGGCGAATTTTTTTTCATATTAGTATGTACCATCATGCCAAATTTCATGCTGATAACTCATTAGGTGCCATCATGGTGAATGCTGGAAATCAAGGTAAAAATAATATAAACTATAGGGGATGGGGGTTGAAAAAATGGGGTTTAGTAAATGAGAATAGACCGATTGGGTTAAAACACATTAAAACATAATTTTAATAACTAATTTGAATAAAACATCAATTTTAGATTAGAGCTATGAATTATTCCAATTTTAGGGGGTGTTGGGGTGGAATATCGCTTGCCTCTCGGCGGATTATTTTTCATATTATTATGTATACTTATGTCAAATTTCATGATGATAACTCATTCATTAGGTGCCTTCGTGGTGAATGCTGGAAATCAAGGTAAAAATAATATAAACTATTAGGGATGGGGGTTGACAAAATGTGGTTTAGGAAATGAGAATAGGCCGATTGGGTTAAACACATTAAAACATAATTTACTTATTTGAATAAAAATTCAATTTTGGGTTAGAGCTATGAATTATTCCAATTTTAGGGGATGATTTAGGGGGTGTTGGGGGTGGAATATCGCTTGCCTCTCGGCGAATTATTTTTAATATTAGTATGTAACATCATGACAAATTTCATGCTGATAACTGATAACTCATTAGGTGCCTTCTTGGTGAATGCTGGAAATCGGTAAAAATAATATAAACTATAAGAGAATGTGGTTGAAAAAATGTGGTTTAGGAAATGAGAATAGGCCGATTGGGTTAAAACACATTAAAACATAATTTTAATAACTAATTTGAATAAAAACACCAATTTTAGATTAGAGCTATGAATTATTCCAATTTTAGGGGGTGTTGGGGGTGGAATATCGCTTGCCTCTCGGCGGATTATTTTTCATATTATTATGTACCATCATGTCAAACTGCATGATGATAACTCATTAGGTGCCTTCGTGGTAAATGCTGGAAATCAAGGTAAAAATAATATAAACTATTAGGGATGGGGGTTGACAAAATGTGGTTTGTATAATGAGAATAGGCCGTTAAAACACATTAGAACATAATTTTAATAACTAATTTGATAAAAAATTCAATTTTGGGTTAGAGCTAAGAATTATTTTAATTTTAGGGGATGATTTAGGGGTTGTTGGGGGTGGAATATTGCTTGTCTTTCGGCGGAAGTATGTGAGTCTGAGGTACATCTAAGTGTGGTCCAAGTTTCATAGTTCTAAGATGTACCGTTTTCTCTGTAGGCTTTTATTCCTCTCTGTCAGAATCCCCCCCCCCCAACCAACCAACCAGCCAGCCGAAAGATTTTCGTTGATTTTTACACACTTTTTTAACACAGAACGGGTTATCGGATCTGGCTGATTTGTTTTTTGTATGTCATGGACCACATATCAGGTCATATACCGAGTTTCAAGATTTTAAATCTTTTGGGACGGCGTGTGCAGATAGCTGAAAACCCCCGAACTCGGGTAGGATTAAACAGGGTCGAGTTATCACGCCTACTAGCAGTCGCGTGCGCTTGACTGCGGGCGAACGACCGTCGCCCTAGATAAAAATATCAGCCATCCAAATGGTATACTTTTGGAAATACTTGGCACCAAAAATCGTTCAAAAAAGTAGCAATAGAGAAAAAATGCAGTAGCAATAGAGAAAAAATGCATCGACCAAATCTTTTCAAAAGACTGATTAATGATCATACTCTCTACTGTTTTATGCATAATTTGGATTTTGGTTTTTGGAGAACACACAGCCTTTAATTATTATCTACAATTTTTGACAATTAATTCTGGGAGTAGCATTATAATTTATTCATATAAGAGTCTATACAGCACAAGTACCATTTTACGTAGACAATGCTAATAAATATATAAATAAATTAAAAATTAAAATTGCCTACAAATTAACAAATAATAATATGGTGATGAACAATAAACAAATATATCAAAATTATAAGTGCAACAAAACATAAGAGTAAATAATGTTTAAAAATAAAAATATTGTTTAAAAGAATAGAGGGGGTAATGCTAATGACCTTCAACTGTAGTCCAATCACGAATTGATTTTTTAAAGAATTAAAATCAGAGAATATGTCGAACTTTGGTAAATTAGGTAAATTATTATAAAATTAAGGTAAAAGGGGCAAACTTTTACGACAACTGCTATGAATCAATAACTATGTCCTTTAAGCGGGCTTATGCTTAAAAACCTTATATTTATACTACCCAATTCATGGGAGATGAGATGTGATTGGATTTATCTATGATCTTTCAGTTTGACAGCTACATTGCAGTCTTCTGTTGGATTTATGTCATGGAAGTCAACAGTCACAACAACTAGCAGTTTGGTAAAAAAGTTTGTTCTGTTGTCCCGGTGGCTCAATTGGTAGAGCTATGGCACGTTAAGCCGGAGGTTCTGGGTTCGAACCCCAGTCGGGGCAAACTTTTACGACAACTGCTATGAATCAATAACATGTCCTTAAAGCGGGCCTATGCTTAAAAACCTTATATTCATACTACCCAACTCATGGGAGATGAAATGTGATTGGATTTATCCATGTGATCTTTCAGATTTGACAGCTACATTGAGTCTTCTGTTGGATTTATGTCATGGAAGTCAACAGTCACAGCAACTAGCAGTAAAGTATTGTTCTGTTGTCCCGGTGGCTCAATTGGTAGAGCTATGGCACGTTAAGCCGGAGGTTCTGGGTTCGAACCCCAGTCGGGGCAAACTTTTACGACAACTGCTATGAATCAAAAACTATGTCTTTAAAGCGGGCTTATGCTTAAAAACCTTATATTCATACTACCCGACTCATGGGAGATGAGATGTGATTGGATATATCCATGTGATCTTTCAGATTTGACAGCTATACATTGCAGTCTTCTGTTGCATTTATGTCACGGAAGTCAACAGTCACAACACCTAGCAGTTTAGTAAAAGTTTTTTCTGTTGTCCCGGTGGCTCAATTGGTAGAGCTATGGCACGTTAAGCCGGAGGTTCTGGGTTCGAACCCCAGTCGGGGCAAACTTTTACGACAATTGCTATGAATCAATAACTAAGTCCTTAAAGCGGGCTTATGCTTAAAAACCTTATATTCATACTACCCAACTCATGGAGATGAAAGTGATTGGATTTATCCACGTGACCTTTCAGATTTGACAGCTACATTGCAGTCTCCTGTTGGATTTTATGTCATGGAAGTCAACAGTCACAACTAGCATTTTATTAATGGTTTGTTCTGTTGTCCCGGTGGCTCAATTGGTTGAGCTATGGCACGTTTAAGCCGGAGGTTCTGGGTTCGCACCTTAGTCGGGGCAAACTTTTACGACAACTGCTATGAATCAATAACTATGTCCTTAAAGCGGGCATATGCTTAAACAAATCATTATTATTATTGTTGTTATTATTATTATTATTATTATTATTATTATTATTATTATTATTATTATTATTATTATTATTATTATTATTATTATTATTAATATACAGTTTTTAAGCATAAGCCCGCTTTGAGGACATTATTAGTAAATGATAGCAGTTGTAATAAAAGTATGCCCCGACTGGGGATCGAACCCAGAACCTCTGGCTTAACGCGCCATAGCTCTGCCAATTGAGCTACCGAGACGCGCGTTAAGCCAGAGGTTCTGGGTTCGATGCTCAGTCGGGGCATACTTTTATTACAACTGCTATCATTTACTAATAATGTCCTCAAAGCGGGCTTATGCTTAAAAACTGTATATTCATACTACCCAATCAAGGGAGATGAGAAGTGACTGGATTTTTCCATGTGTTCTTTCAGTAATGACAGCTACATTGCAGTCTTCTGATCGATTATTATCATGGATGTCAACAGTCACAACAAATAGCAGTTTAATGAAGGTGTGTCTTATGTCTCGGTAGCTCAATTGGCAGAGCTATGGCGCGTTAAGCCAGAGGTTCTGGGTTCGATCCCCAGTCGGGGCATACTTTTATTATTATTATTATTATTATTATTATTATTATTATTATTATTATTATTATTATTATTATTATTATTATTATTATTATTATTATTATTATTATTATTATTATTATTATTATTATTAATTACAAGTGAAACTCAAACTACGGGAACGATGCTACCGCCGCTGCACGCTGCTGCGTTGCAGAGTGACCTAACCAGCCTATTTTTGTTATTGAGATCGTTCCACTTTTTCTTGCCTTTATTCTTCTGTTTTTTCAGTGTCGCTTAAATACGTTGCAGAATAATCAAAATCTAATGTCCAAGTTTTACGACAGTGTATTTAGTACTATTTTTTAAGTACTGTACATGTAGGTTGTTGGATGAGCGTAGCGAGCGTAGCGAGCGAAGCGAAGATTCCATTTCACTACACTGGAGAAAAAAATCCGGAATGTTTTTTTTTTCTTTTTTCTTTTTTTTTTCTTTTTGTATTTTTGTCTGTTTGTCCACACGATTCCGGCTAAACCGATACTCCGATTGCGATGAAATTTTATGGAGGCCTTCGAAATCTCTGAACTTAGAACTGCCACGTTTTGAGCGCAATCGTAACTTTTTTTCTCATGACAATCGTAATTTTACGATTTTTTTTCGATTTTTAACAACATTTCTTCGACTTATATCACCTACATGCTTTATCCGATTTTAATGATTTTGCACGGAACCTTTATTTTATGAACTAAGATATTTTTGTGAAATTTGAGCGCAATTGCAAAAATTATAATCATAAAAAACGAAATTTTACAGTTTTTTTCTTTTTTTAAACAATTTTTTGACTTATAACACCTACATGCTTTTTCCGATTGTAATGTTTTTTTCGCAGAACCTTTATTTTATGAATTAATATATTAGTGTAAAATTTGAGCGCAATCGAGAAATTATTTTTTATAAAAATCGCAATTTTAACGATTTTTTTTAACAATTACGATTTATTAAAAAAAAATAAAAAAATAAAGTTAATTTAAATTAAATTTAATTTAATTTTAAAAAATTTCAACTTAGTAATGATTTTGCCACAGAACAACAGAAAATTTGCATAACACATGGCAGCTCAATGCACCAATTACGCTCATCCAACAACGCGGCGGGACTTAAGCGTTTTCCTAGTAATTATAATACATAAAATTAGCCTGGATGATGGCGACCCATTTCAACCAATTTGTGGGGCTATTATAATAATGTATTATGTATTTTTTTGTCACATTGCAAAAATCAATAACAGAGTGAATAGAAGAATCTACAAGTAACCTAAACATTCGCTCAGATACAAATCTCTTGATTTTACTAATACCTTCAGTTATTGATAATACCTTATGACATATTACTTATTCATGTTTATTAAAATTTCAATTTCAATCCAAGAAAACTCCAAGATGATATTTAAGATGATAAGCCAATCACCATGAACAATACACCAAATGAATATCACTCATGTTTTTGTACATTAGTTTTGTAAAAAAACATATTATTTAGAGCGACGGTCGTTCGCCCGCAGCCAAGCGCACGCGACTGCTAGTAGGCGATGATAACTCGACCCTGTTTACTCCTACCCGAGTTGGGGTGTTTTCAGCTATTTGCACACGCCGTCCCGAAAGATTTACAATCTTAAAACTCGTTATGTGACCTGATATGTGGTCCATGGCATACTCCCCAAAAAAATCAGCCCGATCCAATAACCCGTTCTGTGTTAAAAAAAAAGTGCGTAAAAATCGACGAAAATCTTCCGGCTGGGTGGATGGGTGGGTGGGTGGATGGCTAGCTAGCTGTGGGATTCTGACAGAGAGAATTAATAGCCTACAGAAAACGGTACATCTTAGACCTATGGCTAACTTGGACCACACTTAGATGTACCTCAGACTCACATACTTTCGCCGAGAGGCAAGCCATATTCCACCCAAAACCCCCTAAATCATCCCCTAAAATTGGAATAATTATTTATTAAACTTATGTTCTATAGTTTATATTATTTTTACCTTGATTTCCAGCATTCACCACGAAGGTACCTAATGAGTTATCATCATGAAATTTGGCATGATGGTACATAATAATATGAAAAATAATCCTCCGAGAGGCAAGCGATATTCCACCCCAACACCCCCGAAAATTAGAATAATTCATAGCTTTACAACCTAAAATTGATGTTTTATTCAAATTAGTTACTAAAATTATGTTGTAATGTATTTTAACCCAAACAGCCTATTCTCATTTCCTAAACCACATTTTTTCAACCCCCATCCCTAATAGTTAATATTATTTTTACCTTGATTTCCAGCATTCACCATGAAGGCACCTAATGAGTTATCATCATGAAATTTGGCATGATGGTACATAATAATATGAAAAATAATCCGCCGAGAGGCAAGCTATATTCCACCCCCAACACCCCCTAAATCATCCCCTAAAATTGGAATAATTCATAGCTCTAACCCAAATTGAATTTTTATTCAAATTAGTTAGTAAAATTATGTTTTAATGTGTTTTAACCCCATTGGTCTATTCTCATTTCCTAAACCACATTTTGTCAACCCCCATCCCTAATAGTTTATATTATTTTGACTTTGATTTCCATTATTCACCATGAAGGCAACTCTTGATTTATCATCACGAAATTTGACATGGTGGTACATAATAATATGAGAAATAATCTGCCGAGAGGCAAGCGATATTCCACCCCCAACACCCCCCCCAAAATTGAAATAATTCATAGCTCTAACCTAAAATTGATGTTTTATTCAAATTAGTTGTTAACATTATGTTGTAATGTATTTTAACCTAAACAGTCTATTCTCATTTCCTAAACCACATTTTTTCAACCCCCATCCCTTATAGTTTATATTATTTTTACCTTGATTTCCAGCATTCACCATGATGGCACCTTATGAGTTTTCATCATGAAATTTGGCATGATGGTACATAATAATATGAAAAATAATCCTACGAGAGACAATCGATATTTCACCCCCAAAGTCCCCTAAATCATCACCCAAAATTGGAATAATTCATAGCTCTAACCCAAAATTGAATTTTCATTCAAATTAGTTATTAAAACTATGTTTTAATGTGTTTTAATCCAATCGGCCTATTCTCATTTCCTAAAGCACATTTTTTCAACCCCCATCCCTAATAGTTTATATTCTTTTTACCTTGATTTCCAGCATTCACCATGAAGGCACCGAATGAGTTATCAGCATGAAATTTGGCATGATGGTACATAATAATATGAAACATAATAATCCGCCAGGAGGCAAGCGATATTTCACCCCCACTGTTCCCTACCACCCTTAACTTTGTGAAAAACGTTTGGTCGTTTTTAATACAATTTGAATATTTTAATTGCTGATTAAAATTATGCGTCAATGTGTTATAGTCCGGTCAACAAATCATTCACACAAAAACTCAAGACGACATTGACCATAGGAAATTTAATAAAAACATTGTATATTGCCAGCTACAGATTGTAAATAAAACCAAAAGATGGTAGCTTTTGTTTTCTAGTCAATCTGTTTTAAAGGCCATGTATCCACCTTTTCACGTATTTCACGCCATGGTAAGAAACAAACAACAAAAAGATGTGATATCCCCCGCAAATACAAAAATTTGTAAAAAAAAAAAAAACGACAGCCAAGCTCTCCTCCCAAAGTCTTCGGCTGTGAATGCTGTGAGATATAAAAGTTGAGCCAAGCATTTCATTATTTCCCCCTAGTTTCGCATTGAAAGATGTAAGATCATTTCGCCTGTTGACGAGCGCCAAGCCAACCCTTTTCGTGGTAAGAAAGTAAAAATTTTAAACTCAAAATCATAAAAAAAAAATTACTTGGGCATTGACTTTGGTACGAGAACTCTAAAACGTCAATGGTCAAGTATTTTTTTTTATGATTTTGAGTTTAAAAATCTTACTTTCTTTACCACGAAAATGGTTGGCTTTTTGCTCGTCAACAGGCGAAATGATCTTACTTCCTTTCAATGCGAAACTAGGGGGAAATAACGAAATGCTTGGCTCAACTTCTATATCTCACAGCATTCACAGCCGTAGACTTTGGAAGGAGAGCTTGGCTGCCGTTTTTTTTTAATTACAAATATTTGTATTTGGGGGGATTAGTTTTACGATAAAATTAATATCTGTATATTCTGAGTTTTAAACCAAGCAAGGTTGTGATTTAGCTCCCTCCAATGAAATATTCTCGCGTCACCCCTACCCAAATAACAACAATGCTTGGTATTGGTGGAGAATGATGATTGGATGGGATCTGCAGGGTCGCTATACACGAATGCACAGCGCAATAAGATGACCTATTACGACCTTGATTTCGACATTGTTATGTTCTCACGATATCCGTTTGAGTGCAGACAAGTTTGACTTGCATGATTCACTCCTGAATGAGTAATATCAAGTACACGGAAAGAAATTGAAGTAAATTATGTACACACACGCCGTGAAAGGGGGAATTAATTGAGCCGAAATTATCTCAGACTTGCATCTAATTTACGGTGTTATTTTGTATTTACCCTGGTATTAGATGTACACATACACAATCTCCATGGTGCAATCACCAGTCACCACCAGTTTCCACTGCAGTCATATAATATTTACGAACGGTATTGTGTTAGAAGAATAGGCTTAATAACACTGTAAGGTGGCGGTAAGGCTGTGTTTATTCTGACTTAGCTTCAAGATTCACAACCTACCGGCTCAAGGGTCTTTATCGTGGCCTAGTGTGGATTAAACCACCACTCGCTGTGCTAATACACTATAAACTATAATTACTTCAGAGTAAGCCTGTACATACACCGAGATAACAGAGATACACTTTGGTCCGGGAGGGCAACGCTTCGATGCCAGCCAATAGAGGGTTTCTGTTCAAGAATCAAGTGTGCCTCACTCATGTGCTAACTGCCGCCTGACAATATTTGGAGAGGGAGGGCTGACACAAAAGACAAAATCCAATTATTGTCCGCTGATTGTGTTCGTTTGTTCGCTCTCTATACCGGTGAACTGAGGTGGCTGATTACTGATCTTGATGCAATCACGGTCTTAAGAAAATAAATATATTTTATGAAAATTGCACTTTTACTATTTATTAATTTCTTTAACGTCTATACTATTCTGTAATTAAAACCGATGTACAAAGGAGGACAATTTAATAAAAGTAAGCACATACATGAACACAAAAATTATGAACTATATAATTTTGAAAATTAATAATATTACATGAATGCATAATGAGACAACCCTTAAATTTCTGGTTGTGAATTATATTCCTATTGTTGATCGGAGTAGCCGTTTACCCAATCGCGGGCCAAATGTCACGAAAATATCGCATTATTATTTTTATTTTTTTTAACAAAATTCGTCAAGTATGATATACATGAAAAATATTTCTTCGGTTGTACCAAAAAAACTAGACTGATCTAAGTTCAGAGATTTCGAAGGTCCCCTGAAAATTTCATAAAGATCGCACATGCCGTTTGCCCGGTAGAGAGCGAACAAACAGACAAAAAAACACCCGAGCTATATTTTTCTCAGGGTAAGTGAAATTGAAGTCTTCGCTTCGCTCATCCAATAACCCCTCCTTTCCCTGTATGTGGCTAGATCTGTCCAGCATGGGTCTGTCTTTCCCTAATTCCCCAAGCTTGAGTGGCGAATTACGACCTAACGGTTGACGCGCCCTTAAAACAATTACTTAAATCTTGATTAACTAAAAAAATTATTTTTTTAACCACATGATCTATAGCACAATACTACACTAAAATGACAGTTTAAAAAATTCTATCTTGTAACTGTGATTTAACACGAATTTTTCAATTTTTTTTATCCAGAAATTTGCGAAAATTGATGTTTTGGGAAATTTTTTAAAATCGGCTTTAACCTGCTTCTTTTTTGTTTCTCACATAGATACTAGAGCATCGTACCAATCTAAAAAACCCATTTTTTACATCGTGTCTTAAACTGTGCCCAAATATACCCTCAAACACACAAAAATATGCATTCCAAAATCACACCCCATCTTGGTAATCAGCTTTTTTTGACTGAACTTGCCCAAATTATAAAACAAAATATAGATAATTTACAGAAAAGGCTGTAGAGTACATCAATAATGACCAATATTTTTTTGGATCATAATCCTCCAAGGTCACGGTTCATAAAGATCGCCCCCATGTTATTTCTTATGGGAGATTTTTGCCGATGGGACCTAGCTCGAAAAATGTCATGTTTGACAATTTTTTGGGAGGTCATGGTGGCCCCAATAATTTTTCTGTTAATTGCAAAATTTATTATTAGTTAGCCTGAATGAAATATATTTTTTGAGTTTAGCGGTTAAATACCCCTTTAATGCAAGGCAATGCATAGATATGCATTATTTACTTTTAATAATTATATTGCCCTTCAACAATAAAGACGATACAAAATTATATTGGTGACGAATTTGGTCACTGCCTTCTTTGGTGTGATGTGACGTGATAGGTGTTTTTTTTATATAAGGTTATTTGGATTAAGAGCGCGTCAACCGTTAGGTCATAATGCGCCACTCTAGCCTAGGGGATATGGGGAGGAGAGTCCCATGGTTGGTCAGAACCAACCACAGTTAGGTATAGGGAGGGGAAAAGGGGGGTTCTCACGTCGCGATCATGTCTTTGTCATCGTTCGTGTTGTCATTGTCGTCGTCGCCGGGAAGGTCGTCAAGGGGATGGGGAGGTATCCCTGACAACGATTGCCAGAGATCGCCATTCGCCTCTATTTTCGGGGAGAAAAATACTCCCTTAAAATATACTACCTGATGTTTGCGAGATGGATTTTTTCTTTTAAATCCCCTTTTTCCATTAGCGAGCCATGCCCCCGGGCCCGTTGTAAACAACAAACCATCTTTTATTGTTGCTTTATTTTATTTGATTTGCTCATTGTTAAGAAAACTATAGCAACAGTTCATTTTTTGAGTTAAAATTTTTATGCGCAAAAGAGCTTTATATTTTTTTTATTATTTTTAAAAATTTTTAATAAATAAGAAAAAACATTTAAAACTTTTCTACATTTATTGAAACGGGGGGGTTGTTTTGCTAAATTTCAATCAAGGTATGTTTCATTAGCTTTTTAAAAATCAAAAATAATAATAATTATGATATTTTACTAAAAAAACATCGTTTTTTTCAAATGGTTAATGGTGATATTATACTCATACACAAAAAACCCTTCATTGTGAGGGTAAAATTTTAAATTTTCCTGTGTAATGCTCCTTTCCTTCCGTGGTTTGGTTCTGACAAGCAGGGCCCTTCCCCCCCTATCCACAGGTAGATGGGTTTTTTTGTCTAAGTTTGCGCCCCCTTAATCCAAATGTACCAACACTCTGGCAGGAAAACGTCTTTTTGGCTTCGAACGATAAAACATGGTATAACAATTTTTGGAAGCCCTTGCTTCATGACGCAGCGTGGAACAGGTAAGACCTAAAATACTTTTTTTTCCCATATTTCCACAGGGGTTCTTTTTGGGGACGTCGTATCCGCGCACAGCAATGGGAAGGGACTTACCCCGTTCTCCACAAAAATCTGACCGATGATTAAAGTATTTCAAATTTTACCGCTAGATTTAACAGTCTTTTTGAGCCCTTGATATCGCAAAACAAAATATTTCGTGTCTCATTTATTTAATGGTTATATTCCTAGAAAAAAATCCTGTTGTTAGAGTATGATTGTTCGGGGATACCGGGCTAATCGGTCTCCTAGGAGCGTCACTGGGGAATTTGACATTGGGGGGGCGCAAGTACTTTCGGGGGAAAGGGAACTAACTGGGCGCACGGGGGGTATGGGGGGCGGACCCCCCCATGAACAGGCCGCAGGCAAAAAATTTTGAAATCAGGTTTTTTGATGGCATTTGGTGCGTTTTAGAAAAAATCGTTAGGCTGTAGCAATAAAAAACTTTTAGTTTGTGTGCGCCAATTTTTTTTGTCGTCATGTCGAGTTCAATTTCACAGCATACAGGAAAACATAAAAAATTTTGATATTTTAAATTTTAGCAAGAAAACCTTTTGTTTTTACTTTTTATGAGATTTCGGACAATACAAAAAAAAAATTCAAATAATCAAATTTGAGGGTGGGGCTCTGAGAGGCGGTCCCTATATATTTTTTAAATTCGGTTTTTTTTATGCAAATCAGTGCTTTTTTAGAGCATCTGAAAATTTGAAGACGCTCTAAAACGCATTTGAAAATAGGTTTTTATTATTGTTCTAAAAATAAATTCGCCTTTTTTATTGGGCTCGGAAAAAAGGAGGAAATGAAAACTTAAATAGCTAGAAAATTTTAATTGTTATGCTTTTTTTCAACTACTGGAAAAAATTTAACATCAACGATTTTTTTAAATCTCGTGTAAAATCATTTTGTGCCATGGTTTTTGAACAGATTAAAACTAAACTCACAAAACCATAATAAACTTGTTACACATCCTTTTTTTCACATCAACAACGCATTTTTCCTTTTAAGTAAGAAAGTTTATAGAATCACGAAATGCAAACTCGCTCTGTTAGGAGCCAAAAACTTTTAAGAATAAAGGGATTAGAGGGGCCCCCAAAACGATTTTGACACACAAAAACTATTGTTTAAGGCTTCCAAAAGGCTGAACACATGAAATATAATATAAACTATCAGGGAAATTTTGCATAGGATTTTAATTAAAATGTAAACAATGTCAGTCATTCCTCAATTATTAAAAAAAGATAAAAGAAGATTACACATTTTTAAATTTTCCCACTCATGGGACTTGTCACAAAACTACCATTTAAAAAACATAATATAACAGCACCATTTTAACTTTGTTACAAAATGTAATACCGAATCCCTTTTCAAAAATTTTATATCAAGGGGAAAAATGTTAATAAACGGTTATTTTTCAATCAAAAAGGGTTTGATTTTTGCCATTAATTTAGTATTTGTTATAAAAATTAACCAATAGTATAATATAATCAGTATTGTTGATCAAAAGTACAGGTTCTCAGTTTTTTTAAAAAAGGGAATACCGAAAGTTGACACTAAGATAGGAAAAGATAAACAATCTATGCTTAATCATTGCGTGTAGCTGTAGGAAAATTATTTTGATCTTCTGTTTCCCATTTTACAAAAAAAATCATCTCTCATTTACATAAATAAAACGTTTTTTCTCTACTTGAAAACGTTGCTAGTGACGATAAACGTTCGGGCCATTTTGCCCTTTATGTAAAAAGCAGGCGTTTCATGCGCTAAACGTTTTTCCCAACTACCGAATTTAACGGGAAATTTTAAATCCCACCCGCAACCCCGTGCACAATTTGGGAAACATTTGGGGTGGCGAACATTCGCAATCGTCAATGGAAGAATTTTTTTTCTTTGGGGCCCTTTTCATACTGGGTTATTTTTTTTTGTATTTTTAGCTTTACGATTCCTTGCGACTGCTAGCCTTCTTCGGATGTTCTAATTGGTAGTGATTCACAAGCTGTATTTTTGTGCTGTAAAGGAAGTTAATGGAAGTTTGAAATGTTTGTAGCTACGTTAGGGCTATGTTTCGTTGAAAATCCCTGCCCAATTCCTGATCTTGGGTCTACGTTTGGTAAGAAAACTTTTTTTTCGATAATGTTGCAATCTTGTTTCTCCTGCTGTCCATCCTTACAAAAGATGCAGAGGTTAATCCCCGCTCGTCGCTTCAAAGTAATCGTCAAAAACTCGTGGTCTCCTTCGGGTTCTCTTCTAAAGTTTTTTCTTCCTTTTTCAGACACATAAACCGATTTGAAAACTCGACCGGCCCATTGAAAGCTCTTCAAAGAGAGTCTCTCGTCTCGGATTCTTGCAGTGTGCTTTTAAAGGCTTGCACTCCGCAACGGCCACAGAAAATCAAGGTTATTTTTTTGGAGTAATTATGCGTACCAAATCAAGCTCAAGCAGTTTCTCGAAAATGAACATCCATAACTTAAAAAATTTTTAACATTAAACAGCCCTTTTCCCTTTTGCCACGTCCCATGGTTGAATTTTCGAAGTACTTTAAAATGCTTTGTAATTTGCTTTCAACGTTTACAGCTTTAAATGACTGCTCCAGCGTTGGGTGCTGAGAGCATCAATGTTCTTTGATTTCAACCCCATCGGGTTTTGCAGTGCAAAAAGCCTTGATGATGTACTGGGGAAAACTGAGAAGTTGTTAAATTTCCTTAAAGCTTTTGTAAAGAATGATTGCTTTGGCAAAGTTTGGGCCTTTGAGACTAGAACTAGATTTAACTTATGTGCATAAAATGGGTATATATTTCCATTTTATTGCCCCATGCTCCGGGAAATTTTCCTGTACACCATTTTAAAAGTCCACTCATTAACTTGCGCCCATCATATGATAGCTACGCAGTTGCAGAACTCCATTTTCTCTAATGTGGAACATTATTTCGTTTAAAAATGTGGCATCAAGTTCGGATACGGTTCAAAAAACCAAAAAATGATTCTGTGGGTTTTTGTTTGTAGTATCTAGGCAAAAACTACTTTCACGAAGGGAATGTCTCGTGAATCTCTCCAAATGCATAAAAACCGGCGCATTAAGTAATTGAGATTTGCTTGAGTACAATTTGCAGCACATTCAATCATTTCATTTTGAGAGCGCGGGGGGAAATTAGTGCATGTTTTGTGGTATGACAATTCTTGAAAAAATGGGGACGCTTCTCTAAAAATTTCAATACTTTAAAAAGTTACCCTTATTATCAGATGAAAACACTTTTCGTCGTGCCCCGAAATGCAATTCCCGCTTTTCAAAAAGATCACAGTCTCAAACATCCGTTTAACATACTCTCTTTTAGCACGTATTGGGCAAATTCCCCTTTTATTGATTTGTGGAAATTGGACCCGTTTAGTGTTAAAGAAAAAAACCGTCCATTTTTGCCATACCCCCAAAATGCGTGTTACATTTAGAGTGTTCCTTAATTTTTTTTAAAGCTTTCTTCAATTTTAAAAAACCCCCTCAATGTGAAACTTTATCAGATTTATTTATCATCTGCTTGAAAAAGCGGCATGCAAAACAAAAGTGAGTCGTTTGTGAATCATACTCAAGCCCGGGAACAAATTTAAACCATGACGCTTTAAAAACGCTTATTTTTTCCCTACTGCGGTATGGATAAGCTGCTTGTACTAGACGGGGCCGTATGTTTTTGGGCCCCAAAGTAAAAAACTTTAGGGGAAAAGGCGAAGAATGAGACGCTTTGTTACAGTACATGGGTTTTCTTTTCTGGTTCATTTAAATGTTGTGCTCCAATGTTGTGCGGGGTAAAAAGCTTTGTTTTTTTAGGTCCGACTCGGTGCTTCAGAGAACGTTTGGGTCTTTGGGTGCTCTATATTCCTCAGCATTTTTCTTTTAAAAAAAAGGACAAAAATTTGTACTCATTAATTTTTTTATTTATTATTATTTTTTGATTATTATTTTTTTAGTATTTTTTATTATTATTATTTTTAATTTTTATTATTATTTTTATTATTATTTTTTTTATTATTATTATTATTATTATTATTATTAATTATTATTTTCAGAGTCGAAACTCGAAATTAACGTTTGCGAGAGGCAAGTAAACTCTTATTTATTCATGGGGAGGGTACTTGATTGACAACATCCAAAAAAATACGAAAAACAATGCATTACCGGGACATAAAAATGTAATTACTGAAAAAATTAAAAAAATAAAAAAAAACAGGACATACAATAGCACTAAAATTTTTTTTTTGGTTGATTTTGCCTATGTTATAGGAAAAATAAATTCCTCCCTCCTTTTTTCCCCAAACAACTCCCCACTCGAAGCCGTACGAATTTTATTTACATCAATGTAAAACAAAATTTTACTGTGTGCTGGAGAAAATATTTCAGGGCTTGAGGCAGAACAATTTTTTTCCATATCAGTTTTGGGGTTTTAAATTAAATACGGACAAATACAAATTTTGTCTATCTAGTCTACTAGTATTATACAGTTAACTTTACCCCATACGACGATACGAGAGACGAAAACCCTAGGCCCCAAATAAAGTAAATAAACGCACACAAAATGACAAAACACTTTAGGACTTAAATTTGCGGTATTGAAAAAGTCCTCACGAGGGGACAAGGGAGTTACGCATATTTTTTTACATCACCCTTTAAATCAGAGTTCTCCCGTATTTGCCTCCTCTTTCTGAAGAAAAAACCCAGCAACTGTTTTCTTTCGTTTGGGCTTTTAAAACTATAGCTCTAGCACATGGTGTTAGGTACTCAAAACTCTCTGGGGACTCTTGACTCACTGCCCGACGACAGTGATTGCGATTTTTTTTCAATGACCGGCCGGACGAGCACAAATTTCTGCTTGACACTGGGGCATCTCTAATCATTATGGGAGCGCAAAGCAAGTCACAACTACACCCCCCCGCCTCCCGCCTTGAGAGACAGAGGCGTGTCGTGCATTCAGAACTCGGCGCAAGAAATTTTCGTAACCTTGAATTTTTTTGGGCCCCCTCCATTTTCGGCGAAAAAAAATTTTTTTAAGTGGTGATAAATTTGCGTAAAGTGCAGCTGTGCGTGGGGTTTTTTTTTGAAAAAAAAAGGAAAAAAAGGAAATTATTGGGGGGCGCGGGAAAGCGGGTTGGGGGGGGGGCACGCCCCCCCCCCCCAAAAAACCCCCCAGTGACGCCACTACGGCCCCTAAGGAAACTTCCCAGCCCGCGACGTTTATTTAAATCAATTTTTCCCTTCCAGATGTCAAGGTATCAAGATTTGGATTTGCGTAAGCATCTTTTGGGTTTAAAAAAATAAATTGCAGTGTGGATGCCCAAATAACTTATAAAAGGTCCTCCCGCTTCTCTCCCCTCACGCGCCTAGAGGAGGTGGATGTACCGAAATTTGAGAAAAAGGTTGTTTAGAAGCGGCACATGTGATGTAAACCCTTTTAAATTCCCTACACCGTAATAGCAGAATGTACCAAATATATAAGCCTTTCGACAAATTTTATCTATTCCAATCATGTAAAAAACTTCTTCTTACAACGACGCAAACTTTCTAAAATTTTTCATTCAAATAATTTTTTTCAACAAAATTTAATTTTACATCAAACACCTTAATTTTTTTTTTTCAAAACATTTTTTTTATTTGCTATTACTAAACCCTCAACAGCAAGTAGTACCTTTCTCTTCTAGTTAAAAGCGGTTGGATGTATCTATCTGTAAATATTATGTTCCCGATCGATCTTTCTGCTTTTAGTATCAGCAAGCTTTTTTTTTTTGAAGAAAGCAAGGAATCTTTGACGTTTAGAGCCTAAATAAGTTCCTCGCTCGCGGGTGCTATTGAGTATAAAAGATGCGTAATATTTCTAGTTCCGAAGAAAGATTTTTGATTTCTACACTTTGTACAGACTTAAACCTCTACATGGGAATTAGCAGTCTGTTTCACTTTGGTTGATATTATACAGCAGTAGTAAGTTCGCAGCGTCAGGAATGCAAGTTTTCAAAACTCCGCTAGGGTAGTTTTGAGATATGAGCATTTGAAAGTTTGATATCTCTTAACTTTATTTGGGGGATTCCAAAATTAATCTCAAATTATTTATTTTCCAAACAAATAGGTTGTCTGACCCACCAATAAAAAAAAAAATGAATTTTATTGATTCATATTGGATTTATAACAATGTTTGATTGTAGATAAACATTTGTATTCCAGGAAAAATGAAATTGGTTGTGCATTTGTTCTATCTACATACTTTTTTTATTTTATTGTTGCCAAAAATTCAAGTAGCACAAAAAAATATTTAAATTTGATCATACAATATACTTTTCTGGATGTTACACTTTAAAAAAAATTGTTTCATACTTTTTTTTTCATTTTTAAAAAACTTTCTTAGAAAATTATAATTTTTTTAACTTAAAAAACTCAATATTTCTTCAAAATAGTAAATTTTCTTAAATTTTTTAAAATTATCATCAATAAAAGTTGTTGGGCATATCATACTACTAAAAAATGTCTTCATACTTGAAAAAAATAATGATTAAAAAGAAAGATTTTGATGGTTATTGAACACTTTTTGTTCAATTTGGGCGCAAAAACAAAAGAATTTCATCAAATTCCCTCATAGATCGCGAAAAGATACGCTTATGAAAATTTACAGATAAAACAATTGCATCCCAAAGTAACATATTCAGTGTCTAACTCAAAAAGTACAAAAATGTCGGTTAGAACATTTTGCATTCTGACGCTGCGAGTTACCTTTGTGTGTTTCAGGTAAGCTATGGTGATAATGAGTTTCAATTTTTTTATATACTTGCTCACCACAGATGTAGCATGGAGTTTTGGATCAACTGAAACCTCATCTGATTTATAAACTTTTTTTAAGCCTCCATCTGCAAGCCTTTAGATCACTAGCGAGAACTTGTGTATACCTGTGTACAAAATATCTTACGCGTTTGCGTGTGTTGAAATGCATTCGTTCATGTGCGCATGCAAATTTTTTCATAATAAATTTTGACCCTGTCTGGGCCCGGGGTAGAATGTAACGGATTTTAACCCAAGGCCCCAGAGCATGGCTTGCTATAATCGAAAAAGGGCGAAAGAAAGAAGTAAAGTCCATCTTGCAAAATTCAGCTAAAAATGCATAAGGGGAGTACTCCCTGAAACTATATAGGCGAGTTCTGGCAATCATCGTCGAGGACCCCTCCCCATCCCCTTGACAACCACTCAGACGATAACTACCACGACGTAAAACCGTGCCCCTTTTTTCTCCCCCTACCCGTGGCTGGTTTTGACCAGCATGGGACTCTCCTCCCCACATCTAACGGTTGACGCGCCCTTACTTAATATTCAAAAACCAATTTTGTACTGCTATGAGGAGACTAAAAATTCTATACTAAAAAATTTTAATTAAAAATCTAATAAATGAAATATGTTTGAATTTTTACGTCTTGTTTAGCTTATCTTTAAAAGGCGAGGAAAGAAAACGAAGTTTATCTCGAAAAAACATCAACTGGGGGCATAACATCCATGAAAGAGCTCTTGCGCTCGGCGTCCGGAAACCTCCCCCCCCCCCCCCCCCCCAACCCTTGACAACCATTTCCGATGACGGCCCAGAGCATGGCTCTGCTAATCGTAAAGACGAAAAAAGAGATAAAGTCTATCTCGCAAAAATCAGCTAGCAATCAAGGCGAGCTCTGGCAGTTGTCATGGGGGACCGCTCATTTCCCTAGATGACCTCCCCGATGATGAAGACGACGTTGACGACCACGACGTGAGAACACCACCCGCTGTCTGGGCCCGGCGTAGTGTTGGCCCGTGCATGGCTCGCTAATCGTAAAAGGCGAGGAAAGAGAAAAAGTACATCGCGCAACATCAGCTAGTATAAGTAAGTTGTAAGGGAGTATATTTCCCCCCGAAAATAGAGACAAGCTCTGGCAATCGTCGTCGAAAACCCTTGCCCCATTCCTTGTCGATTTCCCCGACGACGACGACGACGACAAAGACGACATGACACCACGAACGCTGAAAAAATCGATGACGACCGCGACGTGAAAAACCCCCTGTCCCCCCCCTACCCGTGGCTGGTTATGACCAGCATTGGACCCGCTCCTCCCTATATCCCCTAGGCTATAGAGTGCGCACTATGACCTATCGGTTGCCGCCCCCTAAAACCCAATAAACAAATCCTCCCCCTATCTGTGTCTGGTTCTGACCACATGGGTCCCTCCACTCTATATCCCCTGGTCTAGGGAAGCACATTATGACCTTACGGTTTGGGCGCGCCCTTAATCCAAATAAACTTAAAACAAACGACTACGACGTGAGAAATCCCCTTTCCCCCCTATTCGTGGCTGGTTCTGACAGGCATGGGGACTTTCCCTCCTCACATCCATTAGGCTAGAGTGGCGTATTATAAAACCCAACGGTTGACGAGCCCTCCATCCAAATAAACTTCGTATCAAAACAATCATTCCTTTTGATCGTGTATAAACACATCATTACATTAATTTGTGGAGTATCAAAACAATTAAGATAACAATATAAAGTGACAAAAATAAGATTATAACAGGTGTGTCCATCTTGTACCAGGAGAAGTGGCTTTTGTTGGTGACACGTAGGGGTTTCCATGGATATACATTATTTGAATAGTTGGAATAAATGTTTAAAATTAAAAGCTTTTCAAAAGAGCTGCACATTATGAACAAATCAATCGCTAGACTACATAAAGATACGGCAAGTACCCGAATTAATACTCTTTCAAAAGTAATAGGATTAGAATGAAGTAATAGAAACGACATAGATTAATAACATCGTTATAATTAGTTTTTTTTTCATATTTAGCCCAATTGGTAGCCACCATACTAGGCCTACAACTGCAACATTGAGCAAGTTTGCTTAAAATTGTTTGTATTTTTAGATTTGTGGTTCCCAAGGACTCGAAACGCTCATGCTTATCATAGTTTCATCGTTTCATTGTTTTATTTCCAAACAAATAATTACATAATATAATATAGTTTTACATTATATAATAAAACAAATTTGTATTGATCCTTTAAATGGGTTATTATCTCAAAAAAAAAAAATTACCGCTTATTCTATAGGACTAGCATAATACTACACTAAAATTACCGTTTAAAATTATATCTTGTAACCGTTTATTTTATACGATTTCTCATTTTTTGATCCAGAAATTTGCGAAAATTGGCGTTTTGAAAACTTTCTTTAAATTGGCTTAAACCTACTAATTTTTTGTTCCACATAGATACTAGTACTAGAGCACCGTACCAATCTAAAATGGCCCTTTATAACATCGTGCCTTGAAACTGTGAACAAATATACACTCAAACACGCAAAAATATACATTCCAAAAATCACACCCGTACTTGGTAATCATCATAATATTTGACCGAACCACTTGCCCAAATTACAAAACAAAATATAGAGGATTTTACCCTACAGAAAAGGCCAACGAGTACGTCAATAATCGCCAATATGTTCTAGGATCAAAATCCTCCAAGGTCACGGGGGATAAAGATAGTCCCATGTTATTTCTTATGGGAGATTTTTGGGGATGGGACATAGCTCGAACAATACCAACTTTGACAAAAAAATTCGGGTCAAAGGGGCACCCAATTATTTTTATTTTTAATTTATAAATTCATAACTAGTTAGCCTGAATGAATTATTTTGTTTTAGTTAAGCGGTGAATACCCCTACCCATTTAAGCTTGATGTAAGATAAGAAGTCCTAAACAAACAAACAATCAATCATTACCAGCAATGATTTTAACTGCAAATGAACTATTTCCCAAGTTTCAATATGAGGGCAAAGAGGCTAACACAATTCTTATCTCAATTGTTTTTAGCTGCCACTTGAGGACCGCATATCAAGACAGACGTCAAAAACGAAAATGAGACTCAAAGGTATAGGGCTAAACTGAGGGGACAACGGCTACTTCGAAAAAGCACCCGTCAGCACAGTAAGAACAAATTATATTGAATATCAATAGTATGCTAGATGGAACTGTAGAACGAAGTTAGTGGTTACCGTCAAGTAGGTAATATAGTGGTAGCAGGACAAGGAAGTGTTATTGTTACCCTTGTATCGACATCTTTGAGATCCACGAATCGTAGTTGCAGTAACAGTTACTTGAGTTGAACTTACAGTATCAACTTAGAAACTGTAGAACGACTTAAAAGGGGCTAAAAAAACCCAAAAAAATTATTTTTTACCACGTGATCTATAGCACAATACTACACTAAAATGTCAGTTTAAAAAATTTTTATCTTGTAACTGTGATTTAACACACGAATTTTTTAATTTTTTTGATCCAGAAATTGGCAAAAATTGGTGTTTTGGAAAATTTCCTAAATCGGCTTTAACCTGCTTATTTTTTGGTCCACATATACTAGAGCATAGTACCTATCTAAAATGCACCTTTATAACATCGTGTCTTGAAACTGTGACCAAATATACCCTCAAACACGCAAAAATATGCATTCCAAAATCACACCCCATCTTAGTAATCAGCATATTTTGACCGAACTACTTGCCTAAATTACAAAACAAAATATAGAGAATTTACAGAAAAGGCTGTAGAGTACGTCAATAATGACCAATATTTTTTTGGATCAAAATCCTCCAAGGTCACGGGGCATAAAGATCGTCCCCATGTTATTTCTTATGGGAGATTTTTGCCGATGGGACCTAGCTCGAAAAATGTCATGTTTGACAATTTTTGGGAGGTCATGGTGGCCCCAATAATTTTTCTGTTAGTTGTTAAATTCATTACTAGTAAGCCTGAATGAAATATGTTTTGAGTTTAGCGGTTAAATACCCCTTTAAGGCTATTCCAGAGCACTCTTACCGATATTTTGAAAGTCAAAGGAAAATGGCTTAAAGTTGGTTGGATGAAAGATGAACTTTAATAAAAAGGAATAAAAAAAATACTTTTTTTGGACGGGACAAAAGCTCCATTTTGGCCAATGGCCATTATATGCAAATTTTGGGAAAATAAGAAAACAACAATTCTGGGTGCAATACTTAATTTTTAGCTTTATTTTTTTTTCAACCACCTTTGTCTATAGGGAAATAATTAAATTTGATGTACGATTTTGTTTTTGTCACATGGCACAAATAAGAGTTTTAACCGGAGGACGAAAAAAATCGTACATCAAACGTTATTTTAGAAAATTATTTTCCCTTATACTCAAAGCATAGACAAAGGTGTGTTGAAAAAAAAATCAAAGCTTAAAATTAAGTATTGCACCTAGAACTGTTGTTTTCTTATTCACCCAATATTTGCATATTATGACCAAAATAGAGCTTTTGTCCAATCCAAAAAAAAGTTATTTAATTCTTCTTTTTTATTAGAGTTCATCTTTCATCCAACAAACTAACTAACTATATCGGTAAGAGTGCTCTGGAATAGCCGGAGGTGACCGTCAAGTAGGTAATATAGTGGTAGCAGGACAAGGAGTTGTTATTGTTACCCTTGTATCATACACATACAAATACACAAAAACATAACACACATATACACATACATACACATATACACATACACATACACATACACATACACATACACATACACATACACACACACACACACACACACATACACACACACACATACACATACACATACACATACACATACACATACACATACACATACACATACACATACACATACACATACACATACACATACACATATACATACATACATACATACATACATACATACATACATACATACATACATACATACATTACATACATACATATATATACAACATACATACATCAACATACATACATTACATAACATTACATACATAAACATACATACATTCATCTTACATAGAGGAATACATCTGATAATTACATATACATACATCAACAATCTATACACGATACAACTTTCCATCCAAATACATACGAACATGTTTAGCGGGAGTGAATTTGGAAATAGCCTTGGAACTCTCAAAACAACATAAAGATTTCTCAAAAAACTTTGCCCATTACCAAATCTTACGAAGCTCACCGTTGTTGGGATTAATTAGAGGAAATTATTCCTGAAATTCATCTCAAAAAGCATACGATATACAAAACACTTTTTGGTCCCCACTTTTCCGAGATATGAGCGAAGACTCCATCACGATCTGTAGGGAGTATATGTGAAGTTTTTCATAGGAAGTCCTGAAATAATTAGACAACAATTTTACTACCCCAAAACTTTTTGACAGGATTTGCCAATAATGCTCGAAAGCATGCGCTCTGCTAACGTAATGGCGATGAGGAAACGTCACCAATCAAGGAGGAGATTCTAAAAAATTGAGCGGAATCTGGTTGCGGGAACCTCCGCCTCTTTTTGAGATACTAAGGAACAAGATTCAATCACCACTCTGTAAATATTATATATTACGTCTACACTCGTAAAACATTAGTAGGGACTTCAAATCAAAGCGACCAAGCCAACCCTGCAGGCCCCGACGCAATCGACGAGTGAGCGATAACCAACCAAAGATCGATATTTTTAATAGGAAATATAGCAATCAGTGGTATGGACAGTGCGAACACCCGCGAATCAACGCCAGAATCAACAAGGCCGATTCAGATCAACTCTGAAATTTATTATGTGCTTCGTTGCTAGGACAGCTCCAAAGACAAGAACTGATGGACTGAAGTCCAAATCAGAAGTTAAAAAACTTCTGACTTTAGCGGGAATCGAACCCTGGACCTTCTGCATTGGAAGCAGATACGCTAACCACAAGACCAACGAGTCACATTTTTTTATTATTTTTGGCTGTTTGTTAACACGATTCCGGCAAAACAGATACTCCAATAGCGATGAAATTTTCTAAAGGCCTTCGAAATCTCTGAACTTAGAACTGGTTTTTGAGCGCAATCGAAAAATTATTTTACATGATAATCGCGATTTAACGATTTTTTTCGATTTAAAACAAAAAATCGACTTATAACACCTAGGATGCTTTATCCGACTGTAATGATTTTTTCACAGAACCTTAATTGGATGAGCGTAGCGAGCGTAGCGAAGATTCCATTTTACTACACTGGAGAAAAAAATCCGGAATGTTTTTTTTTTTTTTTTGGTATTTTTGTCTGTTTGATAGCACGATTCCGGCTAAACCGATACTCCGATTGCGATGAAATTTTATGGAGGTCTTCGAAATCTCAGAACTTAGAACTGCCACGTTTTTGAGCACAATCGAAAAATTATTTCTCATGAAAATCGCAATTTTACGATTTTTTTCAATTTTTAAAATTTCTCCAGCTTAAAACACCTACATTCTTTATCCGATTGTAATGATTTTTTTACATAACCTTAATTTTATGAATTAATATATTCGTGTAAAATTTGTGCGTAATCGAATAATTATTTCTTATGAAAATTTCAATATTACGATTTTTTCCTTTTTTAAATTACGATTAATTTAAAAAAATTAAATTTTAAGTTAATTTTTTATTTAATTTAATTTAATTTTAAAAATATCTTCCAACTAAGTAATGATTTTTTTCACAAAACAACAGAAAATCCGCATAACACATGGCAGCTCAATGCACCAATTACGCTCATCCAACAACGCGGCGGGACTTAAGCGTTTTCCTAGTTTTATGAAATACGTGTGAAATTTGAGCGCAATCAAAAAATTATTTCTTATGATAATTGCAATTTTACGATTTTTTTATTTTAAAATTTATTTATTTATTTATTTTATTTTATTTTTTTTTTATTTTTTTGTAACAGCTAATTGCTTTATCCAATTGTAATAATGTTTTCACAGAACCTTTATTTTCACAGAACCTAGTATATCCTACTAGGATATAAGGGTCTTCAACAGGTCGGGCACCAATTCAAGTTAATAAAATTACGATTACTAGTAATGATCAGAATATTCGTGTGAAATTTGAGCGTAATCGAATAATTATTTCTTATGAAAATCGCAATGTTAGCTTTTTTCGTTTTTAAACAATTACGCTCATCCAACAACGCGCCTGAAAAAGCGTTTGCGAAGCATCCTAGTCTTGACAACGACGATGAAAAATTCGATGACGACCGCGACGTCCCCTGCCCGAGGCTGGTTCTGACCAGTATGAGCTCTTCCTCCCCATATCGCTCTGACTAGAGTGGCGCGTTATGACTTATGACCTAATGGTTGACGCGCTCTTAATCCAAATAAACAAAAATGTAATTGGATGAGCGTAGCGAGCGAAGCGAAGATTCCATTTCACTACACTGGAGAAAAAAATCCGGAATGTTTTTTTTTCTTTTTTTGTATTTTTGTGTGTTTGTTAACACGATTCCGGCTAAACCAATACTCCAATTGCGATGGAATTTTATGGAGGCCTTCGAAATCTCTGAACTTAGAACTGCCACGTTTTTGAGCGCAATCGGAAAATTATTTCTCATGAAAATCGCAATTTTACGATTTTTTTCGATTTTTTAAAAATTTCTTCGACTTATAACACCTACATGCTTTATCCAATTTTTATGATTTTTTCACAGAACCTTTATTTTATGAATTTAGATATTCGTGTGAAATTTGAGCGCAATCGAAATTTTTTTTTTCATGAAAATAGAAATTATGCGTTTTTTTTCATTTTTAAAACAATTGTTTGACTTAGAACACCTACATGCTTTATCCTATTGTAATGATTTTTTCACACAACCTTAATTTTATGAATTTAGATATTCGTGTGAAATGAAATCGCAATTTTTCGATTTTTTCTTTTTTTTAAATTACGATTAATTTAAAAAAATTAAAATTTAGTTTTTTTTAAATTTAATTTAATTTAATTTTAAAAAATCTTTAACATAGTAATCATTTTTCACAGAACAACAGAAAATCCGCATAACACATGGCAGCTTAATGCACCAATTACGCTCATCCAACAACGCGGCGGGACTAAAGCGTTTTCCTATAGTATAAGGACAAGGAAGTGTTATTGTGTCCCTTGTCTTAACAAGTAGAACAATATGTCCAAGATGTCTTAGTACAGTTGTTTTCATATAACGATTATATTATATTACACATAACTACGGTCCCGTTGTTGGATGTGCGTAGCGAAGATTCCACTTCACTAAACTGGAGAAACAAATCTGGAATGTGTTTTTTGTCTGTTTGTTAACACGATTCCGGCTTAACCTTCTAATTGCGATGAAATTTTCTGGTGGCCTTCGAAATCTCTTAACTTGGAACTGCCACGTTTTTGAGAACAATCAAAAAATTATTTCTTATTAAAATTGCAATTTTACGATTTTTTTTGTTTAAAAAAAAATTCTTCGACTTTAAACACCTACATGCTTTATTCGATTGTAATGATTTTTCTCACAGAACCTTAATTTTATGAATTTATAAATTGGTGTGAAATTTGAGCGTATTCGAAAAATAATTTCTCATGAAAATCGCAATTTTACGCTTTTTTTCGTATAAAAAAAAATTCTTCGACTTATAACACCTACATACTTTATCCGATTGCAACGTTTTTTTTTTTACAGAACCTTAATTTTATAAATTAATATATTGGTGTGAAATTTGAGCGTAATCGAAAAATAATTTTACATGAAAATCGCAATTTTACGCTTTATTCGTTTAAAAAAATTAAGCTAAAGCGTCCAACAACGCGCCTGAAAAAGCGTTTGCGAAACTTCCTTGTCAATAAAGATCAAACTATAAGTAACTGTTGAACGACATAAGAGTATGTTAAAGGTTAGGTACCGTATCGGGGGTAGCAGGACAAGGATGTTTTATTGAAATCGTTGTAACTACATCTTTAAATTTCACGAATAGTGTAGTAGAATAAATAAGGAAATTTATGTGTCATCAACTTTGCCGAAGTAGGAGACTATCATCAGATATATGGTGTTAATCGGATTGTTAAATAAGTCATCCTTATATTGATATTTTTGGAGCGACGAACTTTTGGAAGTTATAAAATGAATTTAGTACTTCTGGTCTTCAGGTTAAGTAGAAGCGTATAACTTCTACTGTAGTGGACAATTTGTTATTATATTGTTAAGGCTATTCCAGAGCACTCTTACCGATATTTTGAAAGTAAAAGGAAAATTGCTTAAAGTTGGTTGGATGAAAGATGAATTTTAATAAAAAAGAAGGAAAAAAAAAATTTTTTGGACGGGACAAAAGCTCCATTTTGGCCATTATATGCAAATTTTGGGTCAATAAGAAAACCACAGTTCTAGGTGCAATACTTAATTTTAAGTTTTGATTTTATTTTTCAACACTCCTTTGTCTCTGCTATGAGTATAAATAACGTTTGATGTACGATTTTTTTCGTCCTCCGGTTCAAAACTCTTATTTGTGCCATGTGACAAAAACATCGTACATCAAACGTTATTTCAGAAAATTATTTTCTCTTATACTCATAGCAGAGATAAAGAAAGGTGTGTTGAAAAAAAATCAAAGCTTAAAATCTAGTATTGCACCTAGAACTCTTGTTTTCTTATTGACCCAAAATTTGCATACAATGGCCAAAATGGAGGGAGCTTTTGTCCCGTCCCAATTTTTTTCTTTTTTATTAAAGTTCATCTTTCATCCAACCAACTTCAAGCCATTTTCCTTTGACTTTCAACATATCGGTAAGAGTGCTCTGGAATAGCCTTAAAAGGGCTATTGCCTCAAGAAATTTATTTTTCCAAATAATCTATTCTATAGCATTGCAATACACTAAAATGACCGTCTAAAAACTAGGAAGCTTTGTAAACGCTTTTTCAGGCGCGTTGTTGGATAAGCGTAATTTTTTTAAACGAAAAAAGCATAAAATTACGATTTTCATGAGAAATTATTTTTCGATTGCGCTCAAATTTCACACCAATATAAAAATTCATAAAATTAAGGTTCTGTAAAAAAATCATTACAATCGGATAAAGCATATATAGGTGTTATGCAAGTAAGCATGTAGGTATTATAGGTCGAAGACAAATTGTTAAAAAGGGAAAAAAAATCGTAAAATTGCGATTTTAATGAGGAATAATTTTTCGATTGCGTTCAAAAACGTGGCAGTTCTAAGTTTAGAGATTTTGAAGGCCTCCAGAGAATGTAATCGCAATTGGAGTATCGGTTTAGCCGGAATCGTGTTAACAAACACACAAAAATACAAACAGAAAAAACAAGAAAAAAGAAAAAAAATCGTAAAATTGCGATTTTCATGAGATTTTTTTTTCGATTGCGCTCAAAAACGTGTCAGTTCTAAGTCTAGATATTTTAAAGGCCATTAAAAAATTTCATCGAAATTGGAGAATTAGTTTAGCCAGAATCGTATTAACAAACACAAAAATCCAAACAGAAAAAAAACAAGAAAATAGAAAAAAGCGTAAAATTGCGATTTTAATAAGAAATAATTTTGGTTGCGCTCAAAAACGTGGCAGTTCTAAGTTCAGAGATTTTGAAGGCCTCCAGAAAATTTAATCACAATTAGAGTTTTGGTTTAGCCGGAATAGTGTTAACAAACACACAAAAATACAAAACAGAATAAACAAGAAAAACGAAAAAAAAGCGTAAAATTGCGATTTTCATGAGCAATATAAGTTTTCGATTGCGCTCAAAAACGTGTCAGTTCTAAGTCCAAAGATTTTGAAGGCCACTAGAAAAATTCATCGAAATAAGGGTATCGGTTTTGCCAGAATCGTGTTAACAAACACACAAAAAAAACAAACAGAAAAAAACAAGAAAAACAAAAAAAATCGTAAAATTGCGATTTTCAGGAGAAATAATTTTTTGATTGCGCTCAAAAACGTGTCAGTTCTAAGTCCAAAGATTTTGAAGGTCAATAAAAAATTTCATCGAAATTAGAGTATCGGTTTAGCCAGAATAGTGTTAACAAACACACAAAAATACAAACAGAAAAAAAACAAGAAAAACGAAAAAATCGTAAAATTACGATTTTTATAAGAAATAATCTTTTGATTGCGCTCTTAAACGTGGCAGTTCGAAGTTCAAAGATTTTGAAGTCCCCCAGAAAATTTCATCGCAATTGGAGTATCGGATTAGCCGGAATCGTGTTAACAAACAGACAAAAATAAAAAAAATAAAAAAAGCATTCTGGATTTTTTTCTCCAGTGTAGTGAAATAGAATCTTCGCTTCGCTCGCTACGCTCATCCAATTATATCTAGTAACTGTGATTTACGCAAATTTTTATTTTTTTTATCCAGAAATTTGCGAAAATTGGCATTTTGGAAAATTTCTTAAATCGGCTTTAACCTGCCTCTTTTTTTTGTTCCACATAAATACAAGATCATCATATCAATCTAAAATGGCCCTTTATAACATCGTGTCCTGAAACTGTGCACATATAATTATACACTCAAAACCGCAAAAATATGCATTCCAAAATCTTACTCCTTCTTGATAATCAGCATATTTTGACCAAACCACTTGCCCAAATAACAAAACAAAATATAGAGGATTTACAGAAAAGGCTGTAGAGTACGTCAATAATATTCAATATCTTTTTTTAATCAAAATCCTCCAAGGTCACGGGGCATATAGATCGTCCCTATGTTATTTTTTTATGTAAATCAATCCAGATATTAAAAAATCCATTCCGGCGGGATATCGAACTCCGGTCTCCCGATTGCCGGTCGAGTGCTTTACCCCTAAGCTACCGGGACGGTCAACTTCATAATAATGGATTGTTGGTTCATTCAAGATCTGAGTAGATTGGAACAGTACTGCAACGATTCTGCTGCCTTTGAACTGATCATCTAAACACGATTTAGAATGTCATTTCCCCAAGTTATTTCTTATGGGAGATTTTTGTCGATGGGACCTAGCTAAAATTTACCAAGTTTGACAACAAAAATCGGGGCACGGTGGAGCCAATAATTTTTCTGTTAATTAAGCGAGCGAAGCGAGCGTTTCCATTTGACTCTGCCGGAAAAAATAGTCACTGGTTTTGTTTTTGTTTGTTTTTTTGTTTGTATGTCTCGCCATAACGTTCGAACGGAGGCTTGGATCTAGTTGAAATTTTCACCATCCGCAAGCTTCGTTCCTGATGAATGCCATTAGTTTTGTGGAAAAAGCGTTCAAAAAGTTAAAAAGTTACATTAAAGTTATGGAAATTACATTATAACACTAGGAAATCGCTTAAGTCCCGCCGCGTTGTTGGATGAGCGTAATTGGTGCATTGAGCTGCCATGTGTTATGCGGATTTTCTGTTGTTCTGTGAAAAAATCATTACTAAGTTGATTTTTTTTTAAATTAATTTAAATTTAATAAAAAATAAATTTTTATTTTTATTTTTTTTCATTAATTGTAAATTTAAAAAAGAAAAACATCGTAAAATTGCGATTCTCATAAGAAATAATTATTGGATTGCGCTCAAATTTCACACGATTATATTAATTCATTGAAGTTAAGGTTCTATGAAAAAATCATTATATTCGCATAAAGAGGTGTTATAAGTCGAAGAAATTTTTAAAAAATCGAAAAAAATCGTAAAATTGCGATTTTCATGAGAAATAATTTTTCGATTGCTCTCAAAAACGTGGCAGTTCTAAGTTCAGAGATTTCGAAGGTCTCCAGAAAATTTCATCGCAATTGGAGTATCGGTTTAGTCGGAATCGTGTTAAGAAACACACAAAAATACAGAAAAAGAAATAAAAATAACAATCCGGATTTTTTTCTTCAGTGTAGTAGATAGTAGGGGAGCAAACTGCATCTCGTAGGCTATTTGTGAAAGAGTATAGCGGTAAACGGCATTATTTTCAGTTAGGCCATACGAGTATTTTCCCCCTTCCTGGCACTTTGAGAAATGCTGCAGAGGGCGTCGGCGGCGTCGCGACGCCAACAGCCTTTATTGGCTTTTAAGTCAATAACTATTTACCTGACAGAAAAATTTGTGGAAGTAGATTGTAGAGAATTAACGGGTGAACACTTGTGTGCAGTTTCGTTGCTCTAAAGCACAAATGAGGTGGCGCCAGGAGCGTCGCGACGCCTCTTTCACTATTTTGCCTATAACTCCTGAACGCCTCATTTATCAGAAAAATTATGAGAAGCTTTTTTGTAGGAAATATAAATTGGAGTGTAACTACGTAAAATTTATGTTGTTTGTGTCAGTAATTAACGAAATTATGTGTAATTAATGAAAATATGTATGTATGGTCAATCACATTTACAGTAAGTTGCCTCTTTTTTTCAAATTTCAACGTCTAAATTATGACTGACTATGAAGATGGTAAATAGGGCAAATATAATTTTATTATATTATAATAATATGTAGGCAATAGGTTTATTATTAATAAGTAAATGTACCGTACCTATAATTACTAAAATAAGGTATAATTCTAAATATTAGTTTTTAACGTGTTTTCTCCCGTTTTAACGTAGAAACGGATGTGTTTTCACAAGACGTGAACATTGCAAACGTTGTGACCCATGAAAATGTAAAAACATGTTTATCCACATTAACAAGCATTAATACGATCCCACCATGGTCTTCTTATAATTTAATGATGACTAATATAACACCTCTCACCCGATTCGGTGCTGCCCCTCTAATCGCTGCACCAGAACATGAGTGACCGTCCGCGGTGGCTCATGCGATTGGGCGTAGGTCCAAAGCGCGTGACTTCAGGGGGATGTGGGTTCGAGCCCCGCATAAAGCATGGGTTTTTGTTGTCCAAAACACTTCAAAAATTAAAAACTTCTCTAACGAGATGCGTAAAGAGTAAATCATCAAGAAATCACACCAGCAGAGGGGTTTAATACCACTGCTAGAAAATACAAACAACAACAACAACAACAACAACAAAAACAACAACACACGAGTGGTCAACAACGCTGAAACAAGCTCAAGGAATCTATACGCAAAGAGTTGCGTCCCGTTAAAACGGTGATTTCACTTGATATTGGCTTGTACGTTCCCTGCAAAACAACCTCAAATGCACAGGAAGGATCTGAATAACATTATTCTTCGTCCAGGAGAACTGCATACTGTGATGGATATGCTGAGGACGAGGTCAATTGGATCGTAGGCCTATATGCCATATAGAAAATAGTGGAACCGATAACGCGTGGATTGAAGAGGGTTTATATGGAACTGCAACTGTTCGTCAAATACTGGACTGGTAAACATGTCAACAGGGAAGTTGAAGCTCACTTGAACACCACCCAGAAGTGAAGGCAAGTTTCTGTGTATGGTACAGGTGATACAGAAAGCACGCAAAGGAGGGATGTTGGTGCAATAAAGAAAGCAAACAGTGATGTTTTGAGTGAGTTCGATTCAATAAAGTTCAGATATATGTTAAATAAGTTTGAAACAGAAGGTTGTTCTACCTTTGTTTAAAGCTGTTAAATTCAATACATGAAAATGTAGTTGAGCTATTATTGTTTATACGAGCTGTTCGTACAGGTGACTGGCTTTTTCACTTGTCTTCATTAGAAATACTAGTTAAGTATGTCTTTGCTCACGATAAAAGGAATTATGCTCGTGTGATCCCACTTTATCTCGCCGAGATGAGGGAGATAGAGTTTAATGCGCCAGATACCTGGAAAGAGTTCATCGAAGGAAACTGGGTTGTTAAAAAATGAAATCGTACCATTCTGTGCTATCGGAGATCATGTCCTCGAGCAAATAATCCGGACTCTGAAGGTAGAGGATGGTCTTCTTGGATTAACACTTAACCCGGGTGGCTCGCTCAAGATTCTTTCTCATAGCTCCTGAAATGGCAAGACTCTCTGGAGAATCGTACCATTTAGCTAACTTGGAATCGTTGGTGTCATAAAGACATCATAGGCACACTCGTGCGTCAATGGATAGACAAACTACTGACACAGAGAAAATGGTTGGGCATTTTCAGAGAGTTTACCAATCCATTTACTGTCAATTTAAATGAGTTATTAATTTGGTAACTTTGGTAATGACTGAAATAGTTGTTTATGATGTGTTGCGACAAAATGACGTGGGAATTAATCGAGAAAATGAACGAATTTGTAACAGAGCGCATTTAAAGCAATCCGATAAAAACATTAATCTGAAGACGTGGAAAACGACAAACAAAAAGATTCAAATCAAGACTAAAAATGAAATCATCGAACTTAAAGAAACATCTAACGTGATGACGAGAATGCTTGTAGCTAGGTCAAGACCTGAATTAGATTTGAAAGAAGCCATTGGTGTGTACGAATTCTCTGTTGTTCCCCGATCATTATTTTCTATTGATGGTACCTTACACCACTGCTCTATGAAAAGTCACTTGATGTCTATTTTGGTGGAATTAACAATGAATAAAAGTGGGCAAATACATAAACGTAAACGCCGACAGCTGTGAAGCAATGTTGACAGTCGCGATAATATACGGAATGACAGAAGTTCGATCTCTAACTAAACATCCCAACACAACCACTTGCGTTCAACTTGCCGATCTTTTTATAAGTCCGCTGCAAAGTAAATTCAGTGTTGACAGACCCTGATGATTTGCAGCCACAAGATTATGGATGGGTGCTGAAAAAAGCCGAGTTTGAAGCTGTAACAACACTCCTTCCACCTGCGCCAACTGCAGTGGTGCAATTAATAAAATGTAATAGCTCGAAATGAAAGTGTGCCACAAGATGCAGTTTCAGGACACACAAACTAGCGTGTACTGAACTTTGTGGTTGCACAAATGAAGATGACGAGGATGGAGAGTGTCAAAACACTACAACTCTGACTCTGAATACAGACACAGAAGACTATGAGGATGACTTTTGAATAGTAAGTGGTGGATTTTTTTAACAATACTTTCAGTAACGGTAGTACACATTTACACGTATTTTGTAAAGTATCTGTGTTTTTTTCAGGTTGTTATTGCAAGACGTATGAATCAAGGAAGACTCAGAGAAACAATTAATTTTCTTAATAAAACTCACAATTAGAATAATTATACTTTATTTTTAGTAATTATAGGTGCCTTACTCATTAAAAATATGCATACATATTTTAATATAATATAATAATATTTGCCATATTTACCATCTTCATAGTCAGTTATAATTTTAACGTCGAAATTTGGAAAAAGAGGCATACTTACTGTGAATGAGATTAGCAATATATACATATTTTTCATTAATTACACATAATTTGGTCAATTACTGACAAAAACAACATACATTTTTAGTAGTTACACTCCAATTAATATTTTCAACAAAAAAGTTTCCCATAATTTTTCTGTTAAATGAGATGTTCAGGAGTTAAGGGCAAAATAGTGTAAGAGGCGTCGCGACGCTCCTGGCGCCACCTAATTTGTGCTCTATAGCAACGAAACTGCACACAAATGTTCACCCGTTAATTCTCTACAATTACTTCCTACATATTTTTCTGTCTGGTTAATAGTTATTGACTTAGAAGCCAATAAAGGCTGTTGGCGTCGCGACGCCGCCGACGCCCTCTGCAGCATTTCTCGAAGTGCCAGGAAGGGGGAAAATACTCGTATGGCCTAACTGAAAATAATGCCGTTTACCGCTATACTCTTTCACAAATAGCCTACGAGATCGAAAATCATACAGGTTGCTCCTCTACTAAGAATGGAATCTTCGCTTCGCTTTGCTACGCTCATCCAAAAAGCTACGTTACCATGGCAACGAAATTTCGCACGAGGTTCGCACTATATGCACTGCCACCTTGAAGTAATCAAAATACTATCGAGGAAGCAGTGTACTATTTGTTACCAAATAGTTCAAATAGTTTTCCCAAAGATATGATGTCAAGGTCCTCTAGATGGCGGTGGATTTTAACCGCAAAGTAAAAGTTTACCCAAATAGGCCAACCTTGTTAAGCGAGCGAAGCGAGCGTTTCCATTTGACTCTGCCGGAAAAATTAGTCACTGGTTTTGTTTTTTTTTTTTTTTTTTTTGTTTGTTTTTTTGTTTTTTTGTTTGTATGTCTCGCGATAACGTTCGAACGGAGGCTCGGATCGAGTTGAAATTTTCACCATCCGCAAGCTTTGTTCTCGATTGAATGCCATTAGTTTTGTGGCAAAATCGTTCAAAAAGTTAAAAAGTTACATTAAAGTTAATCGAAAGTTTTTTTTTCAAACTAACCGGCGACAAAATCTGAGATAGCCAAATCATTTAGAATGTCCGTCCGGTCACGAATATGTTAATTTTAGTTTGATCCGATAAGTAGTGTAGATGGAAATTACATTATAACAAAAGTAACGTTGCCATGGCAACGAAAAGACGCGCGCGAAGTTTCTAATGCACTGCCACCTAGAAGTAATCAAAATACTTTCGAGGAAGTAGTCTATTATTTGTCAACAATGAGTTTAAATAGTTTTCCCAAGGAGTCAAGATCCTCTAGATGGCGGTGGATTTTAAAGTAAAGATTTAAACACGGGTTTACCCAAATACCTTGGCAATAATAAATAATACTGGAAACGCGAACGTCGTAAATTTTTAAATTTAAAAAAATGTGCAATGTGGGTCTAGCTATAGCACGTGCTCGCTTATCAACGCGTCCAACTGAGCGTTTCCTAGTTTCTAAATTCATAACTAGTTAGCCTAAATGATTTTTTTTTTTAGTTTAGCGGGTGAATACCTCTTTAACTGAATTCTTGTTTTCCCCTACACTCCTCGTCTACACGCTGCCCCGGTGTAAGACTGCGAATGCTACCTGAAGAGACTAGTGCCTGGAAGGAGGAGCTAGGATCATCATTCGTGTGGTCGATGAAGTGGACTTGCATGGACGATCAGCAGCTTTTGGTTCAACTAAACTATCAATATTCTGTTACAAGTCTTATAATATGCTGAACATGATTCTGTATTTTCTTGACATTCGACTGGAGTTATTAAACAATTTCTTTGTTTTCGAATGCGTGTATTTTTAAGAAAGTCATTGTCATCAATAGGCCTAGAGTATTTACAACTAAGTTATCCAGGTATCAATATTTACATATTTATTGAGGATTGCATAAAAACAAGATTTTACAACTAAACAATAACCACCCAGTTAGGAGGCGCAATATGACCTAACGGTTGAGGCGACCTTAAACCTTGTAAACAATAATAAAACCACTGCCTCCTAGATGTTCGTCGTGGGAGCAAATAATACAGGAAAGATGGCTGTGTTTCCATTGTTGTGGGAGGAGACAATTTGGATCAGCGCCCCTGGCGGCATTGGCGTTACATTGGGCGCGAAATTCAAATACTGGAGTTAGCGCATAGATTATTTTACCGGGTCGGGTTTGAGTGTAATTTTCCAATTGGACAATTACGTTACACGACAAAACAAGGGCAAGATGCCCCTGGGCAGGCTTAATACATAATATTACTATCGAAAACACTTAAACTCAGACTATTTTAGTCGCCACTTCTTGCACCTGAGAGGAGTAATCACAACACTAAGGTTATTAGTGCCCTACGTTTTTTTTTTAAGATTGGGGCGAAAGGGGAAACGCGGTGGTACACGGTGAGGGTAGGCCTGTGCTATTCAGAAACAGACAGGGGGAAGGTTGGCGGGGTAGGGGCCGGTGGGTTGTGACGAAATCAGGCCGCGGGGCTGGCACGGGGAGGGGTTGTTGGGGGTTGCCCCACGTCGTGATTGTTGTCGCCTGCGTCATCGTCCGTCTTGTCATTGTCGTCGACGTCGTCGGTGAGGTAGTCAAAGGGAAGGGGAAAATTTCTCGAGGGCAGACGACGTCCTCTTCTTTGCCTTGTACGATGAGCATAAGAGGTAAGCTCTGGGCCTATTCGACTCCCCGGGTTCAGGCATGCTGAACCCATCTGGACACTCAGACGGTCGCGTGGATAGACACACAACTTGGTGTGCATATCATGTATACTGCCACTACAAGCATTAAAACCGTATAGTAAGGCATGGGGAGGGGTTGTCATTCCTTTTAATTTTATGCTTCAGTGCATAGCAACAAAAATAAGATTAACATATTATATTGCATCTTTATTGCAAGTGTAGCTATGGTGAAAACAAATATTATGATCATCCTTTATTCATTTTAGGGTTAGGCCTATTACTAATATTAAAGTGTGCCAGGAACTAGATTAGTAATACTTTGTATACACATTTAAAAACATGTATTGATATCTAGTTCTTCAGTAACCAATACAAAAATATTAAATACACAAGAACAATCAATACAAATACGTAGGCTAGTGATAATACGAGTACCTTTGAGCATGTCTGTCAAGATAATAATATAATAATGACATGTTTATGTTTTGTTTAGAGCAAAGCAGTCACTTGTCTCCCGATTTAACGCTTCTTTAATGTATTTTAATTGTTTTGGCGTCCAGATGGCCGTGGTAGTGTAACTCCAATGCCGCCAGGATCGCTGTTGTTAGTTGTCTCCCGTTTTACAGCCCTCTTTCCTGTATTAAACGTAGTGTTATATTACGGTATTTGGTGGGAGCCACGCAATGACGTACATAAGCTTTTCGTAGAAGCCACGACGAACATCTAGGAGGCAGTGAATAAAACAAACAAACAGTAATGATGTTTTGTCAATGTTGGCACAATGGTGTACACACGCGGAGCTACTTACAAAATACAATTTCGAGAACCGAATATTGAATATTTATTTTCAACACACCAGTTTGTCATCCAACCTTGTGTAACGGAAAATAATTTTTTGTAACTAGGAAGCTTCGCAAACGCTTTTTCAGTCGTGTTGTTGGATGAGCGTATGTTTTTTTTAACGAAAAAAGCGTAAAACTGCGATTTTCATGAGAAAATATTTTTAGATTGCGCTCAAATTTCACACAAATATATGAATTCATAAAATTAAGGTTCTGTGAAAATATCATTACAATCGGATAAAGCATGTAGGTGTTACAATTTGAACAAATTGTTTTTTAAACGAAAAAAGCGTAAAATTTTGATTTTCATGACAAAAAATATTTTAATCGCGCTCAAATTTCACAACAATATATTAATTCATTAAATTAATGTTCTGTGAAAAAACCATTACAATCGGATAAAGCATGTAGGTGTTATAATTCAAAGAATGTTTTAAAAATTAAAAAATCGTAAAATTGCGATTTTTATAAGAAATAATTTTTGGATGGCGCTCAAATTTCACACGAATATATTATTAATTCATAAAATTAAGGTTCTGTGACAAATTCATACAATCGATAAAGAATGTAGGTGTTATAAGTCAAAGAATTTTTTTTATCGAAAAAAATCGTAAAATTGCAATTTTAATGAGGAATAATTTTTTGATTGCGCTCAAAAACGTGGCAGTTCTAAGTTTAGGGATATCGAAGGCCTTTAGAAAATTTCATTGTAATTGGAGTATCGGTTTAGCCGGAATCGTGTTAACAAACACACAAAAATACAAACAGAAAAAATAAGAAAAATTACAAAAAAAATCGTAAAATTGCAATTTTCATAAGAAATAATCTTTCGATTGCGTTCAAAAACGTGGCAGTTGTAAGTCCAAAGATTTTAAAGGCCTCCAGAAAATTTTATTGAAATTGGAGTATCGGTTTAGCTGGAATCGTGTTAACAAACCCACAAAAATACAAACAGAAAAAAAACAAGAAAATCCCCCAAAAAATTGTAAAATTGCAATTTTCTTGAGAAATAATTTTTCGATCGATTTTTCGCACGTGGCAGTTCGAAGTTCGGAGATTTCAAAGGTCTCCAGAAAATTTCATTGCAATTTGAGTATCGGTTTAGCCGGAATCCTGTTAACAGACACACAAAAATACAAAAAAAAGAAAGAAAAAGAAACATTCCGGATTTTTTTTTCCAGTGTAGTGAAATGGAATCTTCGCTTCGCTCACTACGCTCATCACATTAGTTTTGAGTTTTGATGTACGATTATTTTGTTCGCTGTTACAAAACTTTTATTAATCTTATTAATTGACTAAGTATCTGACACACAAACTCGTTCACCAAACATGGAAGACACTGATGTGTTAAAACAATACACTTAACAATTTCAAAATTAAATTTTGCACTGGCACAAAACTCTTATTTTGTACCGTTTTGAGAAAAAGTTCATTGAACGTTCCTTTATTTATAAAATCATTTTCCATTGTACAAAGATGGGTGTGTAGTAACAACATAGATGAAATTTACGCTCGAAATTAAATTTTGCACCAAGGTTCCTGTTTTCACCATTGGCATAAAATGGCCTTTTTTCACCCTTTTTCTTAAGCGCTATTTAATTCCTCTCTCATTAATTGACAAAATTGTCCCCACTGTTTTAAAGCACTCCATCACCATTTTGCATCATCATCTTACAACAATGTTCATAATCATTCATTTCATACTGTTGTTGTTATATATTTTCTTAAATTATTTATTTTTGTAAACATGTACTTTGTATTGATTAATGATAAGTACGCATGGATCCCCGTGGCCATCCATACTAATTGGCCAGCTGTCAATAATGATTGAATTTATATAATACTAGACCTCCACAAAAAATTGTATTTATATTATTTTTACCTTTATATTAAAAAGTTCCTCTTTCATTCAGACAACTTTTCTGCCGTCTTCCTTTGGTTTTTAAAATATCGTTTATTTATTTTAATGAACAAATAGCTGCTATAACAATATTGGAAAATAAATTGTTATTTTTTAACTATACGGAAATCAATCCAGGTAGACCTCTATTTATTTTCATTTAATCAATACACATATGAAAGTGTTTCCCGGTTAATGAAATTGGGAAATATTTTGACTTGTTACACGGCTCCATAAAATTCACTGCCAAAATCAAGCTTTGAGCATGAATCACTCCAGTCGAGAGAAGTAAGTCCGTGTGTTTTTGTGAGGGAATACTTTTTTATGATTGAATTGCCTGGGAGTAATTTTTCAAATTCTGGTGTTTGGCCGCCATCTTGGAAAAACTGTGTGCGTGGACATGCATGCAGGGAATGAAGAGCTACGATTTTATACTAGGAAAACGCCAGTCGTTGTGAGACGTGTGAGCGACCCATGTGTTGAGTACCCGGTATAATTTTTTTTTCTCCCCCTACCTAAGGCTGGATTCAGCATGGGTCTTTTCTCCCTATAGCCTGTCAGGCTAGAATGGCGCATTATGACCTTACAATTGACGCGCCCTTGTACCAAATAAACTCAAAACCTTAACGTTTATCTCAACACATGACTCGCTCACTCGTCTAACAACGACCTTTGCGTTTTCCTAGTTCAGTATTTGGCCATATTCATCTTGTATATTATAATGTCTAATTATTTTTAATTTAACTTTTAGCTCAATAAGTGCACAATTATAATTAATTAGTCGAATATTATAAACTATAGCGGTGAAGACGATTATCATTTTATTTTATTTCATTATATTTTTTAAAGTTAATATTACAATTAAAATCAAAATTATATATAAAAATGGAGCCAACTACATGTCCCTTAATTAAAGCTAATACTAAATAATAGTTGTAATTGAGAACAATGGTGAACAAGCAAATACATTTTAGTGATAATTACACTAGGGAGCGCAGCGACTTCGTCTTAGCAATAAAACGACGACGAAACTCAACTCAAACGAGACATTGTCTGTTCCTGTCCGTATGAGAGATTGTGTGAGTTAGTGTGTGAGTGAGTGAGTTCGCTCCAGAACTGCCGAACCGCTGACCAGATTGCGCTGAAACTTTTAACAGACGTCCGGGACAGATATTTAGGGCGCTGTTAAACTTTCAGCTATTTAAACGCACAAGAAATACAACTTTGAAAAAATTGGACCAGCAATGTCAATTGTTAACATTTTCTGCATGTAAATAATCATGGTTGTAGCCATGGTTGTGGGCACAGACTGGACAACAAACGATTCGAAGTAAATACTAGGAAAATGCCCAAGTCGTTGTTAGACGAGTGAGCGAGTCATGTATTGAGTACCCGGGAACATTTGCATCCCTAGCTTAATAGGCTAGGGAGGAAAGACATAGGGCCTATGCTGTCAAATTCCAGCCTTAGGTATAGGGGGAGGAAAATGAATTTTAAAGGGTACTCAACATATTATGGCTCGCTCACTCTTCCAACGACTTTGGCGTTTTCCTAGTAGTATAAATCAGTCTATGTTTTTTCGTTGAGGCTCGTTGTTCTTAAGATAAAAATTAACAAAAACAGATTAAAATAATAATTTAATAATATGATGATGTACATCAAATTTAAAAAAAGTATCATACACAATTATATCAATCTGAGAACAATTTATTAAACATAGCTTTCTAAACTATGCAATCATACCAATTTTGTGGAAGAAAGCTCAATTTACCCATTAATCTTATAAACAATCTCACAATCGTTTTTAATGTATTAAAAACAATACAAAGTATCAAGGTCACTTGAACGTGTTTATATGGCCATAATAAAAATGAGCAGTTACATAAAGTTGCATTGTGATGGTTGTTCTCAGATAAAGCTTTTTGTTTGACGATCTTGAAACTGCAGTTATTTGTATAGCAGATCTTGGATATCACTTTGTTAAAAGTGACCTTCCACACCATGTTTTGTTCTTGAGACTTGTTTGTTTGTAGGCCTTCTCATGGAATTTTTAAGGTCTTATCATCGAAATAAAATAAAAGTCAGAACAATGAAATAGTTATAATTGTAGCGTTATCACGTGACAGGAAAATTTCAGTCTATTTTATTAATGGTAACGATTTGGAATCAATTAATTTTATGATTAATATAGTATAGCTAGTAAATTTGTCAAAAACATGATTAAAAATATTTTTGTATTGTCTTTGTTATCATAAATAATAATTTAATACAAAACGGCGACCTTATTTTCTTCAAAGTTCCTTTTTTTTACGTTTATTTTATAATGATATCGAATTTGTTTAGGCATTTAGGTAGTCTAAAGGATTATGAATGGATTTTTTCAATTATGACATAGCCGGGGTATCTGGGTGTTTGGGATTTGGATGGGTATATTTTCATCAATGTATCATTTTAAAATGTCCAATGGGGTTTGTTTATTGCAAAGTTTCCGTATAGGTGGATGTTGTTAGCATTACGGCATTACCTTAGGGTTGCCAGACGTCATAACATAACATAACATCAGGATCATCTAGATTCTAGGGGCTGTGTCCCGTGTCCCGATTTGTTTTGTGTCGGGATATATGCTCTCCCGGGTGTGTTTTAATAAAGCAGCCAAACATGATAAATTTACCTTTTTTAAACAAATTAAAAACTTTTTTGAACAATTGAAAATATGTATTCATCTTAATTATAAGTAAAATAATGGTATTATTTTCCATTAGAAGGTCTACGATTACCAAAGCAATAACGCGATGCAAGTCTGAATGTTTATTACAGTATTACAGTATCATGGTTAAAAAAAAGTAAAATGTGTATTTGAAAAAGCAAATATAAGCACATTTCCTCCCCCAGTCCCGAAATTTTAGAATTTACATCTGGCATCCTAAATATAGACATACTTAATTTTTTTATCCTCTATCTCCATCAACAGGGACAGGCCTGTGCTGCTAACACCCAGTCGAAATCAACTAGACAGATCTGACAATCCGTTCGACTCTTTGGTGTTCAGCACAACGATGTAAACCCTGGCATAAAATATAACAGTCAAGGGCTGGCCTGGAGATAAACGTTCGTTACCTACACTATTTGAAAAGTAAAAACAAAAACATTCTAGTTATATAATGGAAGCCAAATGCAACCTAGATCGCATTCGCATCCCAGCTGTTAAGTCAATTATTTATTAGTGCATTATCAAAATATTATTGGAACAATTTTTTTGGGGCCAAATCGTAATTCAAATTGGCCATTTACTACGATACACGTATCGGTTGTGGAAAAACAAATCGTTTCGATGAGCAGTTTTAGAGAGAATAGACAACAATTAGCCCCCTTACAAACCACTGCCTGACTCCAAACAATCGTCGATACGGCTATGTGATTGGCCGAGGCCGGCAAGGGACAGGCTCGGATTGGTCAAGTTTGTTTGGATTCAGCTCTTACGTCACCACTATGTCCAAAGAAACAGATTGGCCTAAAATAGAGTGAACAACTTTCTTATGTTTGTTGGCTAAGCTAATACCTTATTTTCGCCAGTGGCGGATCTAACCATTTTCGGGGGGTTACTTTTTCAAGATTTTTTTGCAACTTTCAAAGGCCCAAACACTTTTAAAAATCTACATGGGTACAAAAGTTGATGGTAATTATTGGCTAAGCAATCAAAATCAGGATCTCAAGGAATTGGCAAAAATGGCGCTGAAAATGCATGAGGAAATGGAAAATTGGTCTGAAATGGCGATCGCTCCGTCCCCCGCCCCCTATATCCGCCACTGATTTCAGCAAGGGTGCCCATATTTTAGATACCAGGACGAGGGGGGGGGGGGGAAGGAATTTTTATACACAATCCAATTCCACAATGAGGAAAATAACAGCGGTTGCCGGGGGATTTGTGAAGCGATATCACTTTTACTGTTTTCAGACTACAGAACTGAAATGGCCGTTTTTTATGGAACTTGAAGTGTATTTTTCTCAATGATTGATGAATTGTGAAATGTGGATTTTACAACTATGCTCTCCCCAACACGGCAGTCAAACTACGAAATATAAATACATTTTACGTAAACACAATCATGGTACGCTTTGAACAAGTGGGTAAATTTTTAAAAAACGACATAAAATACATTTTTAAAGATAATATATTTTGTTTCAAGCATTGAGTGTGCCCCCATGATAATTTGACTACTCATAGAAAAAAAGCTCTGGTTTGTTTTAGTGTTTGTTAGCTCTCTACCTGTCAAACTTTAACGGTTCTTCTGATTTTGCTGAAAATTTCAGGTAACCTTCGCCTTTGGAATCTCTTAACTTAGACATGCCACGTTTGGAGCACAATTAAAGCAATATTTTTATTAGTTTCTTTGTTTAGTTTAAGGGCGCGTCAACCGTTAGGTCAAACGCACCACTCGATCCTGTTTGTAGGGGATGTGGGGAGGACAAACCAGTGCTGGACAAAACGATAGTCTCGGGCAGGGGAAGGGGGTTTGATCGTCGGGTGGTCGTCAGGTCAAGGAAAAGGAAGGGGGTACCCGACGACGACTGCCAGAGCTCGATGAAACTATACTCCCCACTTAGTTGAAGATTTATTTAAAAAATCCCACAATATTTTTAATGTTCTTTAAAAATGTATTTGTTTGTAAACTGAGAGCAGCCGTTTGTTCGTTACTGCACAAACAAACTCGAAACAAAATAATAATTTCATTAGCCTCATTCTCTGAAAAAATTTGTGTTAAAAAAAAAAAAAAACAGTGCAGCTGAAAAGTAAAATACATGGTTATTGGAGTGGCGTAGGCGCCCCCCTAAATTGACTGAACGCACGGACTCCAAGCTCTTGCCTCTTGACATCACATCGTGCGGGCGCCTCTAGGCTCTGCTACTGTGTACTCTAGTGTGTTTGTTTGTTATCTCCCGCGACCCTAGAGTTCTTAACGAGAACTAGCATTATAGTTTTGTGTGAGTATGCCTCGTTCCGATTCTATAAAAAGCTTCAGTGGCAGTGCATCGCGTCGAGAAGACAGACGGAAGCTCGCGTGTGCGACCTTGCAAGCTCGCGTCGTAAGCTTGACCTTATTGTTCGGGAAGACTCTACCTATAAATACGAAGTGCTGTCAGTTATTCTAGGGTTTGCAACCATGCTGCTTCCGTGTTCTCATGGGGACGGCTCGCAAGTGTCAACATCGTAGCTCTGCTCGTCTTATGCACGTGCACAACCGGAAATCTCGTAGTAAATTGTGTTTATATAGTTTTGGCTCGTGCTGTTCGTTATCATTTGATTGATATTAACCATTGAACACAGTGGTCCAAGAACTAGGTTTTAAATACTGTCTCATTGAAATGCCCCAACAATTTGGTAAGTGTTGCTTAATTCTGGTTATTCAGTTTTTCTTATCCCATGCCTACAAAGAACGAAACTTGTAAAGAGACAGCCAAGCCTTTACACACTCAAAAGTATTGCGATACAATCGAAGGAACTACAGTCTACACCACCGTATCATATTTTATGTTTACTCTTGTCTTTAAGTTCTAATAACCTTTATCGGGCACTTGACCCTTGACATGAACATGAATGTTTTATTGTTATGTCATCTCATGGGTATTTTAAAGGGTGGTTACTGCCAAATTTTGGTTTGGCTTTTTCTAAGACAAAATAATATTTGCAGGTTAATGCCTGTATCAGACCAGGTGGTCTGATAGGTGATTTAAAAAATAGCATACACATGAATCAAGCCTATTGTAGACCTACTTTACAATCCATCTGCTTGCTATAGACCTAAATCCGCGAAATCACCGACGTTCAATTGTATCCCAGCCAACTTTGCGCATTTAATTTGCAACTATATTCCTAATTGGCCGATGGCCCATTCTATTGTATTTTGTATGTTATATTTGAATGCGCTAAGCTCGGCATACTTGCACTATGTGATTTCACGTATTCATAGTGCGAAAATGTAGTTTTTTTTATAGACCACCAGCACCTACATTAGATAGGTCCTCCTTCAGACCTTACCTGTACTTGTAGACGTTAAAGATTTGTCTGTCTATTTTCTAGTTTTTGTATGCGTGATAGATATGTCATTAGTTGAAAACACTACTTATTGGAAAGAGTAATGCGTCTCAGAAGGTTGTAGAACGTTATAAATAATAATAAGGCTATATGCAGGCCTAAGGTTGCAATGTTGCACTAACTCGGCGTATGATAGTCGAAGAGCGCTGATCACATCGAATCTGAAGACTTGAAAACTGAAAACGTTTCCATTGGGGCCATAATGCCTTGCGAACTATGCCTAAAGTCGTGTTGGTGGATGAGCGGTTTTGGTTTATTAATTAGCTTCATCTCTGTTTTTGTCATTGTAAAACCTTAACTATACTTTTTTGAAAGTTGTACACATTACAGTATTAATTTGTGTGGTGTTCCCAACGAATAATACATAAATGGATATACTGGATGAATGAACCCAACACTTGATTTTCTTTAGGCTCGTAGAAAATTATTATTTATTATTCATTTAAAATTGTTATTACACATATTTTGTGATAAAATAACTGTTGAGATCTATAATGCAGCAAGTCAGCAACATATCAGAAGTTAAAAACTAATAAGTTACCGTCCCGGAGGTCTATAGTTGACAAAGGCGCCTCCTACCCGGTTATTGGGAGAAAGATTTGATAATTTCTGGATCGCATTAAAAATGCAGAAATTATATTAGAACATTTTAAAGTTACTGTGAAGTATGGACAATTATGTATTATTTATATTTATTTTATTTTATTAGGCATTCATGAGCATTTTTATTTGTATATGTATTTATTATTATAATTAACTTTTTATAAACAATCTTATTTCAAAACTTCGAACCTTATTCGCCATGCAAAACGATGAGCTTTACCAAATGGTATGCCGATTCCATTTCTAAAATGAGTATTCTGGAGAAAATCTAAAATTAATCACACTCGTCTTCAAGTTCACTTGTAGACAAACAACAAATCATTGGTCAATACAGCGGGCGAAAAAGACAAAATGGTTCTTAATTGTTTGCGTAGCACGGCCAATAAAATACGCCCACAGTCACCATAAGAAACGCTTCTGATTCACACGCCACGCATGCTCAGTCAACTGCAGTAGACCCTGCTTAAGGAAAGCACTCGATCATATCTGAAGTACGTTTGTCTTGTTACGCAGGGGTGGAGAAAAGCTAAATCTTAATCTCTGAAAAGTTTGGGCAATTGGCACAAAATCAATTTCGTTATAATTTTTTCTTCAATATCTGTGGCTTTGGAACTTTTCTACAAATTATGTTTCATTATTTGGCGCGACAAGGAGTTCATATGATTTTTCTTATTTTTTGCCGGTACTCTTTACACACTATTTTGTTTTATGGTATCCTCAAGTGAAGAGACTTTATAGTTCATCATCGCAGGCGTATCTCGTTGTCATTCGTCAAACCTGCAACTGCAAACAACCTAATTTTCCCACGGCTGCAGAGATCCTAAAGAGCGGCGCACAATTGGCATAGCATAAGCGTAGCACAACGCAAGCGCAACATAAGCGCAACACAAGGAATGTAGGCGTGCACAATTGTCATAACGGAAGAGTGGCGTAAAGAAACTACATGGCTGTGCAAAGTTTTAGAAGGCTCGTGATCAGATGACTGCATGTCAACTTTGCGTTTGACATTTCGTCTTTGAAACCATTTGCAGTAGCCTATTATTGTCATAGAGATGCGGATATTGCCTAAAATACGTAATTAGCAGCTCGTCGCTAGACGTCGACTCAACTTCATACTCGATAATGACGTCGTCTTCTGTGAGTTCGTCCATGATTAATAATTTTACACTGACACAAACAACAATAGTTGTGAATTTGATTTAACTGAAAATGGGCGTTTGTGTTGAGTCGTGTTGTTTCTGGATTCCTATTGGTCAAACGCAAGCGCAAGCATAAGAAATATAAAATATAACCATCTCTTGCGCTGTGCTTCCGCGCCTACGCTATGCATACGTGAATTGTGTGTTCAAGCAGCCAGGTGCACTTGTTTATATTTCTTACATTGCGCTTGTGTTGCGCTACGCTTATGCTATGCCAATTGTGCGCAGCACTTAATGCTCCACTCAACTCAACTGACACACGGACGACTAACAGAAGCCACGTTTGCCGTTTCAAACCCACAACTTTCCTACTTGTAACCACTTACACATCATTCCATCATCATCAACTTGTAAAAACACGAATAATACATTCTGTCATGCGCACATTGCCTAATTTCTATTAAAATAGTCCAACGTGCATGTGTTGTGAACAGGGGACCGAACCGAAATAATATTTATTTCGGTTCGGTTTTCGGTACAACATTATTTTTTCGGTTCAGTTTTCGGTTCGGTTCGACCTTTCTCAAAATAACGGTTCGATTCGAACCGTTTTAAACCGGTTCAAACCAGTTTATTTTATTTTACATTTTATAAGGCAAAATATCAATAAAAGTAGCATTTTTTTGAAAGTTGAAAACGTTTGTAGGGATATTTACTAACATTAATTACCGATACATGCCCATCAATTCCCAACATATATATGCCCAAAACCCAAAACCTGACTCAAAGTCCACATTCCACAATGTTCCTCAGTCCTCACTCCTCAGTCCAAATCAGGTCTGTGTCTGTAGAGGCCGATATGAGAGACTGAGATAATGAACGTCACGGGACTAAGGCAATCAATGAGTGCGGTGACGGGGAGTGTCGTCTATTTACATTTAGCCTTACTACACTAAATTAAAGTGACCTTAATTTGATTTCCACGGTTAACAACATTATAAAGTCGGCGTTTATGAAAGGTGTGGTAGGTAGGTGTTTTTGGACTTATGAAAAGAAGGGATGAGCGGGATGAGCCGGACTTGTGAAAGGGAAAATCGAACTTTTTTTTGCTTTTTCCCAATTTTCACGATTTGGCGATTTTTAGACTTTGTGACCGAAACTGCCCCTTGAACCGAAATTAACCGAAAAACCCCGAAATAAACCGAAATGAGAAATTCGGTTACGGTTCGGTTTTCGGTTCGGTTTTCGATTCAGGAAAAATATCGTTTTTTTTGTTTTCGGTTTGTACCGGTTTGATGCCCTGGTTGTGAAGCACAATACCATTGAGTATATAACCATATGGTAACTTATATACTCAAAGACAATACTAAATAAAATTTCTAATGAAATAAGAAATATTCAACCAATCACATTAGTTAAAAGTAATCTGAGGGAAACATTTTGTTAACAAATTTTTCTACGCTTTGGCCCCCAAATGGTTAATAGAAGAATATGCGAGAATTTTTCGTAGAGAAGTTTGTGTTCATCCCCCTAATGAGTCAATAATCACAGAACTTACAATAACGAAAGAGATAAATACATTTATGGTTAAATTATAAGACAGGAGTATAAGTGGGGCAATTTTTTGTCAAGTTATTAGAGTTAATCTATTTATTCAACTTAATCCTTCTATAACACCTGAGAACCAAAAATGGAACTCCAACCAAAATAAGTATGGTTACGATGGGTCTAATAATTGAACAAGTATTACTTTATTTATTGTATTATATTAGGTGTCCCTATTCATATTTTTCCAGTGAAAATTTGGTTTTGTTGAGGCAAATTGTATACGATATTGTACATATTGTGTTGTAGTAATTATGTTAATTGACTCATTTCATTATTTATTGACTACGGAACTTAAGTATATTTTAACAGCATGATGCTGTGTGAACTTTTACTACCTACTACTGCTATTACTTACTCAATAATGTATGATTATTGGATAAAATTATATAGCCTACAAATACAAAGTTGTCATATCTACACTGCGATGCTATAATATGAAACTCAATGCAACAATGCTAACCAGTGGCGGAACTAGGCGCCCGCAGGGCCCGCAACTGTGGGCGGGCCCAGGTCCGTTTAGAGGCTCAGTTAAAAAACTTAATAAAAAAAAAAAACAGTATTTTACCCTGTTTGGAAAATATTGTATTTGTTTTCGTTGCTGAAATGACTGTTTTGTGAATCTAGCGGTTTGAAGGTGAAATCTCGCGGATATTTAGGAACTTTTAGCGTCCACAACACAACAACAACCAAAAACTACATTATTTTGGTATTGCATTTGGCCCACAACTTTTTTCTAAAACGCACCAAACGCACTCTAAAAACCTGATTTTCCTAATTTTCGCCTGTGGTGCTATTGTTGGGGGGGAGGGCTTCGCCCCCTAACCCCCCCCCCCGTACGTGGCCCTTATATAATACCCCCGGAATGATAAGCCTGAATACAACACTGAGCCTACGTATATGTGTGTATCTGTTAGGGGGGCCCCCGTAAAAATTTTGCGGGCGGGCCCATGAAACGAAGTTCCGCCACTGATGCTAACGTATAGCCTATAATAGTGGCATCATCATCAGAATGTTGTAGTTGTCAATTTACTTAGTTTGTGGGCTAGATAAACAAATTGAAATCGTATTACGATTTTAGCTTGTTTGAGTTATTCAGTGTTTTCTTCAGTCGACGACTGCCCCGTCGTAAAACTACCCTTTGGGTTTGACCTTACCTTCACTTCACTCTAACATCCCTAACAACGAGGCTCTGACTAGGTAAATCTAGACGAAAATGTTTCCCCTCCTCTACGTTCCTGTAGAGTTTTGAGTAAATACTCATTGTTTTAATTGTCGCTCTATGGCCTCCGGAACGGTAATATTACAATGCTAAAACGATTAATTTTAAGCTATGCCGATAATCTAGATTATAATTCACTCTTATTACACATTATCCTAGTTGTACTAATCTGTTGATTATTATCATTACAAACTAACATTTTCTTTATTGATGCCCCTTTCCTATACATGTAGACATTTTCAGGCGCGTTGGAACATTTTGAATGTTTTGTGGGCTAAAGATAATTCTATCGTTTATTTTGTTTTCCCAATCGTATCAGGGGTGACGGGAAGGTTCAATGGGTTCGTTAAACGGTTCGTGTGGGACTTTTTTCATCACTGCTGTATTAATTATCAAACAATTTTGCAAGCTCGTCTTCGACGCTAATATTTGTTGACATTTTGTTTCAAATGCCCAGTCCAGCACGTCCATCATCATAAGATCGGAATATGAAAATATTTTCCCATGATAAGTTAGACTGATAATTATTATAGTGATAGCAAAGATTGCGTGAAAGACGCTGACATAGATAAGGAAACTAGTTAGTCAACATTGGTCAATTGACTAGGCCGTTTCGCGAACGGTGTATTCGTATATATCGTTGATGGTTGCGCGATTTTGATAATTTTATCTATCTTTGATGGTGCACTTGTTATATTCGTAACGAGCCATTGCTACAAATAAAAGTTTGAGTTAGTTCATCTTCATAATGCGCTACGTGTGCTACTCTAGCCTTGGGGAGGAATGGGAAGGAAATTCCATGCTGGGCAGAACCAACCACCCACGGGAGGGGGTCTCTTACATCGCGGTCGTTATTGTCTTTGTCATTGGTCGTCGTCGTCGTAGGGGAGGTCGTCAAGGGGAGCGGAAAATGTCCCAGACGACGATTGCCAGAGCTCGCCTCTAGTTTCGGGGAGTAAAATACTCCCTTTATACATTGCTGATGTTTGTGAGATGGACTTTTCTTCTTTCCTCGCCTTTTACGATTAGCAGAGCCATGCCCTGGGCCAAATTACAATTAATTATTAAAATAAATTATATTACATATTTTTGGGGGATATAGAAAACGTATCGACCAATCAGTATACACACATGAATTAGTCTTGACATTATTTTTTATTATTTTAGCGGTTTAGCCGAGGTACTTTAACCGGTTCCCATTCGAACACCGAAGTTAGCAACCTTCGGGCGTGGTCAGGGGTAGAGTGGGTGAACTCACGTATACCGCTGGTTAGAGCAGATGGAGGGTTTGAGAGCTAGTGTAACGGCTTCGTTCTCCTCGACGTCTGCTCGGCAGTCCGGGCTAGTGGAGGAACCTATATGACTGTCAAGGTTACACCGTCCTTTCGGATGGGACGTAAAGCCGTTGGTCCCCTTGGTACTTTTCGAAAGGAGTAGGCTACGTGCCGGTACCGGGTTTCCCCTCCTCCCTTCTGTTCATACTTCATCCTCATCTATCACCACTCATCGTCTCGAATAACCAAAGTGCATTTATTCAAATCAATCAATCAATCAATAAATACAACCCACAAAACACTTGCTTGTTTAATACCTGCAACGTTTTTATGCAATCGAAGAAATATTTTTCACAACAATTTTACTTTACACATTATATTTTTTTCTACGCTTTCTACTTTTAACGTTACACGTAGCTTCTACACATCGTTTACTTTCGTTGCTTTGCAAATTTATACAAACTTCAGCCATACTAAAACACCTGTTGTGAATTTTCGCGAGTTTACATAGGTACTTGTTTGTTGGTTAGTATAACCATTGGCCTGAGCGGACACAATTGTTTTTAATTCTTTCACCAAGTAATTATTTGTTAGCAAAGGTTCAACGAAACTGAAGTTTATAAATAGAAAACAGGACGGTGGTGTACAATAGACCCATGACGTTTAACCATAAAGGCGTTCGCGAAGCAGGTTGTTGATGAGCGTAGCGAGCGAAGCAAAGATTTCATTCCACTACACTGGAGAAAAAAAACGGAATGCTTTTCTTTTCTTTTTTCTTTCTTTTTTTCTTTTTTTCTGTTGGTATTTTTGTGTGTTTTACGATTACGGCTAAACCGATACTCCAATTGCGATGAAATTTTCTGGAGGCCTTCGAAATCTCTAAACTTAGAACTGCCACGTTTTTGAGCGCAATTTACGTTTTATTTCAATTTTTTAAACATTTCTTCGAATTATAACACCTATGCTTCAACCGATTGTAATGATTTTTTCACTGAACCTTAATTTTATGAATTAATATATTCGTGTGAAATTTGAGCGCAATCGAAAAAATAGTTTTCAAGAAAATCGCAATTTACGCTTTTTTCGTGAAAAAAAACCTTCGACTTTTATAACACCTACATTCTTCAACCGATTGTAATGATTTTTTCACGTAACCTTAATTTTATGAATTAATATATTCGTGTGAAATTTGAACGCAATCGAAATATTATTTTTCAAGAAAATCGCAATTTTACGCTTTTTTTCGTGAAAAAAAATATCTTCGACTTGTAACACCTACATGCTTTATTCGATTGCAATGTAGTGTGTAATGTAATGTGCGCCCCTGATCCTCATGTCGTCGTCGTAAAAATTTAAAACAATATTACCATAGTAATGGGAAAACGAAATCAATTTAAATACCATCTGCATAACACATGGCAGCTCAATGCACCAATTAGGCCTACGCTCATCCAACAACGCGCCTGAAAAAGCGTTTGCGAAGCTTCCTAGTACTACAGAGTACATACATTGTCTTGTTTAATAGAACAAGCGCGGGTATGGGAGTACCCAAAAGAGAAAGCGAAGCTACTTATCAACATGTCGTCAAGAAGGTTACAAAAATAAAATAATACGTTTCTCTTCAGAGTTCAAATCTAGATGTTTGTGAAGTTGACAAAATAAAGACGGCTTAAATATCACTAAGCCGCTTCGCGAACGCTTTTTTAGTCGCGTAGATGGATGAGCTTTTTTTTAGTTTTTAGTGTGCGTGGGATCTCCTTACTTCTTCAAGTGCTTTTTGACGCATTGTAGGTGATTGTTGTCAAGTTTCTATTGTTACTTGTTAATTGTTATTATATATAACTCAAAAAACTTATATTAAAACTTTTATTTCTATGGATTCTGGCTAACTTTTCCAACTTTTTCTTTCAAAAGGTACTACGTACATCACTATAACCTTAATGTCCATATATAATATGAACGTTGTAGCCCCATCCGTTTGGTCAGAATCGGCCCAAATGTCACGAAAATATCGCACTAAAAATCGAAAAAAATCGTAAAAGTACGATATTCATGAGAAATATTAATTTTCTTCGATTGTACCCAAAAATGTGTCAGGTTAAGGTTTAGAGATTTCGAAGGTCCCCTCCAATTTTTATCAAGATCGCATATGCCGTTTGCCCGGTAGAGCGCGAACTAAGAGACTAAAATTAAAACACGAGCTAAATTATTTTGGGGGTCAGTGAAATTGAAATCTTCGCTTCGCTCATCCAAAAAGCGTTCTGTTCCAGTATTAAAATGTTGTATTTGGTGGAGGTGCCGGGTATTTATATGTTAAGTTTGTGTGTGGCTATCCCCGGCCCCTGATCCCCAGGGTCACTAAAATCAAGGGAAAGGCCAATTTTAAAACCGCATGTAATTCGAACGTCATGTTCGGTTTTTATCGTGATACGAGTCACTCGCACAGGTGGACGGTCAGACAGGAAGGAAAGTGATGCACACAGGGGAGCCTCGCTCTCTTATTGTAATACATCCTACATACCGACAAATTGACGCACACAAACATAATAGTGAAGGCATTCAGCCCAACACTTTTTTCTTAAACGCACCAAATGCACTCTCAAAACCTGTTTTAAAAAAACGCCTTTAGCGCTATCCTTATGGGGTGCTTTTCCCCCCATATCCCCCATGCTTGATCCATTTTCCACGGATATACATGCAGGCGCGAAACGTCCCCGCCATGATTATGTCCTAGATCCACCGCTGTCCTGTGCCCCCCCCCCCCATTGGAAAATCTCTGCGTATGCAATCGCATATGCTGACTCCACAGTTGATATGGGTCCGGGGTGCACAGCCCCGGAAAATAATCGATTCTAAGAGTGTGACTGGAGTATTTTGACGATTTTTTTTTTGACAAAAACCTTTTAAAGATGTACAAAAAATTGCAAAATAAGAAAAACTTGATTTAGATAATATTTTAATAAAAACCTCATGTAAAATAAAAATTGTGCCCGCCCCTCGCCCCCCTCTGACCAAATTTCCCCTTAGTTATGTCACTATCAATATCGAAAATGCCTATATGTCATTTCCTAATTCCCCCACCCCTCCACCACCCTTCCCTCAAAGTATGCTCTCATTGTCAATGACACGTCCTCGAAATTCATGCCAGCCTTGATTGCGTACGTTATTACTCCAACATATTACGCATGTGAAGAATTCGATTGGCCACCACCTTGAATGTCGAGCCATGCACGCACTTTTTAACGTACTGTACGCACTGCTTCACACTCGCTCATCCATGCGTACGCGGTGGGAAATATTTGGGAAGGTCGTCGGGATTTTGAAGTAGAAACTGAACAGATGCTTGAAACACATTTTGTAGTGAATCCTTACTGTGATCGTTCTTTTGTTGATAATATAAATAAACTTACAGAATATCACTATTTTCTCAACTTGAGTACGGGCTGCAGCTGTCATAACAATACTCGATACGCAGCGTACTTTTACCGTGATTACTTTACATAATACAATACATAACATATTATGTCGACCTTGGCAATGTTTTGCGTGATGATGACTTTGTGCATTATGCAAACTACTAATAATAATATTTGAACTGTTTTGCTTATATTTTGGTTAGTTTATTATTGTAGTACTAAAGAGGGTATTTTATAAGCTTGATCCTTATTTGATATATTTCACTCGTTTAAGTGTGTAATGTTTGGTTGTATTATTAATTAAGATTTTGTATGCGGTTGTAAAACACCCATTCATATTGAATACAAAGTCAGATCATATGTTCGTAAATCATATGAGTGCAGAGTGATTGACAGTTATTATTGTTGGTGCAAGCAATGGCTCGCGGAGAAAAGAAGTGTTCCTACAATTCCACATTCTGGCTATGATTCAACCAAACGGCTGAGGACTAGGCTTATACCCCGTTTATCTTTACTATGGCGTTCAAGGCAGATTGCTGGATTACGAGGGTAAAATTTGTCGTTTAAACGGACGCGGGTTGCTACGACGATTGTGTTTCTTTTCGATGCGTATTTCAACCCGTCTTCTAGCTCGCGCCGTACGTTAGTTGGATGAGCGAAGACGAAATGAATGAAAATTTGACACGACCTTCGTTTTCTCTGAACTTAGACTTGCCACGTTTTTGGTACAATCGAAGAAATATTCTCATGAATATCGTACTTTTACGATTTTTTTTCGATTTTTAGTGTGATATTTTCGTGCCATTTGGGCCAATTCTGACCATACGGGTGGGGCTTCAACGTTCATATTATACATGGACATTAAGGTCATGGTGATGTAGTACCTTTTGAAAGAAAATGTTGAAAAAGTTAGCCAGAATCTATAGAAATATAGCTTTTAATGTAAGATTTTTACGTTAAATAATAACAAATTAACAACAAACAATAGAAACTTGACAACAATCACCTACAATGCGTCGGCAGAAAAACAAAGCACTTGCAAAAGTAAAGATATCTCACGCAAACTAAAAACTTTAAAAAAGCTCATCCATCAACGCGGCGGGACTTTAGCGTTTTCCTAGTAATATAAACGGGGTCTTAGCGCCGTGACGCCAAGGGAAATCTAGCGTCTCGAAGCTCTAGCAATGGAAGTTCAAAGTGTCTAGAAAGCGTCTCGAAGCTATAGCTCGTTCAAAGCGTCTCCAAATCACTAGCGCTCGAAATTCAAAGCTCTCGACATTCAAAAGATAATGTGAAAACAAAAATAAGAACACGTGACGGGATGGTATATTGACAGAATACATAGTTCATATTATACAGAGACAGGAATCGAGTTGTCTTATTGGCAGGCAACGCAAAGGCATAACCGAACCACTAGACAGGGAGTTGTGTGCGTAGCAGACATATTATGGCTTGTCCCTCGCAGGAGCGCTCCATGCGAGTAGCGTCGACACTGGCGAGGTACGGTGTCCAGAAGGGACTCAAATCAAATTGCCCGCGAGAGTTAAAAATGAAGGGCAATTGAGTGCTGAACTACTACTCACACATAATAAAACCAATACAAATAGGCAAATTCAAATATCATTCAGTAATAATAATAATAACGTATTGTAATAGGAATGTATATTTCTCTTCGTTCAGGTAAGTGTTAGGCTAAAATTATTGTACATCTTAATTGGCACACGCAAATGAAAATGTATTGTATTTATTTATATACGGCCGCGGGAGGTGGGGTAGCAACAATTGTCAACTCTGAAGAGTTGCTATGCGGAACTTCGTTCCATGGGCCCGCCCGCAAAATTTCTATGGGGGCCCCCCTTACAGATACACACATACATATCAGTGTTGTATTCAGGCTTTTCATGCCGGGGGTATTATATAAAGCATCATTCACAATCAGTTCTAAGGCGTAAGGCGCAAGGCCTAAGGCGTAATAATTTGTATTGCCGAGTATGTATTTTCAATCAGAACGTTCACACGTCCCAAGTCGCAAGGCGTATGGTTTATGTCGTAACGAATTGCCAAAAATTCAATTCTTACGACGGTTTCTTACGACGAGCCAATCACGAACAAGGAAATTCCACAGCTGACTGTACGCGCATGCGCAATACACAGCAGGAGCAATGAAAAATGGTATGGTTGTTGTAAACGCCTATAGCATTTCTTACGACTTGCGCCTTACGCCTTAGACCTTGCGCCTTACGCCTTAGAACTGATTGTGAATGATGCTTTAGGAACAAGTACGGAGGGTTTGGGGGGAAGAGCCCCCCAACAATAGCGCCGCAGGTGAAAATTTTGAAAATAAGTTTTTTAGAGTGCGTTTTAGAAAAATGTTGTGGGCTAAATGCAATACCAAAATAATGTAGTTTTTGTGTGGTGTTGTGTTATGGACGCTAAAAGTTCCTAAATATCCGCTAGATTTTACCTTCAAACCGCTAGATTCACAAAACAGTCATTTTAGTAACTGTTGCGACCTTGAGGTGTGCAGGTAAAGGAGTGGACTGTAGGATGGGGAGTATGTGCGGGATGACTAGAAAATAGGGAGAAAACAAGGAAACCGAGCTGAGAAGTAAACTGAACCACTTACCGACTTGGTTGCTGGCTGTGAGAAGTGACAGTTTGGCGGTGGAGGGCGTAGCAGGCTTGGAAGGCGTTGGCGTCGAGGGCGTACAGTAGTACAATAAATGGTGTAGCAAAGAAGCACAAACTTAAACTTAATATACACTTAAATAGCTATAGTGGTGATGCTGCTGCACTGGATACGTGCGCTAACGAGAGGAGCGTGCGTTGTCTACGAGCGAGGGCTCGAGACTGGTTAGCACTGACTGTCTAGGGTACATGCAAAATAGTCGGCAAGTGACTCAGAATACGTCACAGCCGGCGGGAAAATGAAGGAAAATGATAGGTGGAGAGAGAGAGGCAGAAAACAAAGTATTGGCGCGTACAGTAACGAAAACAAATACAATATTTTCCAAACAGGGTGAAATACTGTTTATTTTACAAAGTTTTTTTTTTAACGGGGCCCCTTAACGGGCCTGCGGCCGCCTAGTTCCGTCACTGATAGGGCTTTGCGAACAATTGTCAACTCAGAAGAGTTGCTAGGGCTTTGCGAACAATTGTCAACTCTGAAGAGTTGCTACGGCTTTGCGAACAATTGTCAACTCAGAAGAGTTGCTAGGGCTTTGCGAACAATTGTCAACTCAGAAGAGTTGCTAGGGCTTTGCGAACAATTGTCAACTCAGAAGAGTTGCTAGGGCTTTGCGAACAATTGTCAGCTCAGAAGAGTTGGGCTTTGCGAAATCGAGTTGAAAGATTGGCGTAAACTTTCCACGAGCTCTTGTAAAAAGTGAAGGAAAGTGTAGTTCTCATGAGATACATATTTTTATTACACTCAACAACGTGGTATTGCAAGTATGAAGCTGGTTATACGTTATAGTCCGGTAATGAAATCAATAACAACCATTTTTATATACATGTACAATATGCATGATAAAATAATATCTTTCTTGATTTCTATCAAAACCATAGTGGTTCTAAGTACGAGATTTTAAAAGTTTGTCTACGAAATTCTGGAAAATCTAGTAGTTTTTGTTATCATTATTTGTACACACAAGAGGACAAGTTCTTCATTTCCTAATTCATCACAAGTTTTATGTCGAGCATTACTAGTTACTTTCCTACTAAACCCAAACTAGGGTTGAGATTGAAATTAAACGCCCGCTTTTACATTTAGTGCATCTCAGTGCCGTGGTATAGTTGCCTCACGTGGTGTGCGTGAAAGCCTCTTCTGTTACCTTACGTAAGGGGATTTATCTCAAATTTACTACACAAAGGGAACTCAACTATATTCCAAATGAATGGCACGCAACGCAATGGTCTGGCATTTGGAGAAGGATTAATGTCAAAATGTTTAAAAGCGCTTAGTATGGTTATACTATATTTACGCCTAAAGTATATTATACAATATTGCGAATAATCCTACCATGGTCCTTTACCTTCAAAACCGAACACTGAACTCATTTCTCGTCGAAATAATTCTCAGTTGTTTCCGTCACCTTTGTCGGCACAATGTGAGTCAGTGTTTCTTATCTTCGTATCCCAGTGATGTCGTTGACATTGGACGTTATCGGTCTCCTTGGCCCTTACAGACTCTGTAGTATCTGTAGTTTCACATTCTCAGCCAGAACCGATGAGAAAGCTATCTATGTAGGCCTACATGAAGTTCCAATGTTCAGCGCGATACATTACGGAATTGCGATAAAATATTATATTTCTGTCCCGCGCAAAAAGGTCAAATCAGGGTCCTGGCCATAAGTGTCTATGGAGGTGGTGTATTTTACAGAAAGAGCATAAGACACCTACTAATATTTTACCGGGCTCCTCATCCTGATACTTCTTCAAAACTTGTGTAGCGTAGACTTACAAAGTGAAGGGAAGATATCATAACTTGATTACCCCCAGAAAGAGCGCACACATGGCTTTTTGATTAGTGGGCCTATATATTTTGTTTACTGTCTGCCAGTCAATCGGCATTCGGCCACTGCGATTTTCAAGAAATTTTGAGAAAACCTTTGCAATTTCCAACCCTAATGTTTTTATTACAGAATAATGTCTCGTAAAACCGCACATGCTCGTATATTTTAAATCTCGGAAAAAACTCTTTCGAAAACAAATCAAATCACTTGTCTCAATGCACTGACAATAATAAAAATGACAAAATAAAACCGATCTTCATTTCGGTAACTAGAAAACGTCGTCCAAAATTTTTGCGAACGCTTGTCGCGCTTGATTTTACAATCGCTTTGACAGACAGGCGTGTTTACTTTTGTTTCGTGGTAATGTCATAAGAAATACAAGTATGTGAAAGTGCATACCGAACGTAACGATTGTTCCTAGCAGTTAAATTTTCCAAAAAGTTTGCACAAATAATTTACTGTTTATCGTCTACAAGCAACAGTTTAGAGTGAAACTAAAATACCTACACCGAATTTTTTTTTAAAAGTGTTTTTGTGAGTTCTCTAGACATTTGATCATATTATTCATAGTAGATATCTGTCCAGTATAGATAAAAAAAAACACGTCGATAAGATGCCCTTTACGTAATAGCTAGACTTAAAAAAACCATAAACCCATGAATATTATGGGGTAGATTGTTTTAATTGCGATATATAAATATATTTATTTAAATTTTGGCCCTGTGAATTCTTGATACGTGGACGAATTAGCCTCTATCGAGCCACCTGGCACACATTATCACTATTAGTTTCTTTAGGTTGACTCTTGACTGTACATCAGAGATTGCCTTTCATAGCGGCCATCATCCCGTTATCTAGGCAGTGATTGATGTCTACTAATGTAAGCTTGTAGTTGTAGACGATGTGGCGTCAATTTATAATATACAGTTAGTCCCCTGACGAAAGCAAAGTTGCAATTGGGTGACGAAGTTGACGAAATTTAAATTAATTTCCCTTCCTGTTTCAGTTCCTGTGGCACCTCAGGAGCAGAATCTGTTGGGGCGTCGCCAGAGTGTGCGCGCTCCGCCACGCAAGCAGTCACGTGGTTCCTGGTGGCGAGCCTTCAGACTGTGCGCCCTCGCCATCTTGGCGCCATGTTTCCTCGTGGCTGGGCCGCTCTACCTGCGCTACCGAGTCTACTATGCCACCATGTATCCGCTCGCGTTCCGATATGCCATGTCAACGCGCCACGTTCTACCACTGTGCAGGTATAATACCGTCGCATCTTGGCCTGATATTTCCTCACGTGGCTTGGCCCTTTCTACCTGCGCTAACCGATTACTATGCACATTCCGCTCGGCGTGTCGATATCGCATATCAACGCGCACGTGTCTAGCCCGTGGTGCGGTAAAATAACACTTCCATCTTGGCAATGTTTCCCTGCTGGGCTCTACTGCTCGGTCTACTATCACCATGATCCGCTGGCGTGTCGATATGCGCATGGTCAATCGCCACTGTTCTACCACGTGGTGCCAGGTAATAAAAAATTATCTAAAAAACTTTTCCTACAAAGGAATGATTTTTGACAAAAAGAATAGGATGTTGAGCCATAGCGGAGGTCGACTGCTTTGATTTTTTTGACAAAATCAATGGCATTATTTTTCGTGATTTCTTTAGAATCATTCACAGATTCACCTGAGTGACTGAGTCTAGGATAAAAGGGAGACAAAGATGAACCCACTTACTCCGCCATTCAATTCAATCCTTCACTGCTCTCCACTTTGCCATCAGTTTTGAGTATTGACGTTGACACTTCCTTGAAAATTTCTCACTTTTTCTTGTTTTTTACTACAACAGATCGTCAAAAAGAATACAATAATTCGCTGTGCGTTGATATTTTTGGTGGTGTTGCCGGGTTAAAAAATCTTACCATTTAGGAACGTTCCTTGCTTGTTGTTGCATTCAAAGATGGAGGTTTCGGAAACATGAATTTGCCAACTTTCTTAGGGGGGGGGGGGGACTAGCCCACATTGTGTCATTGAATGTTCTTCGAAAAAAAACCGTATTCGGACCCGTCGTTCGTTTTTATGGATACGTGACCATTTACCATAGGGAAGGAATAGACGTCCTGAAGAAAGGTGATGCTTATGATGGTGGCTTGGCTACGACCACTAATATAATTTGTACGTCATTTTTCCCCTGGAAGTCGATTTGGGTAGCGACCATAGATCATCGCAATACTTCATCACTTGTACTACGAAGTTCAAGTTCCGTGTCATTTTGTCCCTTCATGTGGGATAGTCCGGAAAGTTCTGGTTTTTCAGGTGATTTAATATTTGAACATGTAATTACCGGTCTCATGGCTGCCATGCATGTTTCAGAGCCAGCTGGTCCACGCCAACATCACCTTCACGCATACGTGGTTAGCGGTGCTCCTGGAGTCCTACTAGAACAGAAGGTCTAATAGCTGCCATGCATGTTTCAGAGCCAGCTGGTCCACGCCAACACCACCTTCAACGCATACGTGGTTAGCGGTGCTCCTGGAGTCTTACTAGAACAGAAGGTCTAATGGCTGCCATGCATGTTTCAGAGCCAGCTGGTCCACGCCAACACCACCTTCAACTACAGGTAGGCCGAGGTCTAATGGCTGCCATCAGGGGCGGCTCGTGTATAGGTGCACAGGTGCACGTGCACCCCCAAATATTTGCGCGAACTAAATTCCAAATTTAAGGTTCGAAGCCAATCTCGTAATATTCCCAATAAATCGTTGGATTGTTTGTATGGATATTTTGGCTGGCCCAGAGCAAGGTATATTCGGCAAAAGTCATTCTGCAGTAAGTGCTGCCGCTGGAGGATGACACTTGAGGTGTGCACACATTTTGACGTGGTTTTAACACGGAAAGGCCGGCAGAACAAGCCTCAGGTTGTCTTTTGTTATACAACGTCTGGTATAGCTGGGTTTTGTGCACGTGCCACAAGGGTCAAAACCGTTACTTCCATTGAACGCCTTGGTATTTGTGCTCGCGCCATTCATTCACCCCCACTCTCCGGTCACTGTCAGTAGCCAGGGAAAGTTGTTCGCGACAGGGTTGGTGAAGTGAGATCAACAGCAGTTTTCAAGTGAGCGAAAAGTGTTAAAATTATATCGTGCCGTGAAGTGAAAATTACTATAATATGACTTCGTTAATTAGCGATCTAAAAATAAACTGTTTTTTAAAACGATTCGATGTGATGTTTGAGGCGCGTGTCGGAGGAGATGGAGAGACATTATTCGGGTATGTTATATTTTTAATCAAGCATATAATAATAAGTTTTTGGATGGTTTTCTATAATTAACAATTACATATAGGGGAGTTTTTTCCCGACCAATAAATTCGAAAAATATACTCTAAAGTCGTTTTCCGGGTACTTCAGACCATTAATGTCTGAAAAAATTTTCGCCTCCGGCGGCTGGGGGCTGCGCCCCAGACCCCTGCTGTTTCCCCAGAATGACTTCGAAATTATGTGCACCCCCACAATAATAACTCACGAGCCGCCCCTGGCTGCCATGCATGTTTCAGAGCCAGCTGGTCCACGCCAACACCACCTTCAACGCATACGTGGTTAGCGGTGCTCCTGGAGTCTTACTAGAACAGAAGGGTCTTGTCGTCCGCCGTTATGTTCAGCGGTCCACGCCAACACCACCTTCAACGCATACGTGGTTAGCGTGCTCCTGGAGTCTTACTAGAACAGAAGGTCTAATGGCTGCCATGCATGTTTCAGAGTTAGCTGGTCCACGCCAACACCACCTTCAACGCATACGTGGTTAGCGGTGCTCCTGGAGTCTTACTAGAACCGCAGAAGGTGTCCATGTCGCGTCAGCTGGTGCTAGAAGATGACATGAAGGAATACTGGGCGTTCTACCTTCTTCGGGATTCCGTAGTTACCGTATCCACTTGTGTGAGGTGAGTCTCTTTTGTGCATTGATCTTTACATTCACACTTTAAGGCTATTCGACCGCGTTTTTCTATTTCCCAAAATATGCTACCAAGTCAATACATAGTTAATGGCTTTGAAACTTGGCTATTTTAGAAAATCAAAAATATTTTTGTCAAAATTTTCTGATCCGGTACACGGCCAATATAGCCATCTCAAAATAATTTCAAACTTCAATTCGCCAAGGCACATCATTCAACGTAGGGTGTTGTGTTTTAGTGACATTAATTTTCAACTGGTTTTCTATAGGCTGACTGAGAGAAAATTTTTTTTTTTAAACAATTGTCACTCATGTGAATTTTTTTGTTTGGCGGTACAAATCGGTAAAAATACCGGCAAACGAAAAAATTCGCAGGAAAGACAATTGTTAAAAAAAAATATTTTTTCTCTCAGTCAGTCTATAGAAAAACAGTTGAAAATTAATGTCACAAAAACACAACACCCTACGTTGAATGGTGTGCCTTGGCGAATTGAAGCTGGAAATTATTTTGAGGTGGCTATATTGGCCGTGTACCGGATCAGAAAAATTTGAAAAAAATATTTTTGATTTTCTAAAATAGTCAGGTTTCAAAGCCATTCACTAAATTTTGACTTAGTAGCATATTTTGGAAAATAGAAAAACGCGGTTGAATAACGTAGGACGTTTTCAAATGGGTCTTACGCGTCATCGTTGAAAATCCTTAAATGTGTGGTTATAGACCAGCGATCAGAATGATGCGAATTTCAGAAGAAACTTTGATTTTATCCCTTTTTGGTTGTTATTGACTTGACTTGATTTTGCAAGGCCTCTGTGATCCTCAGTGACGAGCGACATGAACTCGATGAACATTGAACGTTGAACATACTCGCTACGGGTCGAATTTAAAAGTACGACAGTGTCGATGAACAACCAAGATGTTGCCTGGCTGTAAAGTGGCCCGTAGAACCTTTGTCCACAGAATGAAAGAAACACTTTATTGGCAAATTGCGTTGGAGCTGCTCTGTACCAAAGCTACACGATTGTTAAGATTGCTTATTGCTGGAACTAGAACTGGAATATATAAGTTTTGTAATATCTATTAATAGAATTTATGTAATGTGTTCTCGAATGCAAGCCAGACAGATAGACCGACTATTACGAACTTACAAATGAATTGTGATAAACAAATAAATGCACGAGCTCTCGAGAGCGTTTGTTGTGTTGTATTTCTCATCTTCAAGGTAACTGTAGCAATTAACTCCCTCTTTCAACACAACATGCATTGGCTCGATTCCAAGTTATGGACTTAACAAAAAGTTTGAGAGCTAATTGATAAGGTGACTTTTAAATCAAATGAAGGTAGCACTGAAGTATAATATTACGAACGAAACTCTCTTCAGAATTGAATAGCAATGCGAGGCAAGATTCACTATAGGTTTGTTCGTTCGCGGACCTAGTGTACGTTAACACTCAAAAAGTCAGTGTCGACACTTTACACTGGCTTTTAGGCTAGTGTTATGAGTGCCAGTTTGAATACTGAAGCGAACGAACGGACCAAAATGGTTCATTTCACAAAAGTGTGTTCGAACGAACAAACCTAATCACAATATAAATGGTTGTGTTTTGACGGTGTTCTGTTTTAATCAAATCATTTATAAGTCCTGCCTAGAAACATAAGATGAACATATTTAATTTTGTGTATGCAATTATTTCGAATTTTTATAATGGAGTTACTCATTCACTGTATTTCGTTAATACCATGTGTGATCTTTCAAAACTCAACCATCGTAGCATTCTGCACCTGAAGAGAAGCAAGTTGTCACGGGGCACGTTCACTTCGAATAATGATAAGTTGTGTAAATTAAAGTTTGTTATGTGTACATTTCCGGAGACAGTTTTACAGTGCATTTGTTTTATTTATTTCTAATGGGTGGAGATAGCCTACTATTATTATTTTAATGAATTTTACCTGCCCATAGGACAGGAAGGCTAATGCAGGGCAAGTGTGGCCCTCTGTAGCCTGAACAGTGATTACAAAGTTACAAGTTCAGATTAACATAACAACAAGAGACAACGAAAGAACATGACATTTATAGATTAGTCGACGAGAAATACAAAAGGCGGATAAGGGTACTTGAAGCGGGGTAAAGGCCTGAAGGCTCGTGGACGCGAAACAAGGTCGTGAAGCTAATGTCTTCCGGCTGCGTGAAGACGTTGCACGTAAGTCCCTGCGAGGGCGTCGAGTCAAAAGCTGATACCACCGACGCCGGTTTGGGAAAACACATCTTCAGCTATGTAACTGATAGGTATAGTTTCCACGGTCACAACTTGATATTCTTATACTCATTTGTAATGATTTTGTTAATAATCTGTGGCTTGTCATTCATATCAATTAATTTGTTTCGTTTGTGTAGTATGCTTTACTTTGCTTTTTTTTGTGTAAGGCCATTACACATTTACAACAGTACGAGTATTTTACATATTTTACATTCTACATACATATTTGGATGAGCGAAGCAAAGACCACAATTTCACTGACTCCTCCAAAAAATTAGCTCGGGTGATGTTTTTATTGTTTGTTTGTTTTTCTTTTTGTTTTCTTTTTCTTTTTTTTCTGTTGGTATTCGCGCTTTACCGGGGAAGCGGCATAAGTATGCGATCTTGATGAAAGTTGGAGGGGACCTTCTAAATCTTTGAACATCTCTGAACTGACCTGCCACATTTTTGGGTACAATCAAAGAAATATTTCTCATGAATATCGTTCTTTTACGATTTCCTCCCGATTTTGGTTGAAGAGGAACTATTTCACCTCCCTCAGTTATGATTATGCGGGAACCGATTACTGGCTATACTGACAACATAGCTCATTCTCACTTGGGTCCAGACTGGGGCCCCTGGCAGTTTCAGTTGATAGAAGAGAAGGATTCAACTGTGTTCTCTCTCTCTACATGGCTGCAAGTGAATAAGTACATCGAGTTAGCGTCTCCGGGAAAACTCGTATTTTCGGCCTTAGTTTGTCACCAGCTCTATTTTTCACCTTGTCACGTGTGTTTACTGTGTTAAACTTGTCTAGCTTCCACTCGATCGCCATGCCGCGCACTACCAACACCCCGAAACAAAAGTCCCTGACTACGGTCAGGGATCTAGCCGTTCACTGTCAAGGCACAAGTTGTGGAGCTACAAGGGACTCTCCTCATGGAGATTGAGAAGGTAGCGGCGATGGTTGTGTCTACCCCAACCCAACCTTACTTTTCTTTTTTCAAATTTTCACAGAGCCGTTTATCTTGAATTGTAATCCACATTCGCTTAGCTCAGTCGTCTAATTAACTTTTGTCGATTTTTTTGTCGATTTTTTTGGCAGGCTATTAATTTGTATTGTACGGATTTGTACGGAGAAATTGTACCTGTATTTTATATCAGCATCATCCCGAAAATGTGATTGTATGATAGATAGCAGCTTATGTTTGTCTTTGCTTCAATACAGATTGTCTTTTTATTGATTAAATTATGCAGTTAATTAATTATATTTTATCTAATAATACAGAACACTTAGAATATTTCAACGAAAACAATGTAGGTTATAGGCCTACAAACAATTTATTTTGTAGTTGCATAAATAATACATCATTTTCGGTACTTTTAAACAATTTAAACCAAATACATTATTTTTTATCGAAATACATAAAAACTTTGCTAATGATATTTATTCAAATATATAAACTAAACATCAAACGGAGTGACCATATTTTAAGATTACGACATGCGGCTTCCCACAGCGAGCTTTTTCGAGTGTTTTTTTTTTTTACGATTTTGACCTTAAATGTATGATAAGCATGAAATAGCATATTTTTAATCAACTTATCAAGACCTTTCGTGAGAATAGTCACATGCCCATATTAGAACGAAAAATGTTCATGTTGTCCAAAACAGCGGTGCTATCTCCGGATAGTAATGATATATTCCGAAAATTGTTTGTAAAATTCGCAATATTTAATCGAAATGATATTATAAAAAAAAAAAAAAATCATTTTGGGCCAAAAATGTTTGGTCACCCCCGGTGACACGAAACAAAGTTATGAATATGTTGGCTAACAAGTGAAAATCAAAATGTTATATAAATAGCTTCTCGAAACCACGGGGGGTTAGATTAGCTGGCTCAGTCATGGACTAATAGGTTTAGATTACCATTTTGGTCCAATCAGGGCGTTAGAAGTGAAGTTAAAGGGCCCGTTCACCTCTTTAACAAGTTATTCTTAAAACCAAGTACGAACATAAAATTAAGTTCATTGTGTATATTTCCAGACCTACGTCAATAGGGGTCTTTAAATTCATCGGCGCGCTTCGGGTCAGTGACGTCACTGACCCGAAGCTGGCGAGGTGTTGCAACACAGCACAGCTACTAGCGGCGAGTAACGCGTGAGGCAGGTCCCGGTCTATCTATCGAAATAGTCTGTTCTACTGAAAACAAAGCGGAAGGCCTGCGATCATCTGATTAACAATACGTTACAGTTAAACCAACACCTGTTTTTTAAACACATACGTTGTTGTCGTCATTTTAATGGAATAAATATTATATTGGCACGTTCTTATAAAGTTATATGTTGCCAATCATGACAAGTAGGCCTAATAGTGGAGTTGAATAAGTATTGCCTATACAACAACATAATACACGCGATAGCGATTCTCACACACACACAAACACACACACACACATGATACAGAATTACTTGCACTTTAAAAAAATAAAAGCGATTTGGTTATAGCATTTAAAAAAATCAATTATTCTTCCACAATAAGTAAAATTACATGATTAAAGTAATTCTAAACGCTATGGGCTAACAGCAGTTTCCGTAATCATGTAAATGTCAGGATTGCCAGGGGTGAGGATCGACCGCGGACCTCCCGAATAACTCTCGCGCGTTATGCATGTACTACATCTATCCGAAAACCGATTAACAATGTATCATTATACCAAGCGGCATTTTATTTTATTTTCTCATGGAATACTCTGTATATATTATTTAAAGCCGCCTTATGATCACACTTGTGTATACAGAATGAATAACAAATCTATGTTGCCTGTTAGATCAGTTTCTGTTCGTAATTGTAGACATAAACAATGAGGAGGTATGCTTACTTTATTACGCCAGACATCAATGTTTCTCTATATTGTACTGATGGATGTTTTTTTCCAAAGCTTTTCGTGGCGTAAAATATTGAGAACATCTTTGAAAACTATCATCTGCCCAAAACTACTATATGCTTAGTTTTTATACACTGCGCCGACTCACGTTCAAGCAATTCACTAATAAAGTCACTCTCTTCGCAACAATTTGACTCTTTGTCGGTTGACATTTTGACACTTTGTGTACAAACTCTACACGAACACTACTGAATAGAATTCGCTTGCCCTGTAACGTATAGTAAAACATTCTTATTTTTTTGCACCTATTACACCACTCCTCAATATCATCATGAACGATTAATCGAAACGAGTGCACGTGTCCAACTGATGTGAAGAGGTATTCTCTTCCTTCTTAGTCCCATTAGCTTATCGCTTTTTGTTTATATCGTTCGAGTATGCAGGCACACCCCACTCATAATATATCTTATTCTTATGGTATATAGATTAATTAGAAGAACCATTCCAAACACAAACAAAGGTTTAAAAATCCACATCAACAGCATATTCTACAAAAGGATGAACAAATGACGTACAGGCATCAGCTGTAAATATATATTTCGGCTAGGTGTACGGTGTTTTGAATGTGGATAAAGCAAGTGCGCTGTGCGCTTATCAAGTCGATTGTCAAAACGACATAACTTCGTAAATAAATAAAATAAAATAAATAAATAAACACCTCTACACTTGACACTTGAGCCGAATAACACATGGCATGCGTTTTTATTTCAACCTAATTTGAAGTATGCCATACTTGACTGCATGTCATACCCCCCCTCGCCAAGCATCTTTGAAATGTCCAATACGATGACTCAGTTTCGCCGCGACCACTGGCTACTCGACTCCGAAGCCAAGGCCGTGTCGTGCGTTGTTGCCAGTACAGCGAAGTGGCGAAAACATAGTCAATTTCATTACATATTTAACAATTAATATAAGGTATTTTTGATTATTTTCGAGAAAGAATTTGTTGTAAATGGAGTCTACTTAGGTAAATAGACGTCTGGGTACACCTTACATAAGAGGTGAACGATCCCTTTAACGCACGCGTAGCCCACTTGGCTATCTGCTGCGTTGTTTGTTGTGTCGCGACTCGCCTATTACTTCTCTCAGAGAGTAAACAGAAGGGTCGACAACACAGCAACAGCATAAGCCTACTTTCAAGAAGTAAAATGTATTCAAAGTTGTGTCCGTCAGGCGGCCAGGGCTACAGTACGTTGTGTCACAGAAATCAGACGTAGTTACTTTTAACTATTTACATTTTGCGGCAAGCTTCATTATAAGCCGCAGTTAAGATTAGCTGCATTATGCAACAATGTTGCAGAATAGCATAAGAACTCCAATATTGCACATGTGCAGTTGCTACTGTGCACGGATCTTACACGCGCCACTTCTCTCTCTCTCTCTCTCTCTCTCTCTCTCTCTCTCTCTCTCTCTCTCTCTCTCTCTTTCTCTCTTTCTCGCTTTCTGTTGACTGTTGTTGCGGCCTCTCTCTAAGCCTGTGCCACAACCACACGGAACATCAAATTATTCGCATTTATGTATAATGCAATACCTATGCATCACAATAACATACTTCTTGACATTGAGACCCGATGCTTGTATTAGGACCGACAAAATTGATTCAACCATTTCACCATCTCCACCGATTTATCTCTCACTACTATTATTTTTACCTCTATAAACGTTATAAAGTGATAATATTTGCAGTTTGACTCACAAAAATTTAGAACAACCCTCTTATGGGTTAATTCGTCAGGTGTCAATGCTATGCAGTAATTTCTTAAGATTTACGTTGGAGAAATTAACAAAACGGATGAAACAGCCATTTACACTCAGAAGCGCTTTTGAGTAAGAGCTCAATTCACAACTACGCCACCACAGAAACACATCCCGTTTGATTTGCATCTGGCTTCTCAAACCCCACCATGCAAAGGACAGAAAGTGTGAAGGGGCCCTTATGCGTTATATACCCACAAAGGTGACAAGATAAATACCGGTAATGATAAATTATTTCTTTAAGAATTGTAATAATAATAATTGCAATAATAATTACAATCTGCAAGAAATATAGAACTAACGTGATATTGCGTTATTGCAATAATTTTTTCCAGTATTTCAGTTCAACTGTAACAAGCAACACGTGCATACATATTACACACGGACGACTCACGCCGCTACAAATCAACCGTCGCAAGGCTGTTTTTAGAAAACT
>JAMZAV010002029.1:0-116733 GCA_024449915.1 Sweltsa coloradensis | reverse complement strand
AATCTTTTTTGTGCTGCAAAATATGGCTAGGTTTACATGAAATCCTTTTGGTGTTCTAGCATAACTTCTCAGCAAATGAATTGTCGAACTTTTTGTGCTGCTTGTGCAAAATCGAATGGTTGTGCAAATTGGCAAAAAGTGTGCAAAAATTGCATATCGTAAGTCAAAAATTTCCATTTGGGGGTTGTTGCCAATTAATCAGCCGAAAAAGTTCGTCTCGAAAGAACTTTTAAAAGTTCAAGTGCATTCATTTTGCAAAAACAAATAGTTCACATGAAAAAGTTCACAAAAAAAGAACGCGTTCTCGTCAACGCGTTCTTTTTAAAAGTTCCTTCCCCAACACTGCTAATAGGCTCCCCAATCTTGCATTAGGCCTAGGCTAAGTGAATTGTAGGGCTAGCCTATGTTTACAACACTTTGACTGGAAGTCAATAAAATCTGGGACTTAATAAGCTATTAGCCTATCAGAATTCCGGGACATTACAGTGCTTTTCAAAAAGTCTTCGGGACGCCAGAGCTTTTGCTGGATCACGCACACTGTAAATTTTAAATAAATACGAGTTAGATTGGAAGAAATGAATTGGATTGGAATGTTTTGACTGTTGGGGAATTTCGCATGCAATGATTGATTGATTGATTGATTGATTGTCGTATTTATTGATGGACGGATTAAGGCCTGTTAGGCCTTCTCTTCCATCCAACCATTTTATAATTACAACACAAATCACATTGCATAAATCTAAACATTACATATTACACTAAGCACTATAAATACACTGCACTGAATTGGGGAAATACTTAGAAAGATTACATTAAATAGAAGTAAAATTAATAAGCTATTCATCATCGAAACTAGATAAATTAAATTACAAGTAATGGTATTAGTTTTGTATAGTTTGTATAAAGTAGGCAATATTATGATTTAAATTTTTCAGAGTAATTATAATTTGATCGTCCAATTAATTACGTTAAGCCTTTATATTTATGTGATGATTTGCAAAAGCCATTCATTCTTCTCATTCATACAATCACGTTTCATATAATAATATTATGAAGGTTACATACATATAATGTTTTAATTGTCTTTGTTTTGCGACATGGTGAGTTTTATTTGATATAAGCGTTGAGTGACTAATATATATTAGTCACTCAACGATATAAGTATGGAAGTTTGACGGGTTGCTGATTAAGTATATATTTAGTTGTTATGTAAGTAATGTTTATAGGTTTCGTTTTTAAATGAATGGTAATTTTGGTGATACTTATCTCTTATCTCAACTGGGAGAGCATTCCACGTACGTATAGCATGAATTGTAAAAGAGTTGTCCAGCAGTTTTGTCCTGTGCGTTGGAAACGTTAACTGGGTGCCCGATCTAGATCTGGTATGAAAGTCATGATTGGAATGTAAGTATTTGAAATTTGTCGCAAGGTACGAGGGTACAGGGAACGAAAGAAGGCGATGTACGAAGCACACGGAGTGCAGATTTCAGAGATAAAAAGAAAAATTGGTAAGTCTAGTTTTCTGTCCATGATTGATGTAGCCTGCTATTAACCTCTTAATTCATTATTATGTACCAGACTGTACTTTGTTGATTACATTTTTGTGTTGTCTTATTTCTGTCTGTCGCTGTGTGCACAAGTAATAAGCTCATGAAGTTGTAACACGAGCTTTTATCTCATTGGAAATAACAGGAGTGTTTTCCTCAGGGATTCACATATCAATTTCAAATGATTTAGCTATTGCATTGTAACTTAAACGAGGACTCATATTCTATCAAGTAACAAGTAGATATTTAATATATCAATTGCAACGCTGGCAGAAAAAATGTTTGTCTTTTCTTTTCATTGGTAAATATCATTCATAAAATATAATTTTGAATTGTTCCTCCTTAAGTAAATTCAACGTTTAAAGTTAGTAGTTTACATAGGTACAATTTGTCTTGATTTATTCAATAATAAATGTTTTGATTTTATCCGTTGTAGAAACTCTCCGATAATATATATTTTGGATGAGCGTAGCGAGCTAAACAAAGATTCCATTCTTCTACACTGAAGAAAAAAATCCGGAATGTTTATTTTTATTTTTGTCTGTTTGTAACACGATTCCGGCTAAACCGATACTCCAATTGCAATAAAATTTTCTGGAGACCCTCGAAATCTTTGAACTTAGAACTGCCACGTTTTTGAGCGCAATCAAAAAATTATTTCTCATTAAAATCACAATTTTATGATTTTTTTCGATTTTTAAACCATTTCTTTGACTTTTAACACCTACATGCTTTATCCGATTGTAATGATTTTTTTACAGAACCTTAATCTTATGAATAAATATATTCGTGTGAAATTTGAGCGTAATCGAAAAATTATTTCTCATGAACACATGGCAGCTCAATGCACCAATTATGCTCATCCAACAACTCGCCTGAAAAAGCGTTAGCGAAGCTTCCTAGTTATTTTATATTTTAACATAAGAGCGACAACCGTTGACATCCTGCAATTTTTCGGTCAAATTTTGCGTATGACATGTGATATGAAGTATTTGTAAAAACACGCTGGAAATGTAATACTACTAAGCTGTATCTCTTCTTGCTCGCCAACAAAGCGTGTGCTGGTATAGTGGGGGGGGGGGGTACAGGGGGTGAAGGTATGGAACACTCGTCTGGCTTACGGCAATCAGCGTAAAGCGAGACGATATTGGAGCCGTGCCATTTTGTCTGCGCTGCGCTCTTCTTTATCTACGCAAGACCTACGTTCTTAACATCTGGGACAACGTGAGATCGAATCAACATGTCTCATGGAGGAAATACAAGGGGTTGATTCTTGTGTTGTGCTCACGATGCAAAGATTTATCTGAGATCTACATCACTCGAGTAAAGATGCTCCAATGCCAGCACCTGCCTCGACATGGGCTAACAATCACCGTACGTAGTCTCAGACATCACTTTACAAAGACGAAGAGTTTGGATTTAATTTAGATTAATGTATCATGTGTTTAAGGAGTATAGCAAGAATATTCATGCTTCACAATCAGAAGTAAGTAGATAAGAAATAGGGGTGGAGTTGGCAAGCTTTTGTTCAGAAATGCAAGAGAAAGATTGAGATGGTAACCACATGTGAGAGTAATACAGCAAAGAATAACGCGGGAAGAATTTAAAAGAGGAGACACGTGTTTTAGAGGACTTGGAAGACAAAGGGAGAAGTGCTTAGACAGAATCTGAAATGTAGAAGAGAGATAACAGTATGATGTGGTGTAAAGTGGTGGGTAGAAGCAAGAAAAAGAAGGTTGACGGAGAAGAGGACACGACACGTCGACGTTAACAAACTCTGTGTGCCCATGAAAACAGGTCACGGCCAGCCACCCCCTGATGTTGGAAACAATGGTCTTGAAATATATACATATACCCTGTATTCTGTTTTCAATGAACTTATTTTTTTTATTTTTTATTTATTTATTTAACGTCTATCCTATTCAGTTATAAAAACTGATTTACAAAGGAGGACAACTAAATAAATCTAATTACACAGATGCAGAAACAACAATAAATTACATTTTCGTAAATATTTGAAATAGTAGCATTACAACAACAATGCATTTAACACAAGAATTTTGGTAACAAATTGAATGATATTATATGCATTTAATGAATGAATCAAATATAAAAAAGGGTGGAGAATGAAAAGAAAAGAAAAGAAAAAAAAAAAAAGAAAAGAAAAGAAAAAAAAAACATTAAAAAAGAAAAACGAAAAGAAAAAAACTGATTTATAAGACGATCCCACTCAAACGAATATGAGGTTTGCCAAAAATCAGGAACAGCAAATCAGGGAGTATAATCAAACTTTCGCGGAAGAAACCACCGAACGCGAAATCTTTATTCTTGGGTTCAATCTTCATTTTTGTGTTCAAATCTTGACTCATATATATAATTATATCAGATATATAATTATTTAAAAAATTCATGTCAAACTGATCACAGCAATGATACAGGACACCTAAATCAAGTTGCAAGCTCCATCAGTGGGCGGCAACCAGACAATCTAGGCAGAAAAATATAGTTGAAAATCAACAATCTTCCTTTTTCACTTATTTGTAATAACAAACTGAATGGTGGAAATGCAAAAATTTGGTATAGTCGTACCAAATGGTATTGGCGTACAATCAATCTGAGAAGTGAATAACCTATACGTCGTGTGGTTAAACATGAGCTAAAGTTCCCTACATATTCGCGCTGAGATCTCAACTTGATACGTGAAAGAGTTCGCTACAATCGATTCATCCGGATAACTTTTGCAATCGACTGTACAATATTGTCTATTGTATGAGCTGTTTTATTTATTTAAAAACACGAATGTTTCTTTAAATTCTAATTACTGTAAAGTTGTTGCTCTCAGTTCTTAGGCATCCCCAGCCAGACAGTTGTCTAGTAGAATACCGAAGTAGACGCAAAGAAGAAGCGTCCGTCTCGTTAGGCATCCCCAGCCAGACAGTTGTCTAGTAGAATACCGAAGTAGACGCAAAGAAGAAGCGTCCGTCTCGTTAGGCCCCCCAGCCAGACAGTTGTCTAGTAGAATACCGAAGTAGACGCAAAGGAGAAGCGTCCGTCTCGTTAGGCCCCCCAGCCAGACAGTTGTCTAGTAGAATACCGAAGTAGACGCAAAGAAGAAGCGTCCGTCTCGTTAGGCCCCCCAGCCAGACAGTTGTCTAGTAGAATACCGAAGTAGACGCAAAGAAGAAGCGTCCGTCTCGTGTTCATTGAACCAATGCCAGGTTCACTACAGCTAGATTACCGAGAAAGAGATTACCTCTCTTAGAAGTAGCTCGCAACGCCGCGATCAATGCAAATTCCGCCCAAGCCACCGAGGCTTACGAAGAGCTTACGCAGATTTGAATTAAACTCCAACTGAAGAAAATACCTTTTTATTGCCCATGGGGTCGTTCCGTGCGTCGAGCGGCTTAGCGCGGAGTAATTAATGTCAATGTTCTCAACGGTGCAAAAAATACTAAAGTGGTTCTATTTCTAATACGAAACCGTAGAATTATTAATGTCGAAATATGTGTTTGACGTCGCGCACATCTATTCTCAACGTTAGCTACTAATTTCATCTGCTTTGCGGAGTGTTGAGTTTCGTGATAAATTTACCATGAATAATTTTCTCGTACATTTTGTCGTATAAAATATGAAAAGGTTTGTTTGAGTAATATATCTAGGAGTATGGGTTATATGGGAATTATGAATAGTATTACATTCCATTTACTGTGTGGAAATCAATCCAGAATTTAAAAGCACATCTGAGCCGGGTTTCGAACCCGGCAAGCCTCTAAACTACCGAGACGGATAATTTAATAGTTTCTTGATTGTTGATACAGTTATTGTTTTCAAATAAGAGAAATACAACTTTTGATGTCTTGAAATATACAACACACGTATCGTAGATGGGAGTGCACATAATAAAAACGCCGCATGTATTCAGAGATTCGAACCGACACCCCTTGCTTCTACATGGGCCCAACCTGCTCCCCAACCGTATGACCTACAAGGTTGACTTTATTTAAGTGTCGTGTTCTTAAAGCAGTGATAGCGCTACTCTATTCATGCCCAACCTGCTCCCTCGTAAATAAAGAAGTTACACCAGAAAGTTCGTCTTGTTCCCATCTTACGCAACCAGAGTAAATGATTAATTAGAAAGTAATTAACTCCGCTAATTTTACTCGGCTTCCCTCAAGTCTCTCTCAGACGAAAGCTTACAAGTTGTTATTATTACTAGGAAGACCACCACCAACAACCAGCTTAATTAAATCTGCTGTAAATTATTATCTAAACCGGATTAAGCAAGATTATAACACACTAATTCGCTCATAATTGGAAAATTATTAACTTTTAAAGTTGAATTTTGGAATTACGTAATATGTATTCTTTATTTGGGATTTAAAAATAATACTGTAAGATATGCTGCATTACGTCATAATTTTATTCCAATTACGATTAAATTTATTAACATCATTTCATGCTAATATTCGTTTAAATATTGGTTGAAAATAATTGTATTATTTAAATTCCACTCTCGGAATTTTCACCCTTGTCAATACAAGAACAGCCATCTTTATTAAAATTATAAACATTTGGTGGAGGTGCCGGGTCGAAAAATAAGTTAAATACTATTATTATTGTTAAAATGTTAATATTCGGTTTAAAATACGCTCAAGTAATGTCAAAAAAGCCGTGTGAAAATAATTGTTTGCTTTTAATTGTATTTTTCTCGGAAGTCATACATTGTTAATAGAAGAACAGCCATGTGTTTATCTGATTATAGACTTTTGGTGGAGGTGCCGGGTCTAGGAACTTATTTAATTTTATATTTGTTTTAGACTTTTTGATTTAGTTTTCTGTAATAACATTGCTCGTTACTACTTATAGACATTTTGATAGTGTGGGTTGTTCGCTGGGTTCTAGTGTGAGGCCAATTCAGAAGTTCCCAGGTTCGATTCCCGCTTCAGGAAGAAGGTTTTATTTTATTGGTGCGTTCTGAAATCCATCCATGTGTGTGCTATATTATGTAGGTGATGACTTTGTAGCCGTGTTAGCAACGATGCACGGTATACATTGTAAACACTTGTCCTGAACTACCCTTTATTAATAGTTTGACAATTTAGTTAATTTTTATTAAAACTGTTGTTGAAAAAAATGATCAAACAAATCTCACATAAGAAATAACACGGGACGATCTTTATGCCCTACTTGTCGAAGAAATCGTTGTCGCGTGTAAATCTTTGGTGTGTCACTTCGATGTTAGCTACCAAACTCAGGGGGTCTATTCACTAACTCTTTAAATACTTTTTTATCTATTTAATTATATTTATAATTCAGCTATGTTCTGCTATATTCTCGTCCTTGGCTCAACACAGACTAAGGGCATTGATCTAGGCGAACCCCGTTACTCCATGGTAGATTCGCTGTGCAATCAGATTCTGAGTAGATGGCAAAGAGAATGAGCTGACCTAAACACACAAGAGGAGGGTCCGGCATAAGTTATCTACACTACACCGTCTAGGCAAAGCCGTCTTCAGCTGCACGCTGTCAACATATTGGACACTGAGGTCAACGCACTATCGTACTACTTGCTTGCTTGCTGTCTGGGAATCTTCACCTTAACACATACATAACTGAGTATTCCACGTTTTTATTTCGTGATATTAGTTTATTTGCTATTCAAATACCAATCAAAATTTGAGTAATTTAAACAGTACAAGTTTTTATATTCACATTGTTGTTAGTCACATTAAACATGCATTGTTCCGTTGAGATTAAAATATTTAATATATTTAAATTACCTCTCACAATACAATAATTAACCTATCATTAAAACATGTCAGCAATGGATCAACAATTATTCATATATCAATGGTGAAAATAAAGGTTTTCGAGTTCGCGCTCTCTCCGTTTTGAACATGTATTATTAAGAGGAAGGTTAATACAAATTAACAAAAAAGGTACCGGAGAATAGTCTAAAAAATTATGAAATTATCTAAATGGTATTTTAGTGGTGGTACTAGTATAGGTATATTGCAGCATTACTTTAATTATTATATTCTACTAAAACCAGTGTTACACTTACATTATCTTTTTATTACCTCATTTACATTGCGTGTCTTTGGTTGAAAGTCACCAGCAAGTCTCGCCCAAACCAAGGTTTGTACCCCAGACTTTCGATTAAAAGAACGAAAACATATTATCTTTTCTAATTTCTTTTTTCTATTTTCTTTTAGAATAAATTTAATTCATTTTACTTTATATTGTTTATTTATATACAATTTGTATATGTTATTTGAAATGGTTTCTTAATATACTCTATTGTTATAATTACTATTCCAAACTATGCGATTTAAATTTTAAAGATTGTGTCTTCTTTAAAAATTATATTTTTAACTGTCTTCCTAAATAGGGTAGACTTTAAAATAAAAAATACTTCCCAAGGTCAAGATCAAACCATCCTATTCTTAAACTAGGGTTTTTTGTAGGGGAGTTTTAACGAGAAAGTGAAAAGTCCGCAAATGAACCATAAGAACTCCATGTTAACGTGGACCCGGCACCTCCACCAAATACGATTTCACTTTTCTCTGACGCCAATATATTGGATTAATTCAGACGGCCTTATACTCTATTTTGGTTATGTATTTCAATCCATTATTGATGTACAAATTCTACCGATTGATTTATCTTTTTGGCATATTAAATGCCCATTACTTCTATAAATCACACATTTCTAAAAAAAAAAAAATACCCTTTTTATCCTCTCTGTTGAATCCACACTCTCGTGGATGTCAAAGGTCCTTTAAACCCACTACACTGACATCGGGCTGGTTGACTCTCTGTTTGAATAGCCTTTATTAGTCCGTTTGAGGCTTACCGGCAAGAGAGAAAAAGATGGGGGTCATTCTACTGGAGACGATGTAATTAAAATCGTCGAAAGAAGATCAAGGTTTATGGTATTGACTACTGGGTTATTACCAGATATGAAAATGTTGTTTTTAGGTTGTTTTTTTTTTATATCCAAAATTTTCAGATTCTCGGTAAAATATCACTCATAATTATTTTTTTTTTTTTGCAGCTTCAATAATCTCTTTTCTGTTTTCTTTTTTTTTTTGTGTTTTTGAAATTCTTTAAATATTAAAATCAAAAACAACACTTTTTTGTTTTTAAAAAAATATTAAAGGTATCGTTTTAAAAAAAAATCTGTCAAAAGTGTATTGTTGCGACCCCCACTTCACGCGCCCTATTAAATCTTCAAATGAATATTTTTACGAGGGCGAAATTTCCGCGCGAAGTCAAAACTCTGATCCTAAATACGACAATTTAATTTAAGTAATACAATTATTGAAAGACTTTTATTTATAAGTTTTAATCATGAATTTTATGGGGTATGTTTTTAAAATTGTAGTATTATGAGCTGTAGCTTGTTTTCGCCAGCCTCCCCCCTCCACCAACCCCTACGTCTGCAGTCCCCCCTCCTGGGGGGCTGTCACGTGATTTGAACTCGCGTTTGGTTGGGCTACGGGACGGGCGGGGGGTTATAAACCGCCCGGTCCGGGCTAAAATCTAGTTCTTGTGGTTCGGTTTGCTCCACATGCTCACCCATCCTTTCTGTAAAGTAAATGTAAAATATTCACCCCCTAATTACCTCTGTCTCTTGCTTTGATTTAATGCCCCATAAAAAAATCCCCCCTTAAACGTCGAACCTAAAGCTCTAAAAAGCGGCCTAAACCTTGACCTTCAGCCCTCAAGCTCAAAAAAAAGCGCCTGAAACCGTTGACCTTCTGACCTCCGCTCTAAAAAAGCGGCCTAAACCGTTGACCTTTAGACCTGCCAGCTTCAAAAGGGGCTGAAACCTTTTGACCTTCTAGAACTTTCGGGGGCCCCTACGGGGCCCAAAAAGCACGTTAGTTAGTACCTTAATCCTCCAATGCTCCCTTTGGCCTAGTTGCCTCGAGGTCCAAGTCAAATACTAACTATTCTCCCGTCCAAATTTTCACACCTCGGCGGTAGAGGGGGCGCTCGCAACTTTTGGGACCGTGACAGGACCCCCGATTCACTATAGCCCTTACGGAATTAAAATGGAGGCCCTTAAAAAAGGACACCCTTTTGGGTCAGCATTTATTTAAATTATCAACAAATCAGTCAGAATAGAAAAACCTATCCTCCCTCGAAGAGCTAATGAACTACTAAACTGCTAAAGATAAAAACAACGGGCTAGAAGCATAGATGAAAGATCATTGCGTTTTGGGTGGGGGGGGGGAAAAACAAAAAGTGACAGGTATAGAGGAAAAATATATTCTATTGAATCTTACCGCGATAAATTTCATTTCATGAAGGAAAACTCACGGAGGAATTATAAACAAATAGAAATCAGCATCCTCTACAAAAAATTAAAATTTGGTAATTGGTCAAACCCGAAAAAATACAGGTTACCGGAATTAAACTGAAAAAATTCAGTGGCAATGTTGAGAGTGGCTTGCTTTTTTGGGGCCAATTTAAAAAAATCCACGATGATAAGGAAAATTGCGCCCGAAGAAAACTACAAATTTATCTCGTGCATGGAAAAGGATACGACCCAAGGAGATGTGTCCTTTTATCCGTAAATCAACCATTCAATAAACCATTGAGGCCTTAAGACAAGATATGGGCAAAACGTTCTCATTGACGTATTATCCGGGAACTGCTAAAATTGATCAACGTAAAAAAACGATGTCGGTTTAAATTTCAAAATTTATGATAAGATTAAAGCGCAACTTCGCCACTAAATCCTGGCGGGGTTAATGATAATACTCAATAATCCCTTCCCAATGGGGGAAAGTTGCCTACCCAGAAACTGATAAAGGCTTGGGAGAGGCAAGCCGCCTTTTAAACACTTCAGTTAAAACCGATAGGATTGAAACCGACCTTCAATTACAAATAAAACTTTTTGAAAATAAGTTACGAGCGAGGAACGCGCGAGGTTAAAAAAACCCCTTTTAAATCACCGGTTCCCATGAAAATTCCCAAACAAGCAGGAAATCCTAATTTGCTACCGGATGACCTATTGACTCGAAAAATAGCAATAGGGAGTCGCACAACTGCTTGTTTTTTTATAAACAACATCTCTCGCCGAATGTTACAGAAAACTAGGCGTTGACACTTGAGACGGCGGGCCTAGTCCTGAAAAGGGCCCTTTTTTTTCATGTCTCTTCAAGGGCATTCCGCGAAATCTGCAACAAAAATAAATGCATGTTGTTGAAAAAACATAGAGCAATGTCGTGAAAAATTTCCCAAACAACCAAAAAAAAAGGATGAAAAAACGATTGAGATACGCACAAGAGAACAGTAATCACTGGCTAACTTAACGTCACTCAAAAAACGTCATCCTTCAAACCCTTCAAGTTAAGAAGAAGGGCATAATGGAAGAGTAGACTAACCCGGCAAAAATAAAAACAGGGTTCGGATCATCATCACTGAAAAAAATTTTTCGGGAGTGATTTTTCCCAGTAAAGGGGTGAGACATTAAAACACGGGTTTATTCGGGGGTCACGTGACGCTCCCTAGAAAAACAAAGAAAATGTAGTTTCTTGACCAATCCGGATAGCAAATTTCACGTGTAAAATTTAAAGTCCTCGACAACCCGGGAAAACTGCGTTTTTGCAAAAAGCATTCCAAGGGTGCATGGAAAAAATGTTAAGAGAAAAAACTAAAAATAAGTGATTATGGGCCCAAATCAAAAAAAATCGAGATACTTTCGGCGCCGACGTCCAGGCAAACATCACTGGAAAAATTAAAGATTACAGTCCCGGGCCGGTGGCCATAGAAACCCAAACTCGGCTGGACGCTGATAGGGAAAGTATCGGATTGTTCATAAAAAAAATGCTCTCTTTGGTCACCTCTAGTTTTACTGATTGTACTATTCCAGACCTATTTACGCCTGACGTCATAGGCATTGCACAAAACGACCAGAGAAAAAAGGGGAACGCGCAGAAACCGGTTCCACTTTTTCAACCTCAAAAAGAGACCACGGGGAGTCCAAAATTTTTTTGCGCGGATACACAACCCTTTCCTACGAAATAAAAACATCACGTCGAGGGATTAAAAATACTACCACATACTATTGATAAAATAGCTTTTTGTATTCTCACAAAAAGCTTATACATTGACTGGGGAAACAAAACGCGTAAAAAGCATTATATTATGTCAACAATAATGTTCCCCCGCATAGGCGACAATGTTGTAAACTAATCCCCTCAATCTACAATGACGTATGCAAAAACAGAGCAGTTTCGAGTTAAAAAGGTGGGAGGTCAGGCAAATTTTCAGAAGATAAAACAAAAACCGCGGGGAAAACTGCCATTGAAGAAGGTTCAAATACCAAAATATTAGATCTAGAAATCATCCGCTTATCAAATACCATTCGCTGCAGAAAGATGCAAGTGTCCCCAACTCGCCGCCCCCCACGTCCAAGGATGAGAGCGAAGCCTGTCACGGCGTTTGAAGGGGGGGAGGGGTCAAAACCCGATACCAAAAAACCTGAGACACTAGGCGCCAAAAACCCCCGCACTCCCACTCCATTTCAAAAACTTCTTCTCGCTTCAAACCAGCCTGTTTTTCGATCCTATGAACAATCCCCTCTCAAACCTAATTTCCCAACCCCGCAAACAAAAATCTAGGGGCAGCGGTGGTGGCAGAGTCGGAGGAACTTCGAGACGACGTGGCTTTCCGGCCTGACCTGTCTTGTCAGGCCTTGCCATTTTCCCCCTTCCAAATTTGGGGGCCTTCGCATGGACTCTGGGTGGGCTTCCGGGGCACCACAGTCCCGCCACCCCTTGGCGGCGACCCTCCGTTCCCTTTTGCGAGGTCCCTCCTCTTGGCTGAGCGTTTCACTCCCCCCACCCGGTTTTGGCCCCGATCAACCCCCGCCGGTCTACCCGAAAGGGCGTGGGAAAACGATCCGTCCGTGGTACAGTAATCAAAAAAAGACGTGTCCCCATTTTTGGGTGGGGGTATTTGGGACCCCCCTTCACGCGCACCTTTAATCTTCAAAGTAATATTGTTACTGGGGCGAAATTCCCCCGCGAAGTCGAAAATCAGTGATCACTAATACGCAATTATAAATTAATAATAGACAATTATTGAAAAACCCTTTTAAATTTTTAAGTTTTAATCATGAATTTACGGGGTATGTTTTTTTAATATGTATTATTATGATCTGTAGCTTGGGTTTTTTCGCCACCTCCCCCCTCCCCAACCTCACTAAACTCATGCATCACCCCCTCCTCGGGGGGGTGTCACGTGTTTAAATCGCCGTTTGGGGTTGGGTCAGGACGGGGGTGGTGGGTATATAAAAACCCCCCGGGCCCAGGCTAAAACGGGGAAATTTTTGTGGTTCGGTTTTGCCTGCCACACTGCTCCCCATCCATTTTTTTGTAAAGTAAATGTAAAATATATCTACACCCCAAATTACCTCTGTCTCTTCTTTGTTTAAAGTCCCCTCCAAAAAAACCCCCCCTTTAACTCGAACCTGCAAGCTCTCAAAAAACGGCCTGAAAAACCCTTGACCCTTCTAGACCTGCAAGCTCTCAAAAACGGGCCCGAAAACCCTTGACCTTCTAGACCTGCCCCGCTCTCAAAAACGCCTGAAAAACCCTTGACCTTCTAGCCCGCCGCTTCAAAACCCTGAACCGTTGACCTTCTAGAATTCGAGCGCCGCCCACGTGCCCTGAAAGCACGTTTTGTTTTTACCTTAATCCTCCAATGCCCCTTTAGGCCCTAGTTGCCATCGAGGTCCAAGTCAAATCTAATTTTCTCCCTCCTAATTTTGCATACAAAAGCGGCGGTAGACGGGGGGCTCGCAAAAGTGTATGTTTACACGTGGCCCAACTTTTGCGATTTTTTCACATTCTATACACAGATACAAAGATAGGTTGCCTTAAATTAAAGGATTAAACTTTCTCAAAATTATCTCGATTGGTTTTGATAAAATAGAAAAGATAAAAGTAAAAGATTTATCATATTGAAAACAAATATTTATTCAAAATTTCAAACATTCCAATCGAAGTTATTGAAATCTTAGTTTTGAACCCACACTCACAGAATCTCATTCTTCCTTTGTTAAACCTCTGGCATTTCATTTATTTAAGCCCGATGAAAGTTTTCCAATCCCGGCATTGAGCCGTCTAGAGAGTGTCTTGTGAAGTGCGTGGGCAGCCCAACCACAGAGGGAAGATCTTCTTGGGGCTAGTCTGGTACCCCGGGGCGTACATGCGCCGTCACTAAGGAAGCCCGGAGTCTTAATTGAAATGTGATGTTTTTAAGCGTTAGGCCGGACTACACCCAAGTCTAACGTTTCCTTTCTTTAAACAACTTTTCTTTACGATGGTCATCGAAGGGTTTGTGAACTTGAGACGTGCGTCGCTTCAGACAGGCCTAGCTCACACGTGGTGTCTACTACGTCACTATTGGGTACAAGTTCAGTACTTCAACACATGCTAGCTCGCAGAGCCTCCAGCTGACTCTAGCGTCCGTTCACTGGTGATTACTGACAGTGTTGGCTCGAGCGTTCAGCGCGCGACTCTGATTCGGGAGGTCCTGGGTTCGAATCCCGTCAAGACCGGCAATCCTGACTGAAGGTTTTTTCCTAGGTTTTCTTTAGTAGATAATGCGAAAGTAAGAGTTTGAGCCCACTTAAATAGCCCTCGAACATCCATTCACAATTATCCTATCCGCAATATACCCAATTAGTCACCTGAAGTGGGTCAAATTGGTTAAATCTAATGTGTAAACCCTACAGCGGGCATCCTACAAAAATGTATTTTATTTTATGCAAACTTTTTTTGCATTATATACACATGGTTTTGTTCTGTAAAATTATTTTAGAAGATCAATTTGAATTGAATTGAGTTACCACTGTAGCATTTATCAACCCCCGAGGAGACGCAATAATGATTCATTAGCAGATTCCCCGCATGAAATTAAAAACTAATTTGAGAGATTTTCTATACAGGACTATACAACATCGAGCCGACGTGCTAAACTATTGCCTCTACTTTGCTCCAACCTGTTAAATCTATCCTATACAGGACTTACGACATCGAGCCGACGTGCTAAACTATTGCCTCTACTTTGCTCCAATCCTGTTAAATCATATCCTATACAGGACTATACAACATCGAGCCGACGTGCTAAATTTTGCCTCTAGTTTGCTCCAATCCTGTTAAATCATATCCTATACAGGACTATACAACATCGAGCCGACGTGCTAAACTATTGCCTCTACTTTGCTCCAATCCTGTTAAATCATATCCTATACAGGACTATACAACATCGAGCCGACGTTCTAAACTATTGCCTCTACTTTGCTCCAATAGACAACATCACAACAGGACTATACAACATCGAGCCGAGTTCTAAACTATTGCCTCTACTTTGCTCCAATAAGACAACATCACAACAGGACTATACAACATCGAGCCGACGTTCTAAACTTTTGCCTCTACTTTGCTCCAATAAGACAACATCACAACAGGACTATACAACATCGAGCCGACGTGCTAAACTTTTGCCTCTACTTTGCTCCAATAAGACAACATCACAACAGGACTGTACAACATCGAGCCGACGTTCTAAACTTTTGCCTCTACTTTGCTCCAATAAGACAACATCACAACAGGACTATACAACATCGAGCCGACGTTCTAAACTATTGCCTCTACTTTGCTCCAATAAGACAACATCACAACAGGACTATACAACATCGAGCCGACGTTCTAAACTATTGCCTCTACTTTGCTCCGATAAGCTTGGATTTAGCTCACACTTAAAGTACGTTGTAAGACGAGATATCGGACAAGCTGAGAATCTATCCCCCTGAAAGTTATTTTCTGCCTGAGTGGGGCACAGAAGAGGCATCCGTATTCAGTCCGCGTCCATTCTTCACCAGCGGCATGAAATATTGACTGGCATGGAGTGAGTGTTGTAGTATACTGCAGGCTTGCGATCGAAAACATTACGCCTGTAAGGAAGTCGTTTACGGATAATGGAGATAATAAATTAGGGAGCGTAGCCACACTAATGCATCATTTGTCTGGCCGTCTGAACATGTGTCACGTCTCACGACTAAAACCGAACACATGATGCAGAATGTGCATACTTTTTTAAAGGAACACTTTTGTGTACAATATTTAAATTTCATTGTTCGGCAGATTTCTATTTATGTGTTTTTCGTCGACAATCTGTTGAGTGAGTAGCTCTTTTCAATGTGAGTACTCCCGCACTCCTGCTTGATAACATACTTATAGCTAGGAAGTATATAGTTTAAACATGAAATTAACCAAATCATGACGATAAGGAGTTTATGACCATTTGAAAAGTTAATGTAGACGTTCTATATAATATACAAGTTTCTGACCCGTTCATTCTCTACAATAAGTATAACCAGTCGTGGGATTATTAAAGTGAAAAATAATAAGTCTCCTTGTAAGTGACGAAAGTAAATTAATAAGTTTTGGAAATTTAAACCTATCCTGAAAACCGCTTTTCCTGTTTGGTTTGACGTTATTTTAACGATTTTGATTGGAAGCAAGCTAATTTATATAAATAATTGTATACACATCTGCCAACAAGGTGTGAATCAAGTTACTTAAGTTAAAGAACTTGGTGAGTGCATCGTGTGACAACAATTCTTGATTGCTCCAAAGACATATTTTGATGAACGCATCCCAATTAAAAAAAAATGTTCAACCATACCAACCGTTAGAAATTAATTAATGCACTCAGCTCAGTTAATATTAAATTTGAGCAGGAGGTTGTGGAGGTAGCGGGGGTCGGAAGGGGGGGGGGGAGAATAAGATGGGAGTACCTGTCTAATTGACCTCTTTTGCTTACCGTTATAACTTGCAGAGCTTCTCCATTCCTTTACTTTTCACTGTCATTATAATTTACACCAGTTTGAACATCTAAAACACCCTTCACAGCTGTAACATAATTAACGATGCTGATATTTTAATTCATCTTTTACCAACTTAATGTGTCTCCTTCTTATTACTCTATTACTGAGTGTAATTGAGATGCTCAAATATGATTGGCCAATAACTTTGAATCTCCTTGATGTTCGAATCTGATTGTCAATTAAAATCCTCATAGTTGACCTGGTTACGTTGAAGGCAGATCATCTTTAAGGGGCGATGAAACGTGAGCGTGGTCGTTAGTGCAAATTGCCAATAGGGTAAACTTCAAGTGTGGGTTTAAGATGGAGACAATGGGAATTGATAAGGATAGCTACGGCTTTATCCTACTTCGCCACAGTCGTATCTGCTGGCTTTTAGTGGTTGTGATGTAAGCGTTGGGAATCGTGTGTTTAAACCCGCTAAATACGTTGAAGTCTGCGCCAAAGTTTCAATCTCATATTATTATCCCCTCATCGTTTCAAATGGAATCACAACATTAAACTTAATTTAATGTCAAATCACGTTGAAGGTACTTTGATCCACATCAATAGTTAGCTTTAGACAGAATCACTTTATTTGACGAACTTTCATCGCCATAAAAACAAAATCTTTATAAGAAGCGAACCTCTCCTATAAGCGTAATCTTTCTGTCCGTCCGTCCGTCCGTCCATCCGTCTGTTCTGTCTTTGCCATGTGCTTTTTATTGGCATTGCCCTTCAACAAGGGTGATACAGAATGTGTTTGTTAACCCTTGTAGTTAAGGGATGGGACTTCCATTTTTTTAATGCACATTCCGTACCCGGCACTTCTACCAACCATCTTAATCCGCTGAACTAATGGGCAACGCTAGAGGCTAAATATTAATATAAATATGTTTAAAACATTTTTAAAGCACATTTTTTGTTGATATGATATACCCTGTGGGTAGTTTCTTTAAATATAACCAGCAAAGATACAACTGAATTCGTAAAATAAAGTCTTATCACAAAAAGTTATTACTTTTAAGAATAAGCAGTCTTTGAAAACAAATTTCTAATCGAGCTTCTAACTTAAAACTTTTTGTCGGCGTATTTTTGTTGTAAAGATTGAACCTAACATTGTTTTACTCCAATGAACGCTCTGCTGTGCCACTGTAACAAAGTAACTTGTTGTTTGTTACTTATCATTAAAAGCGTCACCTAATTCTAAAGGTGCTACAAAGGAACATGAAACTAAAGTCCTTTATTTTACATCTTAGTTTTTTAATATAAATTTAATGAAAGGTTTCCCAATCATGTCGTTTTATAATCCTCTTTTATATTTCATTAGAATTACGTGAAAGCACGTCTGGTTTATAAGAGGGGCTTAGAATTAAGTTCAACATCATTCCCTCATAGAAAGACAAAATCGTGAGTTATTCAACCCGAACGTTGAAAAACAGCGATGTCTTAGGTAGTTAGTGGGTCTGATGTCTCCCAGATAGCGCGGCTCTCAGATCGGGGTGGTAAATAACGAGCGACGTTGGCGCGATCCGAAGATAATCCCACTGGAAATCTAGTTAAGTAAATTCTCTGCTTCGTTTAGATGGAAATGCAGCGAGAAAACTATGTTGACTCGTATTTTGCCAGGAAAACAATAGTTAAGCGTGACGTGTAACAATTCCCTGGGCGAGTTAGCTCTGATCAACATCAAGGATGGAGATTTCAGTGTTTTTAAGTAACAACCATCAAGTCGGGATCTTGAAGAGTTTTTAACAATGGACGTTTAATTTATATTTTGAGGACAGGGTGAAAGACACGAGTTCTTAACACGCATTTTACCTATTAAAGCGTTATCTGAATCTCGGTTATCATGTTGCATAATCTTGGTGAACAATTTTCACATAATTCCAATAATTGTAAGAGACGTTGAAGTAACTAACTCTTCAGTCTTTGGACAATGCGGCTCACAGAAGGCTGCGAAACGTCAAGCTCGCAATAACACAGGTATGTGTTATTACACTCTATAATTAACGCGGTACATTCTCCCGAAAACCGTCTGATATTAATATTACGGTCCTCGAAATCCTTCAATTCTTCACTAGAAAAAATATTGTCATGAATAAATTTAGTACTGTACGATTTTCTCCTATTTACGTTTGGGAAAACATATCTTTCTATATTAAATTTGTACAACTGTTTCTTCAAATAATCAGATGTAGACCATTAAGTTTTATTTTAAAAATTCAAATTTGCATCGTTTCAAACACGCAAGTTGATAATTAAACTTGACTCGATCATGATAACATTTTTGTCTCGAATTTTTGGTTTTATAGATCAAATTAAAATAAATCTCCAAAATAATCTTGTATGGGTAGTGAAAGATGGATTAATGTCAAAATCGCAACTAAAAGAAATTAAAGGTTACAAAAACTAAACAGTATTTAACACTTTACTTTTTTTTTAAGTATTAAACTTTTGTTAAAGATTGTAATACTATATTGAGTTCTGCTTGCAAATGGGTGACTAATGAGTGAGATGTGAGGTACAACACTAGAGGGGGGATGTCGTAAAGGTTCTGTTTGACCCACTGCTTTACACCTATACCAACTGCACTACACGGTAGCGACCGTACGTCGTTAAATCTGTTGCCACTTTCAAACAAGAGCAGGGAGCAAAAACGCCGTCACTTCGGCTAATGGAAAATACGTGTTAAACTAATTGTTTGCTGTTGGAGCTGCATCGAAGTTTATAACAATGTTATCCGGTTGAACGAGATGTGCTGACCTGTATCTACCGTGTTCCGCGTCAAGTGTTGTTAATGTTTTGTTTACACCCCCCTCCCCCCTCCTTCCCCTACTTCAACCCATATCAGAGACAAAACCCTTTTGTATTCACCTCACCAAGGGTTGGACAGGAGATTGTCACTAAGTAATTAGTAATGACTTTTGCTTGATCACGATTCGGCAACGAACTTAGTTTTATTCTTTTAACGATTTACTCAACCAATATATTATTTAAACAATATCTTTTGTTGGTTACTAGGAAAACGCTAAAGTCCCGCCGCGTTGATGGATGAGCTTTTTTAAGTTTTTGGTTTGCGTGGGATATCTTTACTTTTGCAAGTGCTTTGCTTTGCTTCCTATGCATTGTAGGTGATTGTTGTCAAGTTTCTATTGGTTCTTGTAAATTGTTATTATTTACCGTAAAAAACTTATATTAAAAGCTTTATTTCTATGGATTCTGGCTAATTTTTTAACTTTTTGTTTCAAAAGGTACTACATCACCATAACCTTAATGTCCATGTTTAATATGAACGTTGTAGCCACACTTGTTTGGTCATAATCGGCCCAAATGGCACGAAAATATTGCACTAAACCGTAAAAAACTCATATTAAAGCTTTATTTTTATGGATTCTGGCTAACTTTTTCAACTTTTTGTTTCATTAGGTACTACATTACCATAACCTTAATGTCCATGTTAAATATGAACGTTGTAGCCCTACCTGTTTGGTCACAATCGGCCCAAATGGCGCGAAAATATCGCACTAAACCGTAAAAATTTTTATTAAAAGCTTTATTTCTATGGATTCTGGCTAACTTTTTCAATTTTTTCTTTCAAAAGGTGCTACATCACCACAACTTTAATGTCCATGTATAATATGACCGTTGTAGCCCCACCCGTTTGGTCAGAATCGGCCCAAATGGCACGAAAATATCGCACTAAAAATCGTAAAAATCGTAAAAGTACGATATTCATGAGAAATATTTCTTCGATTGTGCCCAAAACCAATACACCTCTAAATTTAGAGATTTCGAAGGTCCCCTTAAATTTCTATCAAGATCGGATATGCCGTTTGCCCGGTAGAGAGAAAACAAACAGACAAAAAAAAAACACCCGAGCTAAATTTTTTGGGGGGTCAGTGAAATTGAAGTCTTCGCTTCGCTCATCCAAAAAGTAAAACGAAAAAAATAAATTGTGACATGTGTTTATGCGGTGAAATTATCCTTTAGTGTATATTGTTTATTTGCTCTGTTTTTATTTTGGAATATACAATACAATACATTATAAATACCGTGTATTATATTAAAGTATTAATAATATAATAATAATATAGTAATAAAATTATAATAAAATAGCAATATAGTGTATAGCCTTGACCTTCGTCATGCATGGGTATGTGATTTTTTTTTAATAAAGCATAATATACAATATGCAAAATTATAGATAGCTTAAAAGTAAAGTTTTACCTTTATTTATTTATTTATTTTTATTTATTTATTGTTTTAACACATTGATGTGTTATAGGTTGCTAAAAGAGGGCATAGCCCCATTCACATTTTAGTGTCTAGCAACCTACTCAATACTAATACTAATACATTGCAATTAAATTAATTAAAAATACATTATACAATTATAGAAAACAATGTGTGTGTAGACATGTAAAAAGTGAGGGTGATAAAATTATGACAAACATGAATGGTATTGTGAATAGAATAAAATTATCAGGATACACCAGAAAAGAAATTTTTTAGTGCAGATTTGAAATGGCTCCGAGTGTGTAGTTCACGGATGTCCACCGGCAAATCATTCCATAATCTGCAACTCCGATAGTAATATCCTTGTTGATAGGACGAAGTTCTTGCCTGGGGAGGTTTCATGGTGACACCACGTCCGTACTCTCTTCCACGATTGCAGATTTGAATCCTGTGAAATGGGTTGAGGTCAGTTGTACCATGAAGCATTCCCCAAAGAAATTGAAGATCTGTCGTTTTTCTATACTCTTCTAAAGTTGGGATTTTCAAAGTTTTTCTTCTTGCTGTGGCACTTGAATTTTGGTGACTTGACATTTTTGCAATTAATCTAGTAGCTCTACTCTGCACACGCTCTTATTTGATTTCGTTGGTTTCTGAAGTTGGATTCCAAGCAGGACAAGCATACGTTAGTTGTGGTCTTACAAGTGCAAGATACACTGTTCTCTTTACATTGACTTGGGCATTTGCCAGATTTCGAGCAATAAAATATAACTGTCGAACGGCCTTTGCACGAATGAAATCTGTGTGTTTGTTCCACTTAAGATCTTTTGATATAATGATGCCGAGTAATTTTACATGATCCTTTGATTCAATTATTGAACCGTTATTATTATTGTTTTGGGTCTGAGGCTTTCAGTGAAGGATCTGCCATAGTGCCAACCAATATGGCCGCGTTCAAAATGGCCGCGTTCTGATGACGTCTTGCTGTTATTCCTTCTGGTTGGTCGCTGCTTAGCCACCAGTCTATGTCCCTCAGACCTAGTCTTGTGACGATGTGACTTCATCTCTGCGGTCGAGTAAGTCGTGTCTTAGTCTCAGACTTCTGGGCTGAGAAGATGTCAGACTTCTTGGTCTCTAAGGAAGACTCGAATCAAAGAAACTGATTGCTCATTTCGACTTAGGCTGTAAAGACTAATCAAGATTATGGTCCCTACTCCCTGGGCGTACTGCCGAACATCTATATAGCGGCTACTTGTTGTTAGAGCTACTTCTATGTTACTTACACACTTTTAAGAGAAACCCTAATCTGATAAGGATGCACTTTTTCTTTCATCTGTTGTATTTTCAACTGATATAACGGTAATGTTTTTAGTTTAATATGTCTACATGATTCTCAGTCTATGTTTTAAGCATTTATATGTGGCTGAAATTATAATTTTGTCCAGTCAGTGGCAAACGTGGTTATTTCGATAAGTTTCACTAGCCCGCATTAAAAATAAACTACATATATAGGCAAAACTATTAAAACAAATTACAAATCACATTTTAAAATCATATTTTACCATTTTTGGGGGTGCATTTTTTCAAAAATCCTTATAATTTTATGTGATCAGTATAGTACGAAGTGTCAATCAATATTTGTAGTTGATGTTTATTATGTTTCGTTTAAAGGCAATTTTTGTTAAGGAAATAAAATGCTCGTCGTGTAAGCAAAATACATTTCTTTCTGACTCTAGATAGACTTTTAAAAAAATCAGATTAAGACTGAGACTTCTAGTCGTTTTATCCGTTGGTGTGGGGTTTTTGATTTGAAATTATTTGGAAATAATTACAGTTACCCATTGATGCATATTCGTATTTCGTAATCCCCCTGTTGCAAAGCAAACATTACTTCAGTTAATCTGTTCATTTCATTAATGATTAATTCGCAGCGGTCAACCCTTTTAACCCATCTATTCCCGTCCCACACTCGACGATCCGTCCATTAGCCACTAATCGTGATTCACTAAATGTCTCTCATCATAACATTTTGTTACCGAATTTGTCAATGTAAAAATAAAAATGAAACTATTTTATTTTTCTCTTCTCTTTTTTGTGTAAAAACGTAGACAGAATAAAAGTTTGATGTGCTCAATTTATCACAGGCGATTCAATTGCCTTCAATAAGAAGAGTTCTGTCGCTGTAAAAGCCTGAATGTCAGTTTGACGTTCTTTTGATCAATCACTACAGAGTAACAGTCTTTCATATATGTCGCATCTCGTCACGTTCCGATAATGTTCTAGAATAAAATACTAGAGTAGATGAAGTCGTCATACAAGCAGTTTTATTCATATTTCGCTTGATAATAACATACTAATTGGAATTGCGAATCAACTTACTCATTTTTTATTAAAAAAATAGTTAATAATAATAGTTAAAACATGCATTCATATCTGTTGAGTAGTCGCTTTGAATTTGACAACATTGCAGTACTTATTGTAACCCATTGTTATAACTTATCGTTTTACGTATTAATTTTTATACGTTATGGTTAGTCGTAAATGGTAACTGATTAATGCTGATGAAAAATTTGAGGCTTGCATCCATCCATTCTTCATAAAAAAAAACACGCAATCGAATCCAAATTTCATTATTTAAATATTACTTGTCAGAATATATTCTCCTATCCGCTCTGATCCGGAAAACGGTTATTCAAAACGATCTTGTTAGCATAGAAGTATGTTTAACTTTTGAATTACTGATAAGATGTATATATTTTACAACACTTTTATTTAACGTGGGACTAAATGGCATAATTGTTTCATTTTCCATTTCTCCCGCTGGCGTTCTTAGTTTCTTCCGCTGTTATATGGTTAATTTATGTAATTTATACTGAATTAAAAACAATAGTAAATTAGATTTTGCAAGAAAGAATAATGAATACTTTCATAAACTCTTTTCAATAAGCATGAGGAACTTTAACTTAAGTTAACCTGCTGATTAACTCAGCAATGCGTTGTTTCTCGCGCATCGACTTTTTATTTTTTCCTCGTAATGAAACAGAAGTTTTTCCCAACTTTCCTAGCCGCATAATAAAACATTTCTCTCTCTAATTACCTTCCTTCACAAGTGTGAAAACCGCCAAGTGTTGTTATTTACGGCATCAAGAATAACTCCCAATGGTCTCAAACTTAAAAAAGTAAAGCTAAACTTTTCTCTGCATTACACATTTTTATAATTAATAGCGAAGCGTGTTGAACTCGGGAAATTGTGTTCTCCTCTTCCAAAAAAAACTTTTTTAGAACATCCTCAAGAGATGTCGACAAGTTAACTATTCTAATTAAAGAAAACAGTTTTCAAGTATTTTTCGAAGAAATTCAAATTTCAGTTTTTTAATTTTAATTTATTTTTGTATTAACCTGTTCGTTTCGTGGTTATTTCTGCAAACAGGTTAAGGGGTAATTCATTATACTGATAAATTGTTGATTATTTTTATTTCTCTTCGGAACATCGTACAGGTTAACTATATTAAACTACTATCAACTACTATACTATCAATATTATATATTTAATAAATGTTGCATATTAATTACAATGGTGACGGTTAACAGAAAATTGTAAAGCTCGTGTGATATTGCTAAGGAAAGAAAATTCAATTTTGAAAAAAATGTATCGTGATATTTCTACCTATGGGACATTTTATGCCTCTCTTCAGGTGTCGAACTACGTATTTTGGAATTTTTACAATTTTTGAAGGGATGTCCAAGGTCTGTTTTAAGAGGACTCAATCCCTTGTACTAGCATTAACGACTGAAGAAACCCGCGGACAATCTTCAGTCAATATTGCCGGTGACGGGATTCGAATCCGGGATCTCCCGAATCAGAGTCTCATCGTAACGCGTGAGCACCTCTGACGGTGAAGGGGTGAGGGGGGGTAATGTTTTGTTTTATCTGGTTGTGTTTATTCACAAAAGAGGTACTCAGAGTAGATGGCCGGACACACGATACTCGTCGAACCACATTCAGCTCCTGTTGTGTCGAGCGTCAAACGTAACTAGAACCACGCCGCAATCGAGACTCTTTCCGATAATAGTATTTGTTCAACCTGATTTGATTCCTGCAAACAAAATACAATCTAATTTCCTACACTGTTGATTTAAATCAGGCTTCATAAAAGATGCATCACATTTATTTGGAAATTAAACGTTTCTGTCGTGACTTTACGAGGTTATGGATGCGAATGTTTGCGTATCATAAATTAGGGTTAGGCTGGTTTAAGTGGATGCAGACTTCGGCAACGTGACTTCGTTCACCAATCTCTTTTTGCAAAACATTGGTATATGAAAGCCAGAGCAGCAAAATTCCAGGTTTATAACAATGATTACTATGTTGAATAAACATGGCATTTGAAATCCTTTGCAATACATTTATTATTTTAATAATATTTGGATTACATGAATGGTGGTATAACTGCAATGCAATCTCCCTCTCATAAACATTATCTACATTCAATCGACAAGTCCCCTTTTTATTTACTTTTAACTTCAACTACTTTGTTTTAATGCATAGTATTTTCTTCGCTTCTTCCAACTTATATTTTCTTCTCTGGTATCAGAAGAACTAATTTATAAAATTATTTTTTCAGCTATATAAGATGCATCAATTAGTTTAATACAAATAAATAAGTAATTTAATGTTCGCCTCACCCCCTAAAAATAGGTTTTCTGACTGAGTGGGTAGACACTGAATACGAATTTATTTATTTATTTATTTTAGAATGGGAATGTATTTATCATAAATTCAACTCTGTTTATTGTAAGTACGTACGTATTATCTAAAGTCAGTTTAGCTCCACCCCCCCCCGCCTCCGCCCCAAAACAAAAAAAGATTCTTCCTACACACGAAATTCGCCTTATGTGATGGAAAATCTCTGTAAATCATGTCCTACTTTATGAAACATACTTTTCTTCTTCCCACTTTGAATTGAATATCACTTTGTAAGCCCTGAAATCCCCGGAATCCAACTTTGGCCACCACTGTCCGCTCTATTCCGAGCCCGTGAACGAACATCCCTCGCGAAGACAAAACCCATTATGATATGGTTATTTAATAAACAGCGTTTTGTTGCCTTCCATCTTTATAGCTCTTTCCCGGCGCAATATTAGATCAGTAGCGTTCCGAACACTGTTAATGGACGGGGCCACGAAATGACACGGACCAGCTCGAGGCGAAATAGCCAGGGAACCACAGCCAGTCTTTACGGCCGGGACATTTGTGTTTCACTACACTGAATAATAACCGAGTCCTGGTTACTGTGGTGGAGTTACTCGCAATGACATTTAACATTTATAGTAGGCTAGATCCCCAGTCATTGGTGCACTGACTTGACTATAGAAGCCATCTTGAATAGGTCAGTTTCTATGTTAAATTAGGTAGTAGCGATTTGTAGCCCAAATATTTTTCAAGATTGTTGTCAGATTGATAGGTGAGCATTGCCATTAACACCAAACGATTACTAAATTCCCTTATGCAATAACTTCTTATTGTTTTTGTTTGTGCATTCCCATGCTGCACAAGCTAAAACTATACCAAAACAATCCTTAAAATACTTAATCACATCTAAACATGATGTAAAGCATAAATTAAAACACCAATCGCCATCGTGAATAGGTCAGATTGACGATTCAACTTGCTACGCTCGCGCCTGTGCAGACGTATTGGAGACTGGGGATCCAGCCTACTATAGATATTACATATCATTTGTTAGTCGCGTTACGAGTTTAGCGGGCACTCGTTCGGGTGAAGTGAGAACATTCTACGCAAATGTTGACAATTTATACACGACGATATGTTATTAACATTGTATTGGTTGCGTCTTAAGACTATTCCAGAACACTATTACCGATATTTTGAAAGTTAAAGGAAAATGACTGAAAGTTGGTTCAATGAAAGAGGAACTTGGATAAAAAAGAAATAAAAACAAGATTTTTACGGGACAATAGCTTCATTTTGGCCATTATATGCAACTTTAGGTCAATAGAAAATTAAAGTTCTTGGTGCAATACTTAATTTTGAGCTGTGCTTTGTTATTGTTTAAACACACCTTTGACTCGGGACCGAGTATAATGAGAAATTATTTTTTAAAATAATGTTCGATGTGCGAGTTTTTTGTCACTGGTACAAATAATTTTTTAAGGGAACGGGAGCTATTGTCCCGTATAATAATTTCTTCTTCTTTTTTATTCCAGTTTCCCTTTCATTCAACCAACATTCAGCCATTTTCCTTTGACTTTCAAAATATCGGTAAGAGTGCTTTGGAATAGCCTTAATGTTAACTAAACAATGATTTTATACATTGAGATAGTGTTTTTTTTTGCCTTGTTGGTAATTATATTTAAAATATAAACCTACTGTTTACTTATTCTGCCAAGCTCGACAAATGTTTAATTTTGTCAATATTGAGGAAAGTCAAATGGTATTGGTGTCTTTTTATTTAAGAGGAACATTTCAGATGTATAAAATATTTCTTTAAACTAGGCCGCTTCGCTAACGCTTTTTTCCAGTCGCGTTAATGGATGATATTTTATGGTTTATTATCGGCCCAAATATCACGAAAATGTCGCAATAAAAATTGGGAAAAAATCATTAAAGTACGATTTCTATGAGAAATATTTCTTCAAATGTCTCTAAAATCATAACATATAATAAATTCAGTGATTTTAAACGTTCCCATAAAGTTTCATCAAGATCGGAGTAGCCATTTGCCCGGTTGCGGGCCAAATATCACGAAAATATCTAATTAAAATCTAAAAATATCGTAAAATCACGTGAATCATAAGAAATATTTGATCGATTGTACCCAAAAACGTGGCAAATCTAAGTTCAGAGATTTCGAAGGTCCCCTCAAATTTTCATCAAGATCGCATATACGCCTTTTTCCCGGAAGAGCGAGAACAAACAGTCAAAAATACAACAACAAAAAAAACACCCGAGCTAATTTTTTTGTGGGGTCAGTGAAATTGAAGTCTACACTTCGCTCATCCAACAAGTTCGAAGATGCGATTTGATGCTTATAGTACACCAACCAACATATAACTTGATAACTTGAAACACGCTTAACAAATTCACCGTCATGTGTTCTACACTAAAAAAAAAACTAAAAAAACACAACAACAATACTGTCCTTCGTAATTGAACTGGATGAATAACTTGGAAAATAATAATAAAATCAAGAAATGAGGACCCGGCACCTCCACCAACAATGTTATTCTTATGGAGTTTCAACTTTTCTCGCTTTACCCGGCACCTCCACCAACGGCATATCAAAATTTGTTAAATTTGGCTTCATTATGATATAACTAGGCCGCTTCGCGAACGCTTTTTCTAGCCGCGTTGATGGATGAGCTTTTTTGTAAGATTTTAGTATGCGCGGAATCTCTTTACTTTTTCAAGTTCCATTGCAATATCATTGTTAAATTAAAATATTTGTTATCAAGTAGTGTTAATTGCTATGGTAATACCAATTGATAGAATGTTAAATATTATCTGGAGGCCCGAGAATTTGCTTTTTTGATCGCATTGTAGTTGATTGTTGTCAAGTTTCTCCTACAATGCTTTTATTTACTACAATTCAGAAATTAAAAAAGTCCGCCCCAACCGGGAATCGAACCACGGATCTCACACATTCCAGGTGGACGTCTTAACCACTAGACCATCAGGACGGGTACATTTTAATCTCTGAATTGTAGTTGCATATACATCTGAATGAATGGAACAGCTCAACACCTACAATGCGTACAGAAAGACAGTCTTTGGGCCTTCAAATATTTAACATTCTATTAATTGGTATTACCATAGCAATTAGTACTACTTTATAAAAATTATCCTAATTTAACAAAAATAATTTTGCAATGGAACTTGAAGAAGTAAAGAGATCCCACGCATACTAAAAACTTAAAAAAGCTCATTCATCAACGCGAATAAAAAAAAGTGTTCGCGAAGCGCCCTAGTTATTATACACCTAAAAACTCATATTTAAACCTTTATTTCTATAGATTATGCCCTGGCTAACTTTTGAACTTTTTCTTTCAAAAGGCAATACATCACCATTACCTTAATGTCCATGTGAAATATGAAAGTTGTAGCCGTTTGCCCGGTAGAGCGCGAACAACAGACCAAAAAAAACGAGCTATTTTTTATGGGGGGGGGGGGGTTGTGAAATTTTAGTTTTCGCTTCGCTCATCCAATGACTAGCTGCACTAAATTTAAATAGGTACTTCTGAAAGAAACGTTTTGCAAAATCTTTAAACACATGCACAATTTACATCAATCATCATGATAGCTAGATGCCACAAAAATATATCTGAAACATATCACTATGTTTATCGGGACCAAATCATTCGCAGGCTTATTGAATATTCCATTCTATAGATTCATTACAATAGGCTTCAATTAAAAATATTGTTTTTTTTTCTTCCATGGAAACAGTTTTGGAGAGAGAAACTTGCCGAAGTAATTGGCCATTAGGGCGACGGTGCTGCCCTCCCTGCTAAACTCGGACCGTCTTTACTTGAAACTCTTCTCTAGTTGATGCACTCAGAGCCAACCATTGTATCTATCCACCACCAACTATAATAATCAACAATGAAAGCACTAAAACAAGAGCAAGCAACGTTCTATTCAATTTCATAAGGACATAAAACTGGAAATGGGTGAAATGCATTTAGCAATTTAGAGAAGCCATAAAAGCAGAGCCCATAAAGAGAGTTGCATAGAACGGGCTTACTTTATGAAATATCATTGACGTAATTTACAGAGGGTATTGTCTGGTTTGGAAGGAAATGAGGTAGTTAGGAACTAAAACAAGGTTTTATGTTGGTTTCGTTTTGGTTTCGAACGAACTTCGTAGAAATATTGCTTTAAACATGTTTGTATGTGTGCGATAATGTAGTAAGGGCTGTTTCAATTGTTTATCTTATCGCCGTTAATGTTATGAAGGGGAATCCATTACTTTTTGCGTGGAGATTTGGGACTGATACGGATCTGCCACTCTCAAGAGTCAATATCAATACAGATAGCGCGTGAGTTCACAGTTTTCCTGCTGAGCGGCAGCCACACAACACTGTTTAGCTCCACCGAAACAAACACAGGGCATACAAGCTATCGTACTCGTGCCGATAGCAAGATTTAGGTATTATTTGATTATTGAATGTGTTATTTCATCTCATTCAATACTTGCATTCAATAATCGATATGCTACGAAAATTTGTGTTTCGAATGACAACAACCATAAAATGTGTTTACCTTTCAGTCTTTACAATGAACACTTGCAATTGAATGTAACTCTTCTTTTTATAATATAATCGATGACTGATTGCAATGGATGATTTGACATAATAGCACTTTTATTTTGAATATTTAGTAATTATTTTTCAAATTTAGGTATCCGTGGCATTGATTTTTTTACCCAAATGTACCAAATGAAACCAAATGTAGTGCCCGCAATATTTATTAATCAATAACAAATCTGTAAATTGACTGCTGATCAATAGCTAACGGTACACTTTCAGACTTCTTAACTTGAAGGATTATTGATTTGAAAGAGTAAAGGTGTTCTTACTATAAAATCATGCAACAACAACACGATGTTGAACTCATTCTCAATAGGTCTGGAAAAACCTTATTATTTAGTAAAATTAGCATTTTGTAGCATTTCAAAAATGCATGTTCACCGATTGAGCATAAAAAACAAAATGCTGTTTTCGTCACTCTACCCTAGTTGCATATATTACCTACCCCGGTCTCCCCGGGTAGGTTGTCGCATGGAACGTATTTGTCAGAGATCTCCTGAAACTAAATGAAAGTATGGGGAGAGTGAAACTGAAGAAGGTTGTTGACCCCTTCAGCTCCAACAAAAACCCGGCTTCAAAACCATACATTTAATTAAAAATTCTTTGAAATCGTGCAAATAACAAATTCCACATGATTGCACTCACTCTTTTAACACATGAGAAAACTTTTTTCTTTTTTGTCCTCTCTCTCTCTCTCTCTCTCTCTCTCTCTCTCTCTCTCTCTCTCTCTCTCTCTCATCATATTTCTAGCTCGGTGCTTCGCTGAAGGATCAACCTACTGTTTTTACCTACCACGCGGATGTAAAGTCCCGAGTCTCGGAGAGGTGTTTTAGAACGAGGATTGCTAGAACTAGGTGGCTTTACGATCAGCTTGTATTTACATCCACCGCCACCCGGAGCGGTACCGACGCAAAGCCGAGACGTAAAATAGTACTGAGAACAATGTTCGGTGCCGTATACCACGCTAAACCAACTTCTATAAAAATATAAACTTTCAGAGAATAGTGAGGTGTCTTACTGACATAATTTTGTAAAGATAAATAAGTAACAAATCAAAATAATATTTTATTTTATTTTTTATTTTTTTTATTTTTTGCAAAATTTGTAGTTTACATGGTTACAAGTTACCTAAAATTAACATTTTTGTAGTTGTATCAAAAGTATCAACATTAACATCACAATCATCTATGTCATTAGATTTATTTAGTTGTCCTCCTTTGTAAATCAGTTTTTTATAACTGAATAGGATAGACGTTAAATAAATAATAAATACATAATCATTTTTCATAATTTCTCATTTTACATCGAAATCTAACTCCATATCCTCCAAACACCTTCTAAACCTAAGTTACATGTTTAATACAGTTCATTAATTTAAAAATGTATTTCGTCATTGTACCGAACTCGTGTCTCCTATTTGCATCCGGGTGCACGTCTTGACCACTAGACCACAACTGATTACTGAACATAATGTTATATTGTTGGTGCCTCTGGGCGAATTGGGTTATTTTATTTCCGGATTAGATTACATTTAATCTGATCCAGCAATGCGAGTGTATCTCAATGAACATAATTGAGAAATAATACAATTAGTAAACCATAATCTTCTCCAGAGCAATGGATGTTGTAATTCAATATAAAATAATAACAAAAATAAGTTTGTCAAAAGATCGTAACTGTAAAATCTTTTTTCTAGCATTCTTGTACTTTTGGTGAGCGGATATATTTTTATTTACGTATATCTGTTCGTCTTTATTCCTAGAGTGACGTCTAGAAACGTGAAAGCCTCACGAGCTACATTCCAACCATTATTCGGTTTAGTTGGTTCTCGTTTTAATATTGGATTGTTTCACTACCCCATGTAACTTCTACACCGTTAAAATATCATGGGTGGTGGTTTTAAGTTGAATTGTCACAGTTGTCACTCTATTCTTCTTATTTTTGCTTAACAACTAAATATTACGTCCTCACTAGCAGCCACCGAATAAAATCTCGATAAATCCCCACAGGGATTGAGAGCTCCCGTCTTCTTACATAAGTACCAACATTTAGAAGAAAACTAGGTTGAATCGGAATCTACACAAATATAATAACCTCGAGGGATAAAACGGGAACAACTACTCAATGTACTAGTGATGATATAGAAATAATATTAAATTATGTTTCAGGGGATGATACAGGTATATGGTGTAATGAATAATGAAAGTTGAAACTCATGTCCAAAGAAATAATAATTTAGTAATTAATTACTAATAAACGGGAACGTAATCCTACATGTGCAATATAATTTAATAAAAATAATAACTTAATTGGGAGACATTGTTTTACTAGTTCATAACACATTTAGATAAAGTTTTCTTTTTAAGATTTTTTTAAAGAGACAATGTAAACTAGAGACCGGCTTATTCAAGTAGGAAACACCCATCAATCAAGCTGGACACGATTCCACCCGCACTGTGCCATAATCAACAAGACTAATTCGGAACCACTTTAGAATTATTGGTTGTGCCTCACCGTTTAGACATTCCATTAAAGTGCTACACTAGTCACTTATTAGTATTACACAACTATCATTTCTTATTATTGTTATGGTTTACTTAGAGCAACACCAATATAAGTCGAGCTGTTTCATGAGCTTTGTACACATCCTCTTACAATGCATACACTAACTTTACATCTTTATTACTACCATTGTAACAATATGCTTGCAGCTGTTTGCAGCTAGTTTCCTAACATATCTTATCATTACTAGACCATAAACCGGACGATTATTCACTTTCAGACATCTATTACACCCTAGGACACTGGAAGCTTGCATCTACGATAAAACATTACTCTGCTAGAGAGAATGGCGATGGGTAAATACATGTTCCCTCTTCCAGTTAGTTTCAGTACAATATATTGCCAAATGATATTTTTCTTTTCAATTGTTATTTGTTACATTCAAATGATATTTTTCAATTTAAATACGAATTTTAGTATAATGTCCTCGAGGCAGTGTCCTTTGATTTAGATCATCAATATGAATAGATACACCAACAAACAACAACAACAACACCACACAACACCAAACCGAACAAACCGTTCTTTCCCTCGCTTTTCATAAAATATCATTTTCAAATTGTTTAGTAAACCCCAAATGATCAAACGCTGAAGGAAACATCATTCATTCATTCGATGAGATTTTAAAGCAGGTCTGATAATATTGGTCTGCTTACCAAAACGGACATAAGGCATATAATATGTGTTTTGACTGCGTTCTATGATACCGGTAAAAATTAAACGCGTCACTATTTGCATTTCATGATAATGCCTTCCATGTATTTTTTTTTAAATTATTAATTATAATGCATATTACAACAGAGTACAAAATAATACTCCACAAGTGTAAATCATAACATAGCCTAATGGATAGAAAACATGTAGACATTAAAATATACATTTACACAAAATAAATAATATATGTAACTCTTTAACATATTTGATATTAGCAAATTGAATGTGAAACTATCAAAATTATTAACAATGAAAATTAATGAGATATTCTTGGAAGAAAACGAAAATAAAAATGGATATGAAAGAAGGGAGTAATGGAAATAAGCTAGTGAGTAAATTATAATGTTAACATCCTAAAGCTTGAGTGATCACAGATTAAAATTTAAAAATATTTTGAGAGAAGAGAGAAGAGAGAGTAGAGAGTAGAGAGAGAAGATGTAATTTGTCAATGGTTAATAATAAAGTCGGCACTTACAGTATTTTGACATTTTCATTAGTTTTTACGACAATATTCACCCTCTCGTTCGAGAGAGAAGGTAACACCCAACCAATGTTTCGGTTAATTGAAGTCCTTGTTACCGCGCTCTTATGGGCGGTTACCTTACTAAGTACTCGGGAACACAACAAATGAAGTGCAGGTCACAAAACATTACGTTATATATGAACCTTTATGAGTTTTGTATTTATTTTGTTACTAAAGATTTATTTTCAGATATTTATGAGCCAAGCGCATTTTGTTAATTTTAATAAATTTAATTTTAATATGTTATACAATTCAGAATTTAAAAAATCCATCCCGATGGGGTTCGAACCCAGTCTCCCACCTTCCAGGTAAGCGCCGTAGCCAACTAGACCACCGAGACGGTAACTATTTAACTTCTGAATTTGTAGTTGAACTATAGATCTGAATGGATGGAACAGTACTGCAACGAATATCTGTTGCCTTTGAACTGACCAAACAAACATTATTTATAATGGCATTACTTTACGAAGGTATGAGCGGGGGTTTATTTCTCGATTTGGTTAGTAGGGAAACACTCCCGTAGGTGGAATTGTAAAACATATTAACTAGTATATATTTTTTTGCGATATTAAATCCTACTCCTGCTCTTTGTGATAGTCGTAATACTTACCAATCATCATTGAATAAAAAAATATAATATATAAAAAATACTTGAACTTGCAAATTTTTAAGTCAAATACAATTTAATCTAAAAGATATATCGAGGCGATGGAGAGAGGCTCTCTAAAGAGCTATAACAGGTGGTGTATGGGGAAGCAGAGGGATTAGTTTGTGACTTGTAAACCCAACTCTGGCAGAACTATTTCCAGTCAGTGCTAGTTGAAGCGTGGTTGAGGTGTTTGTTGTTGCTTTGCAATACACCCCCCGCTACCGCAATACCACTCACCACAGCGCGGCGTGAGGTCTGAGAACTTCTGACTCGGGTTAAACTAAAGCAAGGACCACAATCAGAATCCACCGACTGATGTAGGTCAAGCGTAGCGCGCGGCGAGTGAGGCGCTGGTTCGACACCCGCCACAGGCAAAAGTGACAGAAAGTGGCTTCAAAGTCGTACATGCGAATGCAAGGGATTGAGTTCATTTAACAGTCCCTTATAGCTAGAGCGGCCCTAATCAGGATTCCCACGAGAAAATTAAAAAGGAAAAAGTGTATTAACGTTGCAATTATATTTTTTTAAATACCAATGTAAACGTATACATTTAAAACAAAACATTTCAAAGTGTTGACATTTACTATTTTGACATTGTTCCTTGATACCATTAACCGTGACTCTAGCAGCGTTGAAAAGCAAAATTAAAACATATTTCACTAGCGAGCGGATTTAAAATGACAATAAAAAAATAATGTGGTTATAATACTGACATGGAACCTAACAAGCAGGACATGTAAAATAGAAAAGAATATTTTAATTTTGTGAACAGTGGTACAATGTAAATCACGTCGATATCAAATCAAATAATAACTAATATTTGTATTGAAGTGTTCGTGATAGAGTCAAAATAACATTGCAAAGATGAAAATAGGAGTTTGTTAATGCTATGTATAGGCCTAGTTTAGCTGAACATAAACTTATTCAAATCACGTGAAAATACAGTAATATTTATTTTACACAAATTTATATTTCACTTCGAATATTTTGCAACGTACAATTGAAAATATTGATTACAATTCAGAAATTAAATATAACACAATTCTACCTACGGGAATGTTTCCCGACTTACCATATCGAGGAAGTACAATTGCAAAGTGTGCCTCTATAATGGAAATTGTTCCACACCCACAACTTTACATTTTACTATGAAACCATGGCAACTATTTATTAGATAACGTTACCCGTGACATTATGATAGATAGCACTCTATCGCTGATAGCATCATCCTCCAATATGTGCTTTGACACAATCAAAATAGATAGTGAAGTATGTGGGCGATTTCTCCTTGTTTATTGTTATGAAACCCCAATCCCACTATATTCACGTATAATAAGATTTTAAAGCACTTTTTAGCACTGAAAATTCAAATTTCGTTCGTATACGCTTTTGGAATATCAAGTAGGTTTCCTGAATGCTTCATAAAAATTCTATGCATGCTACATCAGGTGAGCTTGTGTTTTATTTTGAAAGTTGTCTAAGAGAAAATCTGATTTCTTTCTATGTAAGGAACATTCTTCCGTGCTTAGCTTAACAAGTACGAGAACGGGGATGACTAAACGAGGGAGCGAAGCAACAGATCGTCGAAAAAGAATTGACAAATATAATCAGCATGACTTCCAAGCTTTTTATCTCTTGGAGACCAGACATCAATCGCTTAGACAATGCGAATTTAAGCCCCACCAATAAATTTAACATGATCAAGTGACATTTTATTTATTTTTCTTTCTTTCTTTCTTTCTTTCTTTCCTTTCTTTCTTTCTTTCTTTCTTTCTTTCTTTCTTTCTTTCTTTCTTTCTTTCTTTCTTTCTTTCTTTCTTTCTTTCTTTCTTTCTTTCTTCTTTCTTTCAGTTAAAAAAATGTTTTTCAAAGCAGAACAACTAAATAAGTCTGATTTTTATATTTTAATATTTGTTTGCCTTTTTTGTCTCTTATGTCTTATCTTTGTCATAGGCCCTATACCGCTTTATGTACTGCCTTAAATTGAAACCAATCTCGGCCCATAAGAAAAACTAGACAAAATACTTGTTCTCTCGTTTCATTCGTACTCTTTATATACGAGGCACTCAAATTCTATTAAAAGCCAATATTAGGCCTTCAGTAAAAAAAAATTGATGTGTACAAACTAAGACTTAAGGCATTAATTATCAAGTAACTTATTTTTAGGATAGAAATGTGACGGAGTATATCTCAATTTGCATCCTGCTTGATACAGCAATTGCACCTTTCCAAACACCTCAATAACAAAGTTTATTTGTTTAGGAATCAGAAAATAAATACTTATCCCAGACAATATAATCTTAGAGGTCATCACAAAGTGTTAGTTATTATAATGTAATATGCTATGTGTCTGGAAATAAAACTTACTTACTTACTTACATAAATGCAGACAAAATTATGAACTATAGATTACAATAGTCTTGATTTATTTCATATATCCCAGTTCGGTCATTAAATGATTTAAGACTTTCGCAGCAATTGAATGATGTTTTCAACTGACATTACAGATTTCTGTTTTTTTTAATACAATGTATTCCTTCAATAAAAATTCATTATAATTCTCGTTCATGGGTAATACTCAACAATGTACCTAATTTCCTATTTTATTGTGCCCTGTTTATTTTTTACGATTTTAATTGGTTTCGAATAATCTAGCAGCCTTAAAAATCATTGTGAATATTAATACGAAGGTATATATTATTAATTTCTCGTCAACTGGTTTTTAATAGCCGGAAATGAATACATCTTTACATTAAACATGAATGTAACAAATTATTTGAATAATTAAAAAATATTTCCACATCAGTATATTATTATTTGCAATTATGAATATTCTCGCAGAACATTGTTTCAATATAACCTTAAACAATCCATAATCTGTTTTTATAACTGTTCAGCCTTATTTTGGCCTGGCAACCAACTGTTATTACAATGTTACGCGCCATGTCTATGCGGACACCATTTTATTTAGTTATTTTTAATCCGTCCTGGAAATTTAAACCATCTCACCACAAACATAACTTAAACAACAACAACAACTACATGAAACTTAACGTATTCGTGAACTTTGGGAGAGTTTAGGGTCGAAAGTTCCTCCTGGCTCTCTCGATCAACAGCTCATGGGGATGGTAAATTAGATGTGAAACCGTACAACATAATTATTACCCGGGCGGCCTCGTAGGGAGTATTCAAATAAGGCATTCTCAAGTTATTGCTGTTTAGCCTCAAGTTGCTAAGCTCACCGTGCTAATAGTTAGCAACTCCATCTTAAACTACGAAGGCACTCTTATCGTGAGCGTCTATACACAAGTTTCGCAGAAATATTATATCACGGCGAACGGTTGCTAAGACAAGTTTTATACCACACGTATCAACAAAACAAAATTTATTTTTAATATCTCAATCACTGGTATATCTGATGAGAAGGGTTTGGTTTTTACTTATTTTTCCAATTATTTTCCTTTCTATTTTCATTCCATCTTCCGTTTCCGCTACCGTAAAATATTCCATATAAATTTTATATTTGTCTCTTTCCATTATTTCCGTTGCTTTTATATTTTCTTTCTCTTTAATTCATCATTTACTTTTGCCCTTTGGTCATAATGTTAGTTATATAGGCTTATTTTTCTCGAAGATCAATCTAAATATTGTCAACGAATATTATCTTAAGTTTGAATATTGCGTTTTTTTTCATCAAGAAGACTTTCGTTTAGAAACCATGATGTACAAAGAATCTCAGCTGCGTAGTAATGGAAGGGTAAGTGTAGGACCTAAACAAAACAACCCTCTTCCCTAATTTACGATTGCAAAGCCCAAAGTATTGTTTACCGTTGCTCTCGATGCTCTGAACACGTATAGTCAGGGCTTGGGGCAGATTAAAAGTAAAAAGGTTGACAAACATTGAAGTAAATCCTCGAATACAAACAAACAGAACATTCGAAGAGAACATTGTGTTGATGCCTCTCTTCATTGGGGCCTAGAGCTTCGCACATACACCCAACAACTCGTAGAATATGTGCATGTTTGAGCCAAACTAACCATCCGTATAGAAAGTAATCAGACGTTATTTCGACATCGTTTTCCATTTTAAATATTCATCAGCGAAACCTCTGATAATTTAAAAAATATCAATGCAAGGAAATGTATTCTAATCTTAATGCTGTCATGTAGCATGTAGCGTTGTTTACTAAGATATGTGTAGATGAGTGATGAATCTTTATATTACAATCTTCTCATAAATTATTTTCTTTTGTACGGTGTTTCATTGAAATGGCATTTTGAACACAAAATATAATTTTAATATCGTCTGGACCGGCACCTCCACCATCCACCAAAAAATATATTTTTGTTTCCCGAATACCACTTACCTTTATTTACTATTGGGTCAGCTCACAAATACCCAACTCTACCCTAAATTTAGGGTCCCCGCACACCGCTTGTAAATACCAAGATAATTCAAAAGTTGTCACCGTTATTAAAACATCGTAATTGATAAGTCCTTAACTTTCTAAAATTCGTGTTGAAAATTTAAATTAGTCCGATAGCTTCACTTTAGATGTAGCTAGATTTGAAATCCTGTTGTGTTATTCACAAGTGGATTGTGAGGGTAGCAAACGAGCCAATATTACAGTTTCCTAGAAGCTGCTTCTTTATTTCATATGGCGTATATATCCGCATGTAGGTCAGCCTCTTGTTTGTTACAGGTTCTTGAGATATGGTTACGTAACCAACCAATAAAAATCGTTCTTCGAATACACCAAAACATATAGGATAAGTTTCCATTCAAATATCATGACATTTTTATCCAATATGGCCGCCTATACTTGATGTTTATAACATTCTTGGAAGCTCTTTGAAAATCTCATTCGTAACATTTCTACGTAACCGGAAACTGTATTACATGAGAAGCTTCTGAAGATGAAAATATATTCGCTCTGTTTCTGTCAGTCTGTCGATCGAGGATGAATCTGACATCAAAGGTGCAGGAATATGAGGGGGGAGGGGGGGATGAAAAGATCGAGGGGAACATGACTCGGAGGAAAACAAGTTATGCAATCTAGGGAAATACAATAAGGGGCCGAGGGAAACACCGAACTTGTGGAGGAACCTTGTTCGAGTTGTGTCGTTTTTATTCTAAATGTGTAAACCAATGGATTTAGTAAAGTTACTCTTATATTTCAAGGTTTGACGAATGGAATAAAGGACGGGAGTGAAAGAAGACTGAATATTAAACAAAATTATAAGAATTGAAGGTTAAATTATTCGCCTTTTAATAACATAAGGATGTACTTTCATTACAAAATATTAACATTTTTACAAAATTTCAATCACAATGTGAAATTGACTCAAAAAGCAAATAAATATTTTAAAACTTGTTCTTCTGAAATGTGTGATACATATCCTCAGGGCAAATATTTATTCTTGTAGTCAATGCGAAACTTTCAGTGTTTTCACTCGGGGATACCATATATTATTATGTTGACCTCGTTTTAATTATATTCCCGAGACTTCGTTTTAGTTGGAGTTCAGGTCACTGCTTGTTTTTTTAAAACATATTTCAGTGAACAGTTTTTCAAACAATTTCGTAATGTCACCTTAATTAAGGATACACATTTTGAAACTTTGCCTTTGATAAACTTTCAAAGCATCTATTTTATTATATTCCTTTTTACTCACTTAGTCTACCTTACAAAATAATATATTTTTTACAAAATGTTAGGTCGTTATAATATTCTACTTTATAAACTAAAAAGTTTAAAATTCTTTTCAATTTTAATGAGAAACTCTTACCTTATACGCGATGAGTTGGGAATGAAAGCAACAATTTCTTTAACCCCCAGTGGTGTAAATGAAGGGGTTGGGGTGGTGGGAGTAATCGAAAACCCGCATATTCGTAAAAAGTGTCACCGGTAAAGTTAAAGGGTGGTATTAATGAGAACGATGTACAATCATCTGTGAATATCAACAGGGGACCTCAAAGCAATAAAACCTAACGATATATTTGGGGAAAGGTAATCAATGGAAACATTACTTTCTATGTAGGTGTGAGAAGTTTATTACGGAACAGGTGAATATTTCGTTTGAAATAATGTTAAACTTTGTCGCCATTTCAATATTAAAAAAAAAATATATATTTATTTAAAAAGTTTCCGAACAATTGAAACCATCTGTCTATTGTCACATACATAAATTATTCGGTGTCTCTAAGGAAAAAGATAAATTAAACACAAATTATGTTTGAGTTTAGAAGGCATAATATTGTTATGCAATTTTGAGGGCTGTGACCTCACATCATGTTTTTGTTATTAAATATGTTTTCTTAGTAGTCACTAGCAACGAACGAGTTGAAATGGATGTGAAATGAGTGTAACTATGTTTGAAAATAAAGTAATTCAAATAAATAAATAAATATACAGTCCACATTTAAAAAAGCCTACCAGTTTTAATCATTGGTCCTCCGGGCCGGATTTGTCACGAGTTTGCTTTGCTTCGACAGTGTCAGCAACCAGCAAAAACAGGTCAGACAAACTATTTATTAAATTTAGCCTTCAACATGGACACAAAACAAATCAAGCTTTGGGTGAAGCAGAAAAGGTATTTATAAAGCTACCATTTCACGAATTCAGACGTTTGTCAGTAAATCTCGACATATCCAGGATGTCAATAAGATACAAATTAGACTTGAACAGTTACTGGAAACCGGACAAGGTTTGATGAGGTCCAAACCAATCTAGAGTTGCATGATGAAAACATAGACCATGAAGGAGAGAGGATCACCATTGAAACTCTGGTTCATGCCCTTAGAGCAACTATGTCAGGCTTGTAGAATCTAGACAACACTTTTTGCCCTTTGACGCCTCAAAGATAAAATTTGGGGCGCATCTGCAGGCCTAGTAAGACTAATTAAACCTACCGTCTAAAAAATTTCCCCTATTTTTGAGGGGCTCTTAACAAAGTGGCGACTTTAGTGACAGCTTCAGAGCTAGGGTTTCACGAAAACAACGTGTGGCCATTATAAAAAAGACTACTACTAATTTTGTTTAACAGGAAAGCATTAGAATTGATTCAAAATTTTACCACTGACTGAGAAAACACACGTGGTTTGGGAAAAATTTTGGGAAAAAAGGGTATCAAAATAAAGGCTGATAGCATTCAACATTTTAAGGAGTTGATCGATATCAAATCAGTACAAAAAGAATCATACTGAATTTTACAGTTTATCACACATGTCTGTAATCAAAATGCTTTTAAGGCCCTTAGTATTAAAAAACCTTTTTGGAAGAATCTATTTTTAAATCTATTCCCCAGAGTTTAGATAGTAAAAAACCGAAAAGAAGGGGAACTCCACTCTCAATGATCAAGCTTTCCCCTCACTTGATTTTTATCGCTTTTTTTAAACACAAAGACAAGCTCTAGAAAACGTTAAAACCCTTCATAACAGTAATTGACAGATCGTAAGTCATTACTGTGAATCAAGGGGAAGATTCAACCCAAGCGTAAAAAGTCTAATGCATACATTTCTAGGCCTACAGACAAAAACTGTACCTAAATGTCAGATTTGCAATGATCCATTCGTTTAAAAATTGATGAGTTCAGGAACTTAACCCTACTCAAAAACAAATTGTGTAAAAAAAACGGGTTTATGCTTCAATGTCTTCGCCTGGGCACGTTGTAAGTCATGCCACTCAAGGGGGTTTCCGAAAGTGTGGAAAAAAAACTCATACTCTGTTACCAATTCTATCTTAAAAACGTGGGTTTTCTGACATGGTTCAGAGAATTCAATCCTGCACCTTTAGTGACAACACAGAAAAGGTCACGAGGGAAGTTCAACCAGTTTCAGAATGCATCTGTGCATTCAAGGATACCCAATAATGTTTACTATCAACAGAATAGTCCTCATTAAAGATGAAATGGCAAGCTTCAAGAGTGTAGAGCTCTTTTAGAAGTGGAATCAATCTAACTTTTGTACTGAAGTTTTATACAGCGATTAGGATGAAAAAAACATAAAACCACATTTAAATTCGGGGTATCTAACGTAGCCTCAGAACAAAGCAATGGTTGAATCCCAAACTGCAATCAAAAGTAGGCAACTTCAATGCAAAACTTTTCATGTTTATTTCTGCAACGCTAACCGGGCCAGATGCCAGATAGTTGATTGAACTGAACAGGGAATATCCCCGACGTCGATTTAGGACCCAACATTTTTTCCAGCCGGAAGGATTGATCTTTTGATGGGGAACTTTTTTTTCCATCTTCAAAGGGCCGGGACAAAAGTCAAGATTAGAGAATAATTATCCTATTCTAAGGATACAGAGTTAGGTTGGATCTGGCGGGGACTTTCCAACAAGTTTGGCCGATGCCTCTACTGATTGTTACCGAAAACCTTCTTGCAAACAATGACGTTAGATCGGCAACTGAAAACGTTTTGGAATTGAGGAAGTCCACTCAAACCCAAGAACGACAAGAAAAAAAAATGTGACCGACTTTTCCCCAAGAAAGTGAAAGGAATAGAAAGGGGGAGATTTGTAGTAAGGCTTCCTTCCCGGCGGTCATGAGACTCTGGTAACTCATTCGATAGGCAAGCTACAGATTTAAACATTTGGAAGGGGGCTGCAAAAACAACCAAAACTACGATGGAATACAACAATTTTCTTGAAGAAACAAAAAAGCTAGGCCATTGGACAAGGCAGACGATTCAGGTGTACATTTGAAAAAGTATACTATCTCCCTATCATCTGTTTTAAGGTTCCAGCCCCCACAACCAAGCACAGTTGTTTTGACGCTTCAGCCAAAAACTACGAACGGTAAACCCTTTAAAATGATATCCTGATGGGGGGGTCCTACTATTCAACAAGATTTTGGGGTAAATCGGGTACGGTTAAACACATCAAATTGCTTTAAGCTGACATTCTAAAATGTATCGCAACCCGTAGCCCCCGGGACACTCGATATCAAAGAATTCTTGGGAAACATCGCCTGAGAATCTGTCAAATGTTACGAGTTACAACATCACCTACGGACCGTTCAGCTCCCTTCTTGGAACACGATGTTACAACAACTTGCCGAAGAAGAAGTAGCAGTTCCCGCGCTACAGAAGTGTAGGACGAGACTTTTACGTTGATGACTTGTTTCAGGGGCTGTGACAATATCCAGGATGCTCTTCAAATTAAAAGTGACCTGACCATGCTATTAAAAGGGGAGGATTCCCCTAAAAAATGGTGTTCAAACTGTCCAGAGTACTTAAGCATACCTACAGAGTACAGAGAAACCCAGTTACCCCTTCAATTTGATCGCACAGACACTTTTAAAACACTTGGTTTTTGTGGAATCCGAAGTCAGATAATTTTTCTGAAAAAAACCAAAAGTCTTCATTTCGCACGATCAAGTGTCTGCCAGGGAATTTACAAAACGGAAGTTTTTCAAAATATTGCGTCGATATTTGACCCTTGGGTCTCGTCAGCCCAATAGTGATTTTACATAAGATTTTTTTCTACAAAAAGTTATGGCTTAAAAACTAGACGGGGATGACGCTCCACAAGAGTTTTTGATGGAATGGAACGCTACCAAAAACTTCCTTTTGTAAACAACTTTGAAATTGACCGATTAGTTCTATGCAAAAGCAAAATATAGACTAAGTTCGGTTTCTCAGATCATAGAACGGCGATGGTTGTTTAATCTCGGTCAGTCATTTTAAAAAATGAAGTTAGTATTATCTACTGTGCTCAAATCAAGAGTAGCCCTGAAAAAAAAAGGTAACTCTGCCCCTTTTTGAACTTTTGGCGCATTTTTTCTACGCAATGGTACAAAAACCCCTACCAATCTTGAACCTTAAGATTGACAGCATCATCTTTGGACGGGTTTTAACATGTTTATCATGGTTACCTCGTCTTAAAACGATGGGAAACATTTTTGCGAACAGAGTATCCAAAAATTCAAGAATCACTAAGGGAAGGATTTGGAAAAATGTAATTTCCAAAACAATCCAGCAGATCTTATTTAAAAAGGAATGACCTAAAACACTTAAACAACTTGATATATGGTGGCACGGAACCGACTGGGTACAGCAACCTACTCTACGTGGCCCTCTCCTCCCATCATTGAAAAAGTGACAATTCCCTATCCCCAAAAAAAGTAGAATTGTCAACACCGTTGTTTTACTAAAACTTAAAAACCGGGAATTTTCCAAAAACTCGTCACTCTCGAAACTGACAACGTAGTTGGTATTTTTTGCGATTTAACTTTAATTTTAAAATTCGATTCAAGAAAGTAGTGTGCTACTGCTGAGGGCTGCAATCTGCTTCAAAATTTTCATTAAAAGTGTGCAAAAAAAATTTTTCCTTCGTGAAAATTTAAGACTCAAGACAAAAGGTCAAGTTTCAAAGAAAGCTTACTGTTTTAAAACTCATCCTTTTTTTGACGATGAAAAGTTCCTGCGAGTCGGGGGGAGATTAAATAATTCAGAACTTCCTACATAACAAGCATCCATTATTCTGCCACCAAATCATGATTTAAAATTTATTTTCAATTCTGAACTCTCAAGCTACTTCAGCGGTCCGCAAATTTTAAAGCATCATTGCGCCCCGCAATATTTGGGTCCCCAGAGCAAACAAATAACAAAAATTGCATTCACAAAAGTTTACCTTTTTTCAAAATGAAGGTATCAACATCAAAAAAAATTTAGGGGCAAATTTTTCTAAAGCCCGTGTTCAACCATCTCGTCCTTTTGTGAACACAGGGTAGATTATTGGTCCTTTTCAAAAGACTGGATCAGACGCAGCAAAACTACAATTTAAAGCATGTTTTTAATATTTGTATGCTTTGCAGTAAAAGCTGTACACTTGGAACTGTGATAATTTAACGACTGAAGCCTTTTTGCAGCGTTAAAAGGTTTACAGCAGAAGAGGGGAAGTGTCACACATTTTTCATGACAAAGCTACGAAATTTGGGGCTCAAAAACCCTAAGCTTAAAGAGTTGCGTAGGCTGTTCCTTACCGAATCGTTTTTGCGATCAGATCAAGGAAAATGCTGTAAAGAAAAATTTACGGGGCACTTCATTCCCCCCCAGTGCACCCACTTTTGGGGGCTCTGGGAAGCGCAGTGAAGTCCATGAAAATTTTATTTTTAACGTGTGGTAAGGGGCGGCTACCTGAGTTGAAGAATTATACTCACTTTTTCAAAATTTAAGCAGTATAAATTCCCCTCCTCTTACCGTTTTGTAAAAAACCTAATGATCCAACGTTTTTTTAAGCCCGGTCATTTTCTCATAGGCGCTCCCTTAATAAGCCTACCTGAGCCAGATTGCTTAACACTCTAAAACAACCAGTTATCACGTTGGCAAAGAGTCCAACTAGCACAGCAGTTGTGGAAATGTGGTCAAGGGATACCTCAACGGGGTCCAGCAAAGACAGAAAGGCCCCCCTTCCCACCCAAAAACTCAACCAGGAATGGTGTGCCTTGTTCGAGATGATCGTCTGCCCCCTCTCCAAGGAAACTGGGGGTCGTAGAGAGCACTGCCCAGGATTTGATGGCTTGTTCGAGTTTTCAAATACGATTAGGTCGCAAAAATGATGAAGAGCCAATTCTCTTTTAAACCTTCCCCCCTCAAAGTCAGCTTTTATTGAGAAAAAACAAGTCCACGGGGACCGCCCCTTTTGAAACCATGTAATCCTCCCTCAAGCCTCTTTCCCATTTTCTTTCATTCTCTTTTTTAGCACTTTTTTATACAATTGGGGTATTTGGAAAGTAAAAGTGACACCTCAAATTACTACACTGTTTTTGTCACCTTTTTTAAAAATTTTGGGACTATAATACCCTTTTTCCCCAAACCTTGGAATATATACTTTTATACATATATTATATACTATATTATACTTCTTTGTTTTTGATCTCCAACAACGGGGGGGGTATGTTTGATTTTAAAAGGATAATATTGTTATGCATTGGAGGGCTTGACCTCACATATTTTTGTTATTAAATAGTTTCTTAGTAGTCCTACAAAGAACGAGTTGAAATGGAGTGAAATGATGTACTATGTTTTTAAAAAAAGTAATTCAAAAAAATAAATAAAAATACAGTCCCATTTAAAAAAGCCTACCAGTTTTAATCAGGTTTTAATGCTATGCGTTTAATCTTAAAGGTACTATAAACTTTGATAAAGGTTTCTTACCGCTGAGTACACGATTATTTATTAATTGCCACGAATTTGAAAGGATTATTTGGTAGGATAATTTGGCATTATCATTGTTGTTTCATAAACTTAATAGTCTCCCAAAACAGGGAGGGAAGCTACTTGATCAACAGTTCGTTAAAGTAACATTCACTCATAACACAATTCGTCGTTCGTTTATCTTTGTGGTGGCGGTGCCGGGTAGGTTTACCACTTAAAACGGGTTCAAAATGGTGGAGGCGCCGGGTCAGAGTTTTTAAACCATAGATATATATATAGGGTAGATGCGCAGTCTCCAATCCTCCGCACAGGGGCGAGTGTACCAAATTTAAGGGGTCAAAACCCCACCCATTCAAGATGGCGGTTTGGCGTTTAATTTAGCTTTTTTTTAAGCAATAAAGTACTTTACTGGATTGTTTGATATGGTTTTAGCTGTGCAGCATGTATTGACAAAAAGAAAAAATAAAATTATTGCATACGGGAATTTAGTAAACATTTTTGGGGTTAAAGCTGATATGCTCACCCGCCAAACTGGCGGCCATCTTTAAAATATTTTTTCGATTAATCGCCCATCTAATTAACTGCAAACTCACCCATTTTAAGATGGCTTCCAATTGTCCCCGGGAAATGGACCGCTGATGCTAGTCTAGCCAATTATAAGGATTCTTGTTTTCAAACACTGAGGGGATCCATTACCCTCTTATCCCAGGGTATAAAAAAATCCCGTGTCATCGTTATTGAAGGGAAATGGCAACTTAACACGCATGTCAATCGTAGGTTGTGTTCGGTTTGTACCGTGAGACGTAACACGCACAGACGGACAGACACGAAAAGTTTATATGGGAGATTTGCTTCAAACTTGGGAATTTTTATGAGTTAAAGTCGACAGTAAAGATAATAACGCGTAAGTGATTGTTTTGCATTCAACCCCCTTTATCACCTTACCCTCTCATTAAAAAAATAGTCAAAATTGCAATGGTTCTTTTATCTTTTAATCTCTTTTGTGCTACTTGAGCATATTATTTTGTTCAAACATAAAAAACGTACACAAAGCCCCCCACACCTTCACCGGAAGAGCATTTCAAATTAAAATATCCTTTAGGCCTTTGACCCTAGTTCATCATTGCTTTTCATATTACATGCATACGAAGGAAAATGTTCAACTAAATGAATAACGAAAATGTTGTCAAGAGAAATTAAATTCTTTTATACGATATTCGCTCGTTTATTGAGATCGGAACGAGAATGGCAGGAAGTGATTTTCGTTTTCACTTCCGCTGTTTAAATAAATCAATATTAACTCGTTACGTTCCTCGGAAAAACGTATTAAAACAAAGGTACACAACGCACAGGGTGTGACCTGATCTGACAATCACCATTCATACGTGGGCCGAGTGTAGGGGTTTCTCAAAATACCGAATAATAAAAGATTAACGAATACGTTCATTTCTATTGTTGAAATGTCGGTTTTGGTGGAGGTGCCGGGTACGTCTATGAAATAAAATTAAGTCTTAAGTTAAGGGGGCGTTAAGTTAGGTGACGCTTTCCCCGCTCCCCAAAGAAACAAAGAAAATATTTTCTGTACATAAATTAAAATCAACATTGAAACTTTAAAATTAATCACAACATTCATGAACACCTATCTATTATATAAATAATATGGAAAGAGGTTCGTGTATATAGCATTTTCAAGTGTCATTTTATAGCGTTTTGTAGCATCTATTTTTTGCTACCTTCATTTCATATTTGAGATTTGAGATTTGGTCTTCAAGGTTGAATTAATATCAACTGAATAAAAATGTGTTTAAACAAATTATAGATAGTATAAAATAAATAAAATAAATAAAACAAGACTGGAAAATCTTTAGGTGAAAATTGGCACCTTGTTACATCTATACACAAATCGTTATTTTCACATACCCTACACATGGGTAATAACGCTCTAGTTTTCTTGAATATTCAATTTCTTCGTGGTACAAGAATCAATTTTCTCCGGATGCTGCGGATCTGATTATTCTTCTCCAGCAGTTGATAGTTTTTCCTGTACCGTTGAGTTTCTAGGTCAATGTTAGCGTGGGATATCATATTGTCGTAAGCTAGAAGCTTGGAGCATCCGAGACCGCTCAGAAGCCGTACCTTCACTCGCGCAATGTGGTTGACGGTCGTGTCGTTTTATTGTGCATGGAAAGAAATATGATATTCTTCAAAACTCAATTTCCGTACGAGAAAACGAAGAAATAATATGTATTATTGAAAAATATTGGTTTGTACTTTGCGTAAAGGACGTGGTAGATCAATATTACCTTCTTCAATACATGTTTTGACTTGTTTGGCGAAAATAAAATTAATATATGTGGAGTATGTAACGTATATTCTATTAAAACGTACATGGATGTTTTATAGAACCTACGTCAAGAGATAACTTCGCAAAATGTCTTCCTAGAATTCAAATAATCAGCAAAGGAAGAGAGGGATAACAGAGATCATCGGAGAGTGATTCTGTGTTTGCGATTTGGATCTGATAACAAACTGTGAGATATTGTTTTTCTCGTCTCACAGACAGTGTTGGCTCGAGCGCTAAGTGCTTGACTCTGATTCGGGAGGTCCCGGTTTCGAATCCCGTCGTGTCCGGTTATCCTGACTGAAGGTTTTTCCCGAGGTTTTCCTCAGTCGTTAAGGCGAATACAAAGCATTGCGTCCTCCTAAACAGCCCTCGGACATCCCTTCACAATTGTCCATTCCGCAATATGCCTAGCGCACCTAAAGTAGGGCATTCATTGCACCCTATAACTTTAATTCCCTCGGGATTAAAAATAAATAAAACACGTCTCTTTGTGGCTCGTTGGTCTTGTGGTTAGCGTCTCTGCTTCCAATGCAGAAGGTCCAGGGTTCAATTCCCGCTAAAGTCAGAAGTTTTGTAACTTCTGATTTGGACTTAAGTCCGTCAGTTCTTTGGTTAGGAATTAGTAAACGGTAACTTTAAAGCCGTCCTAGCAACGAAGCACATAATAAATTCAGAGTTGTTCTGAATCGGCCTTGTTGATTCTGGCGTAGATCCGCGGGTGTTTGCACTGTCCATACCACTGATTGATATATTTCCCATTTAAAAATATCGTTCTTTGGTTGGTTATCGCTCACTCGTCGATTGCGTCGGGGCCTACAGGGTTGGCTTGGTCGCTTTGGTTTACTGTCCCCCACTTAAAATCAGTTATATATGACTGAGTGGGTGGACTCTAAATACAAATTTATTTATTAGTCAAACCAACAGGAAATTATCCACAATTAATTTATATGAGTTGAATTATTATTATAATTCATTGCACTTGTTTATAGTACAATGCGATAGGAATTTCAAGTAATGCATTTTGTAAATCAATCGTTAATATTAAATTATGCTCATCCGTCTGCAGGATGGATAAGACGATAGCGATTAAAACTGCAATTTGCATTTCCAATTTACGTTATTTTACTACTGGCCATGAAATATTTCTACACTCGAATTTATGGCGTCTATAACAAGTGTCATTTCCTACACTAGAATAATTAATTTTGCATAGTGCCCAGAACTATTATGGCTAGTTATCCAACATTATTGCTCGTCATTAAATATTATAGTTTACGACTTACAATGTAAATCCATCAAATTAGCGCCTACACCAGGTTTAATAACATGTGCCCAGCAAACACGTCCGTTTGATGGGTTAACATTAACGTCGAGATATCACCATATAATATGACAACCTTGATTAATAGTGTGTAATGTTTTAGTTCGCATGCGTCATTTAGGAAGGAAATCTAAGTCGTAGTTGTTTTTATCATTCTTAGAATAACATACACAATATATCAAATAGATTAGTATTTTAAATTGGCCTGTCCAGTAAAAACTAGTTTGTCTCATGACTTTGAATATTTTACCAGATTAAAAAGGTGCATCTCTCACTCTACAGATGCATTGAAAATGAGCGAATTCGAGTTGAAGACTAATTATGCAAACGGAGCAAAGTGATTTGTTTAAAAGATTTTCTACAACTGCGTTGCAGACATTGACCGTCTGAAACAACAAATAAGGAAACATTGATTGAAAAGATTTTTTTAGTTAGCCGAAAAACTCCAAATCTGATTAGTTGATGATCTGATGATCTGACAACTCTGAATTTATTATGTGCTTCGTTGCTAGGACGGCTTTAAAGTTACCGTTTACTAATTCCTAACCGAAGAACTGACGGACCTGATCTGATATAGGACAATTGTCAGTAATAAAAACTCAATTGCGCGTTTATACATTCCAGACACTCAATAATATGCAAAGTCTCTTCATCAATAAGATTATCTGTAGACCAGTCTATTTTCAACTTTCTTCGTGGAATTTTATTATTTCAAAAATAAAAACATGAACTTAAAATAATTGTAATCAGAGCTCTTTAGTGGACAACTCTTTATTTTTTGCAAAACAACAACGTTTCAGAAATCAACATCGATTTACGTCATCAGGATAAACTTCAATTATCTTGGCTATTGTCCTTGCTTGTTTTAATATGTTTGTGTGTTGTGTGTGTATATTACGATTTTTGTTGTATTAAACTGATGACGAAAATAGCTGTTGATAGTTTTATTTGAACGTTGTTGTTGTTTTGTGGAAAAGAGTTGTATCACCTTAAGTGTTTAAATTCATCAAACAATGAACTTAGCAAACTAGCTTTAACACAAGTGTAATCAATTACTTGGTGCAAAAGAAAACTTTGTCACACATCTATAAAACATACAACTGACACACATAAGCTAAGAAGCTCTAGCCATACGATTAACCCGTCAACAAGAAATACTGGTTTCATCCTGAGTTTTCTTGTTCAGATTGTAGGTTTCTCAGGTGGGGGTGTCACACCACTAGAGTCCCAGAGAGTCGAGGCTAGATCTTATTAGGCAGAGAGAAAGTTTGGACCGGGGGCTTAGAAAAACTCTGGAATGAAACGTCGAAACAGACGGAACGGGAAGATGTATGGGTATTAAGTTAGGGAGGAATGTGTGAGAATGTTTACATCCTCGTCCTCTTCCACACTAAACCTTGTTCTCCCTAATAAATCAGAGGAATACGATTCTCCCTGGACAAGTAAGGCTGCGCTGGAGATAAGTGAACCACCTGAAGGTAGGGAGGACACGTATGTGGGGACCCAGGTAATCTCCTGTTATTACACGTCCTGTCGTCCGAGACCCGAGCTCAGTCGTCAAGATTAAATGAATCCCAGGTAGAAGGATTTCTCAGACATCATTTCTCTGGTTTCATTTTACTCAAAACTGTCCGTTAAACCTACAAGAGAAGGAGAAACTCCATAATTACATTTAAACAAACACACAACAGTTTCAGAGTGTGGAGTTATATAAAATAACAATTAATGACGAATTAAGATAATTATAAACAAACACACCACTTGTATTTTTTTTTTTCATTTTATTTGCTTGAAACACAATATTAACGTATGCTCAACGAGTGCCCAATTTTAAAGACTCGATTACAAAATAACTCTGCAAAAAACTTTTAGTTAGTATTGCCTGTGACTGGAATGTAAACGGTGTGCTTAATTATGCTACTCCATTGAATGCCAAAAACAAAAATAAGTTTATAACTACAACGTTGTTTTTGGCGACTATAATCAAAGGCTTTGTCAAAAACATCTACCCTGTTATTTGTGAACTTGTTGGATACCATATAATTCGTGACTTCAACCCTTAGAAGGAGTCCTGTTTGCCACCGTCTATTCCCCCCCCCCTTGTTTAGTTTCGAGTCGCGAGACGCCCCCAGTCTATGTAATTACGCCCTTTTGTGTTTGTTAGTGTGCCACATTTATTAACATTTTATATTTTCTTATGCCTGTCGAGTTTCAAGATATTTGAAAGGGCAACTGGAGTCCTTCTGTTCACTATTTAAAATGATGAAAGCTGCTCAAGACAAAGCAAACAATAATGGGAGGTGAAGTTCTTTGAGAATCCTACACTCCACCTAACTCCCACCTCCACCCCTACTTCCCCCTCACTCATTCTTCACCTGACTGAGTTTAATAATATGATGTAATACGACTGTTAGGAGTCGAACTAAAGATGAAGGAGCGTCTGATACAAACATTTATTCAAATGGAAAACGATTTTTGATTCGTATTTAATTACTCACTACCAAGATATATCAGAACATTTGAAACTGAAATACTACAACAGCTAATCAGTTTTGTATGAGTCATTATCATCTTAATAACAACGTTAAATTAACAGTTTAATAATATATATTGTATTTAATTTGAGGACATTTTAATTACCTTTGTAATGAGCTTCGTAAGTTTGCATTTTACTGAATATTACATTGTTGGATCTTATTTTATTCTATTCAATATAGACGATATGTTTACATATTATTGTACCATAACAACTTTAAGCTTACCAAATAATCATAGTTCACAAGTAGTAGTACTAAACTAACAATAAACAAAAAATAGTGAAGAAAGAATTAATAATTTGATGAAGAAAACACTGTACCCGGCGCCTCCACCAAAATCAATAAAATTTTCTCAACATCCATTTTTATACCTGTGTTGGTAAACATTATGCAGTCAATGCCTCTCACCTTACTTCTTTATTAGAATTAGTTCACCGTGGATCATGAATATCACAATTTCTACTCTTTGTTACTTTTTAGTGTTACATACAATAAATAAATTTACAATATATTACTTACGTATACAATGTGTTAAAATAGTAATCCCTAATTTTATCTTTTTCATCACATTATATTTGTGTGTACTTAACTTTCGTTTAAGCTAGAGTTGGGAAGTTCAAGTAATATTTGCTATTCCACTTATTTTTTTGTAATGTAATGTGTTATTTAAAAAAATTAAACTCTCTTTAATTGTTACGGTAATAATATTGCACGTGTTTAAGCCATTCACAATAATTACCATGTTACGAGGAAGGTGTGCGCAACCATTATAGGTGTGTGCTTTCCGTGCCTTTATGTTTTAAAACATTATTATTATTATGAACTCTTTTGTTTGATCATAAATATACATGATGTATTTTTGCATGGGTGAATTGTGATAAACCACATTTTTTATGACCTTTTGAAACTTATTATAAACCGAGGGAGTTTCGTGCAGGAAAATACCACATGAACACGAATAATATTTTCACAACAACGTTAGGTAGAAAATGTGACTTGACAACACGAAAAATTACCGTGTTTTTTTATTTATTTAATATTTTGGACTGTGTTAGAATAAAGTTTGAAATTGTTTCAAATTAAGTTACACACTAACTTATTATTGTGAGTTAAATTTTCTAATTGAAATTAATACTGCTTATATAATATTATATACTTTCATTTGAATCTATACAAATTATTATAAACTTACATATTGATATTTTTACTATATATTCCTCGTAGCTATTTTCCTAACTTGACAAATAAGCTCAAATATTATATATTTTTTTTCACAGAGGTAAACGAATTTTTTATTTTTAATATTAATAGAGTGGAATAGAGTATGTTGCCTACTCCTCATAGGAGACAGTCTCAGCCGTCAGATGTTTCGCTTAAGTCAAACGTGTTCTGTTGTAGAATATAATGTAACCTCTCGAGGCAAGAGAGAAGTTTATTAACATTGTTCAAATCAGAAGTGCTAGGTATCCTAGAATACACGTAGCAACGTTTGCTTAGGCTTGAGTTATATCATTTACATTTCAAGGGGCGAACATTAGCTGCTGGAATTATCTCCACGACTTGTCGGAAGCAAGATTAAACCTTTCCTCTTAGCAAGAATGAAAGCAATTAACACGCGTATTAATAAGACATCCAAGCAATGCTCTTGTATGCGTAACTCTCTCTTACGCACAAGAGTGTGTATCTACTGCGACATAGGCAGCGTTAAAAAGGGAATATATAAATTTTCAATTTCTTTGTTCAAAAGCAACATTGGAGGACGAAATAGAGTTGAGGTGTTAGAAATAGATAATTATATGAAAGTATACAAAATAATTTCGAAATTTTTCTACCATTGTGTTAGGATGTACTTTACCATGTTCGTAAAACTTAAAGTAGTTTTAATGTATCTTTCGTAGAGAACTTCTCTAGGGGCACTTCGCTGCCGCTCTTCGTGTTACTAACTAGGTTTAGCAAGTTAGAATGAACTAAAGCTTTTTCCAGGGACATGGTAAGATATGAAATAATGTATTTATTATCGAGAATCAGCTTACAGTTGCACATACATCATATATAGTGTTCTTAAATTAACAAAGTAACATCACAAAACCAACTTACAACATTACAACATTATAATTCTTCCAAAGAAAGTTTTTTTTACATATGCATTCAAAGAAAATATTTAACAATCAACAACAAATTTACAAATAACCTATCCAAAGATACCAGTTATTAATTTATTCATAAATTCAGCCTTGAGCTAAATGTTATATATGTATTGGCCAATATCAATAATAATTAAATACAATCATTGGTATGTAAGTAACCAAAATGGGAGAGAACAACGACGAATGTGAATAGTTTTGGTGGAGGGTCCGGGTCCCTGACCACCAGTTGATATTTCACTACTGTTAGGCTAGATTAGCAGTCGGTGGTCCACTTCCGTTACAATTAGAAGCCATCTTGAAATGACAGTTTAGGTTAATCAAATGGGAGCGATTTGTAGCCCAAATAGTTCTCAAGATTGCCGCCAGGTTGACAGGTAAGCATACTAGACTTTTACATCACATGATTACTAAATTCCCTTATGCAATAACTTCGTATTGTTTCTGTTTGCTTAATACCATGCTGCACAAGCTAAAACCATATCCAATAATCCAGTAAAATACTTTATTGGATTAAAAAAGCATAAATTAAAACGCCAAATCGCCATCTTGAACTGGATTTTTGACGCTTCAATTTGCCACGCTCGCGCCTGCCTGGGAAGTATTGGATACTGCTAATCTAGCATACAATAGGGGTTTAATATCAATGGACCACCAGGCTCACCAAACTGACAAATACGTTCTGTGTCATCCTCGTTCAAGGGAAATGACAACAAAAAACGCATGATAATTAAAAGAAATGTTCTGTTTTTATCGTGAGACGTGACACGACTATATGAACTAACAGAAAAGTAATATATATCCGGAGACTTGCTCCATATCCATCGCTAAAAGACATTATATTTTCACACTCTTTCTATTTTAGATATTAATTAATTTTATTTTATATCCAATTTCAGATAGTTTCTAAAATTATTGTCTAATTATAATATTATTATTTCAAACTTTACTTAACTATAGATCTTGGTTGTGTCTGCATTTTATGTAACGAGATTTATTTAATTGCCCTCCTTTGTAAATCAGTTTTTAAATGGATAGTTGATTAGTTAAATAATTAAAATAAAATGGGTGTCCTCGCTTACTAAAATTGGTTACTTTCTGCTAGAAAGTCCAAAATAAATCTTGGAAACTGAATATGAAAGATTTCACAAGTCTTGACGTGTGGTTCAACACTGCTCCCATACATCCCACCACTGCCTCCTAGATGCTACTCATGGTTCGACGAGGAACCACGAGTAGCATCTAGAAGGCGGTGCATCCCAGATTACCGCCAGCGCGTGTCTTGTACAGCCTCACGAACAACAGTTTCCAGTGTTTATATCTCTAGTTAAGTTAATGTTGTGGTTGTATCCTCATCTGTTGTTCACACCGTGGGAGTCTGGACACCTGGCCACGTGGCCTGACGTGTTCATTATAACAACACTCTCCAGGATATCCCACGGGACCCAGGGAATATATAAAAACACACGCTGCGGTGCGGTGCGGCTGACAAATGTGCCGCAAACCTTGTGTTTAACACACGGAACACGTTAATTCAAGAATCATGACGCGAAATCTCATTGTATTAATATTATACTAGAGTAGTATTTAACCTGAGTTGCGCACCAGGTGAAGACGATTCTCCTAGCTCAAATTAAATAATAACCGAACCTTGCTTTTTACACAAAAATATACGAAATAGACTCTCTCGATAATGATTAATTTATTATTATTTTTCCTGCGAATATTTTCTCTATATTTCCTAAAGCAAAGCTATTTCCATTGACATATCGACGAAGAAGATTACAAAATGAAAATAATACGTATCTTTCTCATACCTGCGTTAGGTAATGGCATTTTTAATCATGTTTAGTTGGAAAATAGAGAGGGTCTGTTTCAGATTTCTTTTTTTTAAAGGGAGATAAGTCCTTTATGCATAATTTTTTTGAGCGTAAAAAGTAAAACGAATTTTGACCTGTCTTATAGAAAATAAAATAGAAAATACTTTTCTGACTGAAAGACTATTAATAATAAATAAAACAACTTGAGTTTATCGTTACGCCCTTAATAATATTTAATTCTAAAAAATAGGTTTTAGTTTTGTTTGAATTTTTTGTTTATTTATTACCAAAAGTTTTTTCCGTTTACCTTAAACCTTCCGTCCCCAAAAATCTTTCGATTAATTACCAACTTATAAAGAAGATCTTTGACTCAGATTGCATTACCAATATTAATACTCTTTTAAAATTAATATCGAGTAAAAGATCATTTCGAATATGCTGACGACGAAAGTAAAACCATTTCGATTGCATTAAATATTTCATGGTTGGTATTCCCCCTGGATATTATCCGGCCTCGTTGGTTTTATAAGACTCCGATTTGAAAAGTTTATATTGCCGAAGCTTCGCTGCTCGAAGTTAAATGGATTTTCCTTGGCGAACAAATTGAAACATAGCTGATTCTTGCCTTTCAAAAGCACAACTTATAAATGAAGAATGAATGTGAGAATGAAACAGTAGATGGTATGAATTCAGAAGAGGAATGAAAATATGCAATGCGTCTGTTACCTCTTTATTCATAGTTCGTAATATCAAAATGATCAAAGCTCAATTATTGAAGCAATATACTTGTAATATAATTGAAAAAGCATATAAAAAAAAGCAGTAGAAAAAGGAACAATTCGCTCGCGACTCAAAGACCATAAGTATGAATGCAACCAACCAATAAAATGGGACGAATCCAAAATTTTATTTAAAGACAACAACTCCAGAACGCGCGAAATTAAAGAAGCAGCAGCAATGCTCTGTGCATTCGACAGTATCAGCCAACCAAGTCTAGAACTACACACAAGCTGGAGACCTCTGGTGGTAGATTACGTATCCAGAGCTTGCTTACTAGCCCATCCACCCCCAAGCCAGACCCAAAACACTTTGGACCTTTGATTGTCTGGCGTGGCCAGACGAAGATGAGGGGACCCTCGTCGAAAATTCGCCGAGAACGGGGAAAAAAACAGTGACTTTGGTAAGTGAGTTTAAAAAAAACACTCAATAAACATAATTGTAATTGTTGTGTAGGAATATTAAGAATATGTTAATAGACACAGAAAAACCTAATTTAGAGGGTCGCCAATTTGATACCAGCTATGGACAATCCTGGCAAAATACATGTTCTCAACTTTCCAAAAAGTAGCGGTTCGATTGCGTCTTAATACGATATTCACATTTTATCAATGCCATTTTCGCTTCAGGTTATTTGTTTTTAAGACATAATTAAAACATAATTAATCCAACCAACACTTGGAATCGAACGAGACGTGGAATGCGAGAGAACGCGCTGACCTCTTACTTCACAATATAATAAGCTAAAACATGTTCCGGAACACTTATACTTAGTCCCTCCCCATTCGTTAGTTTAAAATATCATCAGCCATGATTAAAGAAAAGTCGTGTTTATACTAAGTGACACTACAAACTATCATAGAACTAAAATTAGCCAAACTTAAATGAATAAATAAATGTGTATTTCCGCTCACTCACTTACGGAACTGACATTCATGTCCGGATAGTATTCGTGATTTGTGTGAGTTCCCATTCAAAAGTGTGATATTAATTCCCAGAATGCATTGCACACTCGCTCGCTACATTATCCACATCCTCGTTCCTCACTCGAAATTACACACACATTTTTTGACGTCCGTCCCTAGGCATTCTTTCTAGGGCTCATGAAATTAATTACAAATTAATTAAATTTTAAAAAGAGAGTTAGTCCTCATAATTTAACTTTGAACGCTTAATTGAACTTTCAAATGGTTTCAAGTAAGTTATAGAAAGTTTTGACGTCGATTGTTTTCCTAACAATGTAGTTAATTTGTTAGAAAATAATACCCAACGGCAATTACTTGATTGCAAAACAACCTAGTAAAGTCTGACTTGTGTTCTTGTCAGGTTCATAAAGTAGTTAAAAACACGTTAAAACTTGGCAATAATGTTTGTTTGCGGGACATATTCGATATTGCCTTTAGTAAAATAACTGTGTTGTTGTGTAAGTCGAAAATCTGCGCAACAATACTGATTTAATTTTTTAAATGTATTTAAATAAGTAAATATATTCGTATTTAGAACACCCACTCAATTATTTAACTGATTTTCATAATAACTTGCAATCAATAATAACTTTAAAATATTCGAATTCAGAAACATTTCAACATGCTTAAAACCATAATTTATCTGGTACAGCTTCCTAAGGAGAGTCTTTGCTTGATGCATTTTCTATATTCAATCAAACTTCAAAGTTTTATATCCTGTATTGAAGATGTAGCCAAGTTTCTTGGTCTCTTTACCTTCCAATCGTAAGCTGAAAACTGTGCAGACGACAGAAGTCAAACCACATCTTCTGATCTGATTTCTCATTTGACATCGCTCTCCAGAATATAATCTCTTCGTTCTCCGTTTGCTTTGTGTTGAGCAATACAGCTGACTTGTCTTATACAGGATAAGCGCGTGGGCTTCTTGCTTCCGTAGAGCCGATCTGTGCACACGATTGATCCGGGCAAATCATACCTCGAGCTATATGCACACGAATAACAGGATGTCAGCGGTTTCTGACGGGGGTGGGGGAGGGGGGAGGAAAACAAAACTCAAGCCCCACTTCTCATGGCTTCCGGACTGAAGTAAAACAGACGAAATCTAATTAAATTCCCTCGAAAAGTTTTTTTTTTAGAATCATTTCGACTCTTGAAGATGTCAAAGAGTTCTTGGTTTTGAGTTGAGAAGTTCTCAAGTGTACAAATTAAATCGCCCCTTTAATCCAGTGATGAAATAATACAGATTTGAAGATCTCGTTTTGATTCTCACCTTTTCATGTTTAAACGAAGTAAATTATATAATACAATTGGTTTTGTAATCTCTGTTTTGCTGTGAGCTTCACCCGTGTGTTTAGTGTATTTATTCTGCATCGTATTAATTATCTGGATCTTAATTAACTAGGACAGCAATAAATACAATCGAAAGAAAGAAAATACTACACATGTTTAAGCTATTATTAACTTATATTATAATTTTCTTCACCCTGAATAATCTTCACCAACAATTTATTCTTTTCTCACATGTCTTCCCAGAATTTCCACAGTCAATATATTTCTCATAAATATGTTGGCAAATATTTAATTTGTTGGCATCGATATATTAAAAACAACACATTTTTTCGAACCGTCAAGTCTCGATAAAATAAATCACAATGTAAAAGCATTGCAGTAAAGTGAATTGAATGCATTGAAATGTGAAAGTCTGTGAACTTAAGATAACATTCTAAATAATATACTTCCTTGGAGGCTGTTTTTCTCTTGTAATTACTTCCCAAGTGCCGAGTAAGGTTTTGACGTTGATAATGTGGTTAGTGAGTTAAACTCCAGCGCAACTGTTGCGGTGTTGTTCGTTTATACACAGATGTTGTGCTTATGCATCCGCTAGGGGGTCTGGTGGTTTAGCAGAGTAAATGTGTTTCCGTTTTAGAGCCTAATAGTTGAGTAAATAATTTAAATTATTTTGATTTTTAAGCCTGCCCAGGGTACAATTAAATAAATAAATTGTATTTAGAGTCTACCCACTCTGTTATATAACTGATTTTCAGTGAGGGACAGTAAATCAAAGCGACTACTCATAGGATGCATGCCTCTCTTCAGGTGTGTTGCGGAAAGGACAATTGTGAAGGAATGTCCGAGGGCAGTTTAAGAGGACTCAATCATTTTCATTTGCATCAACGACTGAGGAAAACCTCAGATAATACTGTCAGTCAAGATTGCCGGTCTCGACGGGATTCGAACCCGGGACCTCCCGAATCAGAGTCGCGCGCTTAACGCTCGAACCAACTCTGTCGGTAACATCTTTGTTTCAAGATATCTGTCTGTACTTCGCAAGATGTCGTGCTGATTCTAATCGTTGTATCTATTTTGAGCATTTAACATAAACCCAACATATAAATTAAACTTCGTTGTATTGTTTGTATATCTGTGGGGTTTGTGTGTCCCGTCAATATTTTAGTAAGGTAATGATTGTGTTCTCAATGGATGGATTCGTGAAAACACTTTCAAGTTTCATTTGCATTTAATTGGTTTAAATCTTGTTGAATGATCAATTATTCATTTAGCCTCATTTTCAAATAACCCAATGCTTCTGGTTATCATTAACCTATTCCAATCTCAATTTTTATCTCATTATTCCTCCACGATTCCCTCAATAACATTCTAATTAACATCCCTTCGAGCTTCAAAATATTCCCAATAAAACTCTCCCTCATTTCCCCCAACTTTCTCAACTTTCCCCCAACTCTCTCCCCCTTTCCCTTTCAATAACGACTCCTTTAATCACAATTCACTAACTGTAAATACGAGGCTTTTAAATGATGGAACCACGTGGTTTGTTCTGCAGAGAACAGTCGCGTTATCAACACACTAACACGCGATAAGGACAAGCGAAATATTAATGAGGAGCAACCTCTTCACCCATTCTCTCTTATCTCTGAGACGAAACCTTAGGCGTGCGCCTCTCGTTAAATATTCGTTACAGGGGATCGCGCGAGAAATATTCATAAACTCTCTATGGGGGAATCTGGGTTTGTTGGCAACACTGAAAATGTCTGACGTGGTGTCTTGATTCTCGGAGGAGGTGACGTATGAGGCGGGTTTGGTTCCGTTATGTTGGCAAGAGGCCAACTTTCTGTGGAAAGTGATTTGTAAACCAATATCAGGTACGATAAAATATACTTCTCTTGTGTTAGATGTTGTTTGCGGGTTTATTCTCGTCAAATCAACAAAGTTATCATATTTTATTAAGAACGTGATTTATTCCTTGGAATACCAGGCTTCTTTATCATAGGGACGACCAAATTCATGTTCATTCCTTCATATTCATGTTCGTTCTTTTATTTAATTGAAAGTAAAACATTCTTAAATGAACTCTCACTATGTACCAAAATGAATTTACTATCTAGAAACCTGGACATAATTAACTAACATAACTAACTAGACGGTATAGGCCCAACATTCTAAATTTTGATACAAAAAAGAGATCATTTGATATACCTTATTAATTAGAGTCTATAATTGCTGAGTTAATTTACCCTGAGAATGATGTTTTACGAACTAGCCTACCGTGCATTTGCATGCATACAAATCTACGTGACAGTTTGTCTACAGGCTCTATTGTATTACGTAGTCATCGTCAGTATTTCACTCATCTTCTTACGTAAAATGTGTGTTGAGAATATGTTTACCAATAAACAATTTTGTAATGGAATTTTAATTTCCGTTCGCCTTCTTACTATGCGAGTGAACCACTCTAAAACTTAACCCGTCTCCGGTTCGTACGTCCAACACCCCAACTTGCTGGCTTTGCTTCCATAATGTTCACTCATAATAAACTCGCCTTTCTTCATCATTTACCTGCTTTCTTTCAAGTCTTTATACGCCCCTCAACCGCGGTGGTGTGTAAGCGATTAGGACATCAATAGGAATATAAATGAAAATAAAGCCACAGCTTTTGAGTTAATTCAGATACCGTTTGCTTTTTACAAAATTATGCCGAGGTTTAAAAGCGAAATTCAGTTTGTTTATTCAAAGTGGCTTCTGCCCTCTCTCAAATCCGCACCTTCCAGTTGAATGTTTTAAGGTGTTTGCTTCTCTCCCACCCACTTCATTAAAATCAGCTCAGTTTGCTGTTTTACGTGCGAAAATGCGCCACGTGTTTCTTTCTTATTTGGAAGTAAATTCGTCTTAAAAAGAAGGTAAATCGTCGGCTTATAATTCTAAAGAGCCCAGGTTGCGACTCGAGTGTATGTTTATCTGAACAGCCCAAGCATAGACACAGAAGCTCGTTACACGAACTTAAGAAACAAGTACGAATATTATTACCTTGCTTTGGGGCGCTATGTAGACCAATCACTAAATACTCGAAGTAATATTAATTTAGTTTGTGGCACAATCTACGCCCCTTCAGAAAAATTAAGATTTTAATTTATTACCAAAGTTCAAGTACAAAATAAATGAGTCATTTAAAATTTAAAAGATTCACATACTTTTTTGTATGTGTTGAAAAATTAGCCTAGTTGCACTTGCTAGTTGTAATGAAATTTATGCTACAACCTAATTTTCTTGCAGTTAACTCCAATATTTTTATTTCTACACATCTTATTAATCCATACATAGTTGTATCTTTTGCTTCACATACAGTGCACTTTATTTATTATAGAAATCTCAATCCATGAAATACTCAAAATGTTGCTCAAAACCTAGATATCTTTTCATTTAATTCCAGTAGTGACTTGCGAATCTACGTTCTTCATGCCAAGTGTAATACTTTTGTACCACAATACCGAAAGTGCAGCTCTTGTGATCCGCCGAGTCGAAGTTTTGTTTAATAGCCAGATTGTGTCTTTCTCTCGCATGATATTACGCCGGGCGGGCATTCAATGGCAACGCACTCTCGTCCTGGCTGGAACGTGACTTTCCAGCCTCAACGCTACGTCCCGCGTGCAACAAGGACACGTTTAGCATACGATAACATCCCCGCCCGACAAACTCTCTCGCTTTAGTTAATTGATGTTATTTTAACAGCAGCTGAAACCGGTCGCTTTAGCTTTAGGCTTTTAACAGAGCTCACTTCACCAGTGGTACAGAACACAAGCACGAGAGTGTAGAGGATATTATACTATTCTCTGAAAATGAGCAAATGTCGGTGTTTCAAACTGTTAAGAATTTGTTCCATTTTCTGTTTAGTGATAGAAAAAGTGCATGAATATTTTTTACAAAATTTATAACTTAGTCAGTCAGTCTTTTCAGACATCCTCGTGACACAATAAATAAATAATAAATAAATAAATAATAAATTGTATTTAGAGTCTACCCACTCAGTTATAACTGATTTTCAGTGGGGGACAGTAAATCAAAGCGACCAAGCCAACCCTGTAGGCCCCGACGCAATCGACGAGTGAGCGATAACCAACCAAAGATCGATATTTGTAATAGGAAATATAGCAATCAGTGGTATGGACAGTGCGAACACCCGCGGATCCACGCCAGAATAAACAAGGCCGATTCAGAACAACTCTGAATTTATTATGTGCTTCGTTGCTAGGACGGCTCCAAAGTCACCGTTTACAAACTCCTAAGACAAGAACTGATGGACTTAAGTCCAAATCAGAAGTTAAAAAACTTTTGACTTTGACGGGAATGGAACCCTAGACCTTCTGCATTGGAAGCAGATACGCTAACAACAAGACCAACGAGCCACACTTAATCACATTAATCAAACAATCAAACATTAATTAATTAATGTGTTGCGGAACAAATTATAAACAATAAATAAATACATTTTTCTCCAACTTGTAAGGTTGGTGTTTCGTACGCAAATTAGCCGTTCGCGGTGGCATATACGACTAGGGCGCTGGTTGAAAGCGTAAGACGCTACAAGAACGCCTGAACAAGAAATGTTTTTTTAAAAATCGTACCTTATCGTCATCTATAACTATTTATCGACTCGAACAGCCTACGTGCATTAATATGATACCTTAAGCAACAAAAAACCAAATCCTATTTTATTTATTTCATTTTATTTATTCATTTATTAAACGTCTATCCTTTTCAGTTAAAAAACTTATTTACAAGAAGAAAATTAAAATACCTATCTCTGGTTGGACATTGTGCTGACAGGGTTGGCTTAGTCCACTCCGACTGAAAATCCTTATGTGACAAAGTGATAGGCTCTTACCACGTATTTTTAAATCAATCAAATTTGTTTATTTCGTCCAATATCTGTATGAAAACCCAGGTTGATGGAACGAACGAATAGAGTATATTCGTGTGAAATCCGAGCAGGTCGATAGATCACCCTTAAACCCCACTCGAGTCCTACGAGAGCGGACTCATCTTCGACGCTCGACTGTAATCAAAGTGCGCAGGACGACCAGTGCGCACACCGTGCGACGCAGCTCATGAAGTCATGTCTGGAACTGTCTGGAACATGGAAACAATGACAGCACGAAAGAAAGAGAGCTTGGCTGCTTTTTTTTTTTTTTTTTACAAATTTTGGTATTTGGGGGGGGGGGATTACTATGTACATCAAGTTGCTTGGTACAAACATTACGAATTTTAGCTAATAAAGAAGTCAAAATTCTGTGAGAACACTGATTTACAACGTTGAGACACAACTGTTTTTATCAAAGCTCAAACATCAACTTGGATAAGCAATAATCAGAAACGATGTATATTTCGAAAGTCAGAGCTGAAAAGCAGTTAGCATTGATAAACTGTCAAGTAGCAGATTAAGGTGCTGCCACTCATTTGACTGTTATATTTAAATACCTGGCCGCACGTTTAACTATATACGTTGATGAATACATATATTTTCAAAATTGTGTTTTAGGTTTAAAAGAGTTTAATCAGCCAGCAGGTCTTTAATAATGAAGTTGTTAACCATTTTCCAAATTATATTAAAACAATGAATAACAAAATGTTTACTTCGCATAAAACCTTGCTTATTAATTTCTATTCATCTACGATGGTTCTAATAACACTTAATATTGTTTCTCGTTTAGCAATTTCAGCATTAATGTCGAGGATTTTTTTTTTTTTTTATATAATTTCCTAATTATTAAAACCGGCTTATTTTTTGAAATAATACCATCAAAGAATTTCTCTTTTCATGAAATTCTTTGAAGTAATATTTACCAAACCACCAAATAAAAGAGTAAGTCTCAATAACAATAGTTTGCCATTTCCAATCTTCGCCATAATCTTATTTGATTTTTCTTTTCATAAATGATTAGTGCTTAATGGACCGGTCGGTGGTTTGCTTATTATCTGGTCATGGAAAGTTTACCAGTCTGAAGAGAGTTCTGTTCAATTCCTAACAGTCGTGCCCTGGCACAGGACCTTGGAAAGTTCGACCTTGTTTGTGTGAATGTGCTTTAATGTGAACTTTGTTCGTTAAATTGGATATTGGACCGTTACAGAAACATCCAACCGAGGTATATATTTGCTTTATTCTTTAGAGAAACACAGCGAACTTTCACCAATAGAAACTCTCTACGCCCGTCAACATTATTTAAAAGTTGTCAACGTTTCTTTCATTTGAAAAAGTTTTGCTCGTGCTATTAAAAAATAACTTCTAAATGAACTTAATCTATGTTCTAAATGGTTTTTTTTAACAGTGCGATTTTCAAGAGACCGTGCAATCAAAGTAGAGCATAATCTGTGCACAGTTTTACATAATTCTAACTGGTAATCGGTATAAAATCGTAAAATATAAAATAATGTTTTATCAATCATAAATAGATCGATACGAGGTTTAGTTTTCTGTTGTTACAAAAATAAGTTTTCCGATAGAGGTAGTTCACTCGATATGAACGATGCTCTGATTCAGGAGGTCGCAAGTTCGATACCATCTACAGGAAATCCTAAAATAAAATTGTAGCTAGATTTACCCCGGTTAAAAGACGATTGATTCCCTTAGTGTCCAAAGTTTGTATCCTTGGACAGTTCCTCAATTTTGGCTAAATGTAACGAAGAACAAGTTGAGAGTCAACCGCTCTTTTCCTTTTGATTCTAACGCGTCACACAATTTATGATATTGATTACTGATATCTTTACATAAATCTTGTGTTTCGTTTCTCTATTAAAATCATTAATCCCGAAATCTTTATTTAAATTCCTCCATGAGACGAAGATGGCGATATTTAATGAAATTGAATAGGATTTTATTAAATCACTGGATTGAAAAATTCTCCGATTACTTTTCATTCGTCATCTCTAAACTTACTCTAGAAAAGTAATATAAGACATTTCTTCAAGTCGCTATATCTGATCTATCGCTAATCTTCCGTTTCGTTGCTTTTTAACTCTGAAAAGAGAGATTGTGTTTTATTAGCTCTCATCGTTCACGGTTTTCAAGGGCCTCCGTCTCATGGACTCGCCTCTAGTTCGGTTGTTAGCAATATTAGTCTTGTGCTCTTGTGCCTGAAGAGATTGTGTCGTGTGTATTGTGTTAACGTAACAATATCAACTCTCACTTGAGAGACTTGATGGATCACAACAGAAAAACAGTATTAGGAAGAGAAACTTGAAAAACAATTCAAGTGTGTTTCAAGTTCTGTACTTATTGTGTACGAGTGAAGAGAAACGAACAATTTATTATTGCTATTCGTTGTTAGGACTGCGCGTTCGTTTTCAATAAGCCATGTCACGGGTTAAGCTCGGTCCTCTTGTAAGTTACCCATTGAAAATCAGTTGTGACTGAGTGTGTTAACTCGAAATACGTATTTATATTATTGAACAATGTCATAAAGTCGATGTCAGAAGTTAAAAACAACATATCAGGCATGAAATCATATACTTCATTAGAGTAATTACACACAGGACCAACAAACCCAAAAGTGTACAGTTTTAAATTTATAAACATACTCCTCGTTATTCTATACATATTGTATTTATAACAGTTATTTAAATATTTTAATTAAAAATATCTTAAAACAATTTGCAAATACCTTTAGAAGTTTGAGCTCGTTGAAACTTATTTGTTAACCTTTATAAGAATTTGAAACACACTGAAACATATTCGGAGATACAATCCAATAATCTGATATTCTTCTGTTGAACGTGTTTTTCTAAAAATATTAGTTTTGATATTAAACTATAATAAATTCAGTCGTTTCGAATTGAGAAACAATTTCTTAATAAAACAAGTTCGACTTTTGTTCGTTTCTATCCGTGTACGTATTCATAATATCCGTGAGTAGTTTTAATAAATTATATTATACTGGCAATAAAAGAGAGAAACCGTTTTCATAATATTACTTTCTTGCAATGCTAACTGATATTAAATATGCAAAACACGAGATAAATCGTTGAAAGCTCCGAAGCTTATAAAGAAACATTTATGTGGAATTTGGAATGTCTGATAGAGCCATGCAAATATTCTTCCCGGAATGTTTCCTTAAGTTAGAAATGTTTTGGATATAAATTATAGATCAAATAAGGTCTGGAATGTATTCGTTTTATTTATTTTCAATGTAATTACTCAGTACAGATTAAAACATGTTATAACCCTTGTACAATACACATTGAGGGAAGTAAGAATCAGAGCTAAGCCCCATTACACAATTATTGTGTCTTACTGAAAATCGCTGTATTTGGTGATGAACGAATTATTTTAAATGGTCATTTAACATTCTAATAACGGTTTGCCCCATCTCATCTTAACGTATTGTATTTACAATACAAATCTGTTCCTTTTTGTTTAACGTTGCATGTCGTTTGCAATCCCATGATTTTGACGTAGAGCTCGCGATAAATGACGTATCAAACTCAACGCAAATGAACTTGTATCACATTCACATACAGTTCCCCGAGTGAAGTTTAATTATTGACTTCGTAATGCACTTCTACTTGTCCTGGAAGAATCTCGAGCGGAAAAAATCATTGACATCTGATGGCGAATCATCAGGCGCCATTACGGTTCACATTCGCGGTTAAATGGCTCATGTAAATTGGTAACGAAGTGTAAGTTACAGATAAATTGGTTGTAATTTGTGACAGTTAGTCACCACTAAAGACCAATTTACCAAATGGGTTGTTTCATGTGTGAAAAAAGGAGTCATTTACGTTTAATTGGAGTTTTACAACCGAACATAATAATGAAATGTGATTTTTTGTTGCAAGAACTTGTACTTTTTACTGAGGACAATTGAATCCACATGACTATAAAACAATAAGAGGATTTATGAAACGTACTCTCACACTTGCTCAAATCGTACATGATTGTTTGTCGCTTTAAATGAATAAAACACACTGTGCAACATGATTGGCCAAGTCTCGTTCAACGCGTTTATATTTTAATTATTATAGTAAACATAAACATTTACATCAAACAAATACAGCGAAATGATTCATAACATTATGTATCTAAAAAAAATTAATAAATATTTTATTGTTATATCAAAATAAAGAAATATAAAACACAAATGAAACCATCAAGGAGGTTAACCATAGAAAATATGCGGGACATTCATTTAACAATTATTTTAAATGTTTATTGACGACACACGTGAACAAATAATAATAATTAAGGGCACAACTTAGGTATTATGATTCCCTAAAACATATCAACATATTATTTATTTTTATTCTTTCCATTAATATCCTCATCAAATTGTTTTCCAATGCCATACTTGTGTTTATAAAAAATTTAAGCTATCAAACTTTGATCAAACTTTACAAAAGTCATGTATACGGGTAATTTATTTAAAATTACATGTATTTCTTCTTCACTTCACGGAAATTCAGAAGTAAAACTTTACAAGTAAACGAAGATAGAACTTATACCCGCTTATTGTTTCTATTCCTTGAAGAATTCTTAAATGATACCAATAAAAAATAAACAGGGAATAAAATAAAAGTACCCTCAATTGAGGCGCAAACTATCCTGTACAATGTGCACACGGTAACTGCCCCCAACAGAGATACGGATCATATAATTGCGGTGTTGCCATTGACAACCGGTAATTCCGCGGCGGTTACAGTGTTGCCGGGTTTAATAACGTGGTCACATCAGCCTCGTGCAGTAACGACAGACACTTTTTACTTGTAATAGTGCGGTGGATGAAATTAGTGCGGCATTCCCGTGCAACTGTGCCACTCTGTATAGCTCGCGTTGAGGGCAACGAACCCATAGATATGCAGGGTGTAGGGATGCGTTTCCGTAATGGAAGTTACCTTCATAGTTGCCAGGAACTATAGCTCGGATTATTTTAACACAGGATTTAATATTTCATAGTTTGAATTATGGGCCTCATTCACATAATTTCCTTAACCGATTGACACGTTCATTATTAGTTATCGACCATCATTAATTTATACAATAAATAGTTTAATGTCGTAACTAAAAGGTTTTAAACAGAGATTTATTGTTGATTAAATGTTGTATGTGGACATTACTGCAAGGTAAACGAGTTTATACCATAGAAGAACTTCTTCAGGTTGCAAACAGTGTACAGGAAATGATTAGTTTTTTATCAATGCATAAGTACTATTGGATTCAGTCTCCGAATGTGCATTTTCGCTGAGAAAAACCTATGTAAAAATCTTTGTCTAGGATTGCCGTGCGCCAAATTTAAACCGCGCCATAGTTTTAAGGTGGAATGGGCTACATAGACCCACATCAACGTTGATAATGCTTGAATGATTTGAATTGTTTAATTCAAGACGATGAGTGGTGATGGATGAAGATGAAAGGTGAAGAGAAGGGAGGACGGGAAACCCGGTACCGGCACGTAGCCTACTCCTTTCGAAAAGTACCACGGGGACCAACGGTTTTACCTCTAGTCATAAAGGTTCCTCCACTAGCCCGGACTGCCGAGCAGACGTCGAGGAGAACGAAGCCGTTACACTAGCTCTTGAACCCTCCATCTGCTCTAGCCAGCGGTAAACGTGTGTTTCAGATCTAACCGTTCACCCACTCTCCCCCTGACTACGTCCGAGGTTGCTTAACTTCGGTGTTTGAGTGGGAACCGGCTAAGCGACCGCGGCTCAATACTTGAATCATATCTGCTTCAAACCAACGTCGGTCCGAGTCCGACCTATGCTTTGAGTGGAATACCCCCGCGGATTGGAACTAATCCTACACAACATCTTTCACTCCGGTCAAAAGACAATACTGCCAACATGCGGCGGTGAACAATACAAGTTTAATGAGATTTGCAAACAAAATATTCCTCATGCGGCGAGCTGACTGGCACTCAGAACATAACAATAAAGCCTTGACTCCATGTTAGCGCGCGCTGACGCCGTGCGCTAGATGGTCACGCGAACCTCGCGTCTAGAACCTGTCCGCTTGTAGTCACTCGCCAGCTTGGAGACGAGGCTTGAGTCTGTCCTGGGAAGTCAACGTTGACTCGCACTTCTATTAAACCACCAGGAACTTTATTTAAGCTAAAGGCGAGTTCAAGACTTTGAGTCAAGTACACAGGCTGCTTCAATTAAACCAGCGAGTAGAATTATCGTACGTGAATATTTAATTTGTTATCTTGAAATAATGGTGGTATGTCACAACCAGGTCCATTTTTTATTGAAGTTAGTTTATTCTCTCAAAAAGGAATTAGGATTCACGAATTCAGATACGATGAACTTTTATACTCAGCCACGCCGATATATTCATAAACGCTTATCTTACTCGGACTGCAAAATTTTGTGAGAATGCGATAGAAAAACAAATTCAATGGATAGTAACTGACTTGACATAAAAACACTACTTAACATTATTTTTACTTTTATATAAAGTAGTGAATATAACATTTTGTTAAAAACCTGAAGAAAATTTGGGAAGTAGGCATTATAGCAATCCGATTTCTACATATTAAAGAGGGAAATCTACATTCCTACTTAAGTGATATGGCTTACATTGTTTAGATCTATTGTAACCAAAGACAATTTATGTAGAAAACAGCTAGAATTGTTTAGTTCTACAACAAGTTATATATTATATAGAAGTCGTTCTATAAAGCAAATAATATATGATTTATAAGAAAATAAAATTCTTTTTGACAGCTTATTCAATTCCCAACGTTTCTTGGGCCAACACTTTCGTTCTTTGCGTTTCTAGCGGCCCCATTGATATTTGTTCTTGTCACACGTCAAAGCGTCTTACTAGAAAGATTTCCAACGGGGAAAGTGGATTTCGGTTTCTATTTGGTGGGCGCACTACTGTCAAGCCCTCGCATTGAAGTTGACACGCATGGTAAACACTTTCGCCCGGACTGACTCAGATTGATTCGGAGGCTCGCCACGGATTACTAGACCTAAATGCGAGGTTCTTAAATTAAAAACATAACTCGGATGTACAGTTGAACTCAACTACATGTTCGACCTTCTTATAAACTTATTTATAAAATCACCAGACTAAATATACCGTTGATGAATGAAACAGACAATCTTTACAAATATAATGATGACATTAGAGCAGGTGAGGTTACTAATGTGATGAGTTATTTGGACTGTACACTGCACTTGTTAACAAAAAAACTTATTTGAAACAATATTTCGACAACAGTTCAGTCGTCTTAAAAACCTTAACAAACATGTGGACGTCGACCGAATAGTTATAAAAATAATGTTTCATATAGTTTTTTTTTATTTAATTGTGCAGTGAACAGTCCAAATAATTCGAAACATTATCAACATTATCATTACACTTCATAGAGTATTTCGACAAACACTTATACACCGAGCGAAGCTACTTAATGAAAAGATCGCCGAAGAAGAATTAAAATAAAATAATTGTCATTCATTTGGTGGAGGCGCCGGGTCAGTTATTTTCTAGCTTTCTGTAAGGCTAGCCGCTAATCTCTTACCCCCTGGGTCAACAAACAAATCTGTTTAATTCGTATTGATGGGGAATAACGACAAAAACACCTGTCAATCCTTCGTCGTATTCGGTTTTTATCGTGCGACGTGACGCGCGCACGGACAGAATGTCGGACAGAAAAGCCTGGCTCCTATTAACATTTTAACAAGCATTCAATTTCAGTTATTATATAGTTTGGTATGAAAATCGCGTTTGGCGTAAAACGAATAATTCATATACTTTTATCATATCAATAAAAACGAATGAACATCAAAATGCTATAAGAGTATGGAAATGAAGAAATAAAATGGTACCCGTTTGCCTCACAATTTATTTTCTTCATATTTCATTTTTAGATATTTCGAGAGAAATGATTTGTGAAATGTGTTGAATCAAATAAACACTTTATGGGCTATAAAAAAAATTTTCATTTTAAATATCAGCAATGCCTCAACACATTTTCTAGCGTTATAGGCTATTTATTATTGTTGTAGTTTGAGATACCCGGCACCTCCACCAAACTTAGAAAATCTTTGCTAAATAAAAAAAATAATCATGAGAAAACTTGATTGTTATTTTTCATTGAAAAACGACCCACTAAAGTTTTGTACCCAAAATTTGATTTCTAAACAAACTAAAAAAATACGTGAAATTATATCAACTTTGCGTACCCCTAGAATCAGAACATTTATAAGTAAGATATTAAACATTTTATCGGGTGCGTTATCACTTGAAGTTGTTGTTATACATATTTTTTATTTGTACGGCTAATAGATACCGATACAGTTTAATATAATCCAGAAATTAAAACATCCCGCTGGACCGGGAAGTGGGAGACCCGGGTTCGATTACCAGCTAAACTAGATTTTTAAATTCCTGGATTGTGTTGAATACTACCAATTCCTCCTACGGGAGTGTTTCTCGACCAACAAAATCTAGAGACATAAAAGGGATTGGAAAACTATTAACATGAAAGAGATCTCTTACACATACGCCTGCGTTGTTCAAGGACGGCGACTCCTATCCGGTTCATAACCGTCATGACCTAACGGTTGACGCGTCCTTAATCCAAATAAACCAAAACAAAGATTGTGTTAGGATAGGAGTGGCCGTGGACAATTCAACTACCTCTAGCGATGTAAGGTTGGTAGAGAGATATTTCACTGTGAATCTCATGTAGATTGTAAGTAGAGTAAACAAGTACACGAAGGGGTGACCTAGTTCTATTGTAAGGTGTATAACCAGGCTGTTAGCGTGCTTTTGTATTTCAAAGGGGCAGGCGGGGAGGGAAACAATCATACTTCAATATCAGCAAGTGAAAGAGATTAATTTGCAAACTAGTCAGGGAAAACATACATATTATTTTGTGAATTGCATGTTATTATAATGCCCTTAAATACACACGATCAATTTTTAATGATTATAAAAATGAACATGCACAATTTAATAAAATGTGTAAATTTGTTAAGGGAGAAAGTTAATCCGTAGCGGACGTTTAAGCTATTTTTGTGATAACCATATCAAATGTTTTGTTAGTCAACATGGAAGGAGCGAGTGAACGTAAATAGAACGTTAAGAGTATAAGTAGAACAAAAGAAATAATAGAGTATTAACTGATTTAATAAAGACACTGGGCACAGTTTTATTATTGCTTGGATCCACTTTAATGCGTACTCAAACTTATACTATTAAACTTTTATTGGCCATGATAATAAAACGCATAATATTCATCATACGGGGAAAACGTTCAATATTGGAGAAGAAAGAGTAATCGACAGACTTTATAGACTGATGACTATAATTTTTTTACTATTGCGATAAAATATATAAGTTTTTTGTGTTTATTACACACACGGAACGTATTTAAATAAGGGGTGTTTAAATTTAAATTTAAACTAGCAAACTCCTAAAAATTTGACGAATCTCTTAAAAGATTAAATTAAATTCGTATTTTTAAAAAAACTACAAATGTAATGAAATAAAATTTTTTTTTTATATTTTGAAATGTAAAAATATACATTGACTTTGGCAAATTTTTATTTTGAAGTTTTGTTAAATTATTTGTCGGTATTTAGTTTCAACTATTAATATTCGTTTTTTTTATTGTGATCTTTTATAATAAGTCTTTATGACTTAATAGGATAAAAAAATTACTTTTTTTAAACACCCTAAACTTCGGGTAATTCAAAATTTTTTAATAACTTTTTTTAAAACACCCAAACCCAAATTCCAAACTGCGCTCACAATATTTATCCCCTTCAAAAAAGTCGGGGTTGTTGCCTACTTAAAGCGTCTTCTCGGGGGTTTGTAGTGTGGTAAAACGGACGGGGGCCCGAGTGCTGCCCTCTAGGGCCGGGCGCCGAAACTGGAAGAAGGCGTGGTCTGACACGATCTTTTTTTCGGTTTCAGAAAAACTTATGTGAATTAAAAATTGAAAGAGTTTTTGACCCGACCCAGGTTTTTTTCAGAAATATTTGCCAAGTTATGAGAATTGATGGGTCTGGGTCCGAGTAACTTGTCCAAGTAAAAATTAGACTACCCCTCATCACTGAAAATGATTTTATTTGGGGGAATTTTAATTTTTAAAAAGGACGAGAGGGAAAAATTAATAATTTTCATTACAAAGCAAATAATCAAAAAAGGATGGGGTTTAAAAACTTTACAGAAATAGTGAGTTCTAAATTTAACAGATTGTTCAAGAAAAAAAGTTAATTTAAAAACAAACTCGTTTTTGGTGGAGCGCCGGGTATGAGAAGGATACTAAAATAAAAGTCTTGATTTTCACGCGATCATTAATGATGTAAATGCCTGGGGACTAAGTTTTAAAAAATTCTGCGGGGAATGCTCCCGCCTTCACCCTCAGAGTTACCAAAAAACATCCTTTCACCCTTGTTGAAGGACGTGTAAAAAAACACATGTAAATGGGAGGTTTGTTTTTTATATTTAAGTAAGTATTTTGTAGTACACAAATTTTTTATAAAAAACGAAATTCTTAATGAGGTTTACATTAGTACTTTATTTTTCGAAAAATAACGGAACCCCATTTAATGTCAAATCTCTGTACCAGAATATGCGTGAGATTCAATGCTTACCTTTCAAAACTTTTAAATTTTTGACAATGCAAGTGACACTAGAGTTATAATATTTTTTTTATTGTTTTTTTTTTTTTTGTTTTTTTGTTTTTAGGACGTAGACAATTTAAGCATACAGGGGTATGCACCTCAACGGAAAAATCAGTTGCTGAGAAAGATGAGTTTGTTGCACAACTGGGGGCAATTATTTCATCCAATACAATAATTGTAAAGGGGGATTTTTAAAGCCGAATAGGAGAAGTACAAATGGTTTGAAAAATTTGGGCAAACACGGACTGGGTATTAGGGGAAAAGGAGGGGGGAAGTTATTGAAAAGTGTGGTCGGATGCTCACAAATAGGAAACACCTTTTGGTTCCAAAAACCGGGGAAACAATCATACTTTAATATCAGCAAGTGAAAGAGATTAATATGCAAACTAGTCAGGGAAAACATATATATTATTTTGTGAATTGCATGTTATTATAATGCCCTTAAATACACACGATCAATTTTTAATGATTATAAAAATGAACATGCACAATTTAATAAAATGTGTAAATTTGTTAAGGGAGAAAGTTAATCCGTAGCGGACGTTTAAGCTATTTTTGTGATAACCATATCAAATGTTTTGTTAGTCAACATGGAAGGAGCGAGTGAACGTAAATAGAACGTTAAGAGTAGAAGTAGAACGAAATAAATAATAGAGAATTAACTGATTTAATAAAGACACTGGGCACCGTTTTATTATTGTTTGGATCCACTTTAATGCATACTCAAACTTATACTATTAAACTTTTATTGGCCATGATAATAAAACGCATAATATTCATCATACGGGGAAAACGTTCAATATTGGAGAAGAAAGAGTAATCGACAGACTTTATGGACTGATGACTATAATATTTTTACTATTGCGATAAAATATATAAGTATTTTGTGTTATGTACACACACGGACAGTAGTTAATCAAGGGGTGTTTATAATTCACATTTACCTCAGCAAACTACCATAAAAACTTGACGAATCTCTTATAAGATTAAATTTAATTCGTATTTTTAAATAAAACTACAAATGTAATGAAATCAAATATGTTTTTTATATTCATTGAAATGTGAAAATATACATTGACGTTGGCAAATTTTTATCTTGAAGATTGTTCAATTATTTATTTATTTATTTATTTATTTATATAAGAGTCTCGTACAGCACAAGTACCATTTTACATAGACAATCCTAAAAAATATATAAATAAGTAAAAATTACAATTACAATTAATAAACCTACAAATTAACAAACAATTAAAAATATTAATTAACAATAAACAAATATATCAAAATTATAAGTGCAACAAACATAAGAGTAAAAAAAATGTTTGAAAGAATAGAGGGGGAAATGCTAATGACCATCAACTGCAGTCCAATCACGGATTGATTTTTTGAAACTATTAAAATCAGAGAATATGTCGAACTTTGGTAAATTAGGTAAATTATTATAAAAGGAAGGTAAACGAAAGGTGATTGATCTACGGGTAATAGAAAGTCTAGGTCTAGTTACATGGAAAAGGTGCGTAAGCCTAGTAAAGCGGGATGGAACATGAAGTGGAAACATGGAGACAAGACTGGTGGACCGGAAAATGCCATTGATGATACGGTGCAAGAAGGACATGTCATAGCGTTTTCTTCGAGTGGCTAGATCTGTCATGAAAAGTTCACTCATAATTTGTTGACGAGACCAGGCATTAAAAGCTGGGACACGATGACGTACAATTGCACAGAAAAATGAAAGTACTCTATCTAATTTTTTAATGTTGGTATCAGCTGATAATGCCCAAATTGGAGTACAGTACTCAATCACAGGTAAAACACAGCCCGTGAAATATGATTTTAGAGCAGTTGGGTCACGAATATCAGTGAACCTATATAATAAACCCAAAAGGGACATGGCTTTTGAAGTTATTTTGGAAATGTGCTCAATGAAAAGGAATTTTGAATCTATGATGACACCAAGATCTTTCATTTTAGTAACTCGCTGAATGACTTGCCCCGACAAATTATAATTATAAACTAATGGTAATTTCCGCAATGAAATTGTCAACAATGAGCACTTATCAGGATTAGGACGGAGAAGCCAATCCAAACACCATTGAGAAAACGCTGTTAATGCATCTTGAAGAACGATTGCATCACATAATTTCGACACAATTTTAAAAATTTTACAATCGTCAGCGTACAACAGAAAATCACAAGCAAACGGTTTAAGTCTGTCTACAAGATCGTCTACAAACAACACGAAAAGGAGAGGGCCCAATACACTGCCTTGAGGGACACCAGATAGCACTGGTAACCAAGAGGAAGATGAACCGGCAATAATTACACGTTGCTTTCGATCTGTAAGAAAATTCTCAATGAGCTTAAGGAAATTACCACTCACACCAAAACGCTCTTTGATCTTGTAAAGAAGGTGTTTGTGGCTTACAGAATCAAATGCCTTTGCAATATCAATGTAGGCAACGTCCAGCTGGGATCGGTTTTCCAAGGCATTAGTGGCATGATGTTGGAGGACTGCAAGATTGGTGAGACATGAACAGTTAGGGAGAAATCCGTGTTGTTCAGGCGAAAGAAGTGGAAGAGTGTGGGCCAAGAGACGATGATGGACAATTCTTTCACATATGGCAGACAGAATCGGAAGAATTGATATTGGTCTATAGCATTTCACAGATGTTTTGTCTCCTGCTTTAAACAATGGTATGACATTTGCCTGTTTCCAGGCAGATGGAAAATTACCTGTCATAAAAATCTTGTTTAATATTACAGCCAAAGGTTGAGACAAAACAGAGGAACAATTTTTAAGAAATATAGCTCCAATACCATCTGGGCCAGTCGCACGACTAGATTGAAGATTATTTATAAGTTCTCTTACCTCAGAAGGTGTAGTAGATATGTTATTAATACTGTGAGAGGAGACATTAGATACCGGTATGTTAATAGGCACAGCTGGGTCAGAAGGAACAGTGAAATTGCCATAGAAATATTGATTAAAAAGCTCAGTACGATCTAATTTAGAAGCAAATACATTGTTAAATGACACTTCAGGGGGAATTCTTTCAGTATTGCGACGAGAATTAATAAGAGTCCAAAACCTTTTAGGATTAGTTCTTGCATCATAGGTCATACGATCAATATAATCCTTATAGTCATTCCTGAGACGTTGTTTAGCAAGTCTCCGCAAATGCTCGAACATATGACGTGAATGTGGGCTAGGAAATTGCTTCCATTGTAGCCATGCCCTGTTTTTGTTCTTGAGCGCCGTTAGCGTTTCACGCTGATACCATGAAGGAAACCGCCGACTTTTGGGCTGCCTGTGTGGAACGTGGTCTTGAATAACATTTGAAGTCCACTCGTAAAACATATGAACTACATCATCAACATCCGGCATATCTTCCAATTGGTTCCACGGAAGAAGTGCAAGAGCATGCCTTACATCCACCCAACAGGTCCTATTCCACAAACGGCACATCTCTGAGGATATCATTGGACCAAGGTCTTCTAGGTTTAGATAGTGGCAGAAATGACAGGTCCAAAGATAGGTGATCGGAAGAGATCAAATTTCTGCCAGGAGAGACTGTCATTTTATCGAGAGATGATAGAGCGAGGTCAAGAGTTTGAATGTTTCTTGTGTTAGCCATATTGTACTGATTTAGACCAAGACCATCAATAAAATGCTGGATAAACCACTGGTCACAACCATCAGTTTCATTACCAGTTTGTGGAGTGGACCACTTGATATGCAAATTGAAATCACCAACCAATATTATCGGCGCCCTAGGATGAGCCTTTAGCACGGATTCTAAACATTGCTCAAGATCAACGTGGTTACCACTAGGTGGTCTGTAGTAACAACCGATTAATATTTTATTATTTGGTATGAGTAGCTCCACCCACACTATTTCACAGTTCGTCTCAAGGTCCTTGCTTCGTTTAGCAGGCCAAGATAAATTGTTCACTCCAATCATCACTCCACCACCACGGGTAGCACGATCACGTCTGAAGAGCGTAAATGACTTGCTGAGCGGGATTTCACAATTCGGTGTAGTGTCACTAAGCCAGGTCTCGGAGAAAGCAACGACGTCGAAAGTTTCAAATTCCGGCAGGTTCATTTCACATTCATTGAATTTATTGTTGAGACTTTGGGTGTTCTGGTAGTAAAGAGTTACATCGGAATTATTTAAAGGTGAATTAGGACCTGGATTGATTTGGATGTCACCACAAAGTAACAGGGTCAAAACACAGAATGATATGAAGGAACACTTAATTTTAGATTTATGCCTACGTTCACTTGATATTGACACAAGAGGAGGCTTAGTAATATATGGCAATCCACTCAAACTTAACGCAGAAAATGTAAAATGTCGTTCAGAGCACAACCAAGTACACATCTTACACTGAAACGGATAACTTGAATTTCTGTCATTAAAATGTGCATTAGAAAATTTCATTTGTAGAAAAACAAATGTAAACATTACAATAAAAAGTAAAAACCTCAACCACCCAGCCACACGGCACACTGCAGACACCATCCTTGAATTGATGACTTTCAGAATGCTTGGTTATACTTGTAGAGTGTCATATCTTCATGCAAAGAGCTTAGTATGCAAGAAAACAATACTCAAATTGGCCACCATGGTTACAAACAAATGTCATACCAAACAAAATTTGAAGCCAATTTACAATATTTAAAAACTTAAATATTGTCCATACAAATGGATTAACTCACACACTAACACTGGTGCTGCTGTATCTTTCTTAAATGATTCCACTGATATGAAATACAAATACACACTCACTGTAAAACAGGAGAAAAACAATTTTTTGTCCAGAGCTAACTTGCTTTGTGACTTGTACATGGTCACTGCCTTCTGAACTTGAAACTTGCTCGGTATTTAAGTTTCAACTATATAATATTCGTTTAATTTATTGTGATCGTTTATAAATAAGTCTTTATGACTTAATAGGATAAAAAAATTACGTTTTTAAACACCCTAAACTTCTGGGCAATTCAAATTAATTAATACATTTTTTCAACAGCTCAATCCAATTCCAAGTCTGCGCTCACAATATTTATCCACCTTCAACTAAAGTCGTGGTTGTTGCCTACTTGAAGCGTCTTCTCGTGGGTTTGTAGTGCTGGTCAAACTGTGACGGAGGCCGAGTGCTGCCCTCTAGGGCGCGGCGCTCGAACTAGAAGAAGTGCGTGGTCTGACTGACGAGTCTTTCTTCTGGTTTCAGATACAACTTATGTGAATTTATAGTTTGAAAGAGACTGTTGACCCGACCCTAGAAAGATATTTCGAGAAGTATTTGCCAAGTTATGAGAGATTGATGTGGTCTGGGTCCTGAGTAGACTTGTCCAAGTAAATATATAGACTACCCACTCAGTCACTGAACTGATTTTATTTGGGGAATTTAATTTAAAACGGACTGAGAGGTAAAAATTAATTATTGTTCATTACAAATGCAAATAATCAAACAAGGATGGGTTATAAATTACTTTACAGAAGTAGTGAGCTTCTAAATTAACAGATTGTACAAGAAAAATGTTAATTTAAAAACAAACTCGTTTTTGGTGGAGGCGCCGTGTTTGAAAAGGATACTAAAATAAAATGTCTTGATTATACACGCGATCATTAAAGGTGTAAGTGCCTGGCACATAAGTTTTTAAACATTCTGTGGGGCTAGATGCTCCCGCCTTCACCCTCAGAGTTACCAATAACATCCTCTTTCACCCTTGTTGAAGGACGATGTAAAAAAAAACACATGTTAATAGGAGGTTACGTTCTATATTTATAGCAAGTAGTGACACAATTTTTTGTTATAAAAGCGAGTTCTTAATGAGGTGATTACATTAGTACTTTATTTTTCGAATAATAACGGAAACTCATTTAATGTCAAATCTCTGTACCAGAATATGCGTGAGATTCCAATGCTTACCTTTTCAGAAGCTTCTAAATGTGACAATGCAAGTGACATTAGAGTTATAATATTATTTTTTATTGTTCTGGAATTTAATATGGATCGTTTATTTTAATAATTCTCTTATGAATATTGCTTTCTTTTACTTCGAACACAAATTGAATCTAATCACTTTATGTGTTATTATTAATTTTGGAAAGAAGCGTTCCATAGTCAATTTTTAATATATGGTTTTAATTTTAAATGATACGAGTAGCACCCCACATTTTCATTTCTATGCCAAGCTCTCGTGTGTCTGTCAAAGCGTGATGCTGTGGAACATTACAATTAACACGAGCCACGCGTGTACGTGCTTTTAAAAAAGAGCCATTCAATTCGTACCAACCACGCTTCCAAAAATGTAAATTATCTTCAAACCGCATTACGTCGTTCTTACATCTGTGGGAGATAGAGTCGGGAAAGCGATATCGGGAAACTAGGTGGAAATCATAAAGGGTTTGAGATTTCCGCTTGGACGCTTTTCACCCGTGCGGAAAATGAAAATCCCCAGATTCGCATAATCAACAGCGGAGTTTCACTCATGTGCGAAACTCGGTGCTGTCAGGTTGGCGATATTGTTAATATTAAATTTGATGTGTGCCGTTGAAAGATGAGAAGTTTTATCAATGCCATCGCTTGTCCTATTTATTAGATTAAAATTATACGAATGTATGAATGTGTAATAAAACATGGAAACGGGTAGTGCATCAATAACGAAGCATAGTTTTATATTATGAATATATTGTGGCTTAACAAAATAACTGATATAAGTTATTAAAAAGCTAATTTCAAATATTATTCCCGACCTTCAACAAAACTTGATTGTAATTGTAGAATAATTATTATACTTTAATTAAATTCAAAGCATGGGGCTGACTATAATGAGTGAACAAGGATGTTATAAAATATATTGAAGGTTAAACGTAAATGAGAGTGTGTGTGAGAGAGAGAGAGAGAGAGAGAGAGAGAGAGGAGAGAGAGAGAGAGAGAGAGAGAGAGAGAGAGAGAGAGTATCGCACCCGTGAATCTCGTGGAGAGAGAGAGAGTATCGCACCCGTGAATCTCGTTCTCTAGGCAGGTTCTGAAACCCTGTTAATTATTCTCTTTGCTAAGTAGAGCGTGAAATCACGGAACAAGTCTTTGGCGATACCAGAAGAGGCGCTATTTTGTTTTCACCCAGCCTTCGTTTGATTCTGTCGCTGAGACCTTGTTCGCTGCCTCCGAGCATAAACCAGCCAGGTTATTAAACGTGACGTTAAATATCGAATACATTACGTTGAACGCCCTGATTTGCGAAGAATTCCAATTAAATTCTCTTTAATGTTTTCATTTACATTACGGTCTAATCAAATTCCACTTTTACGACTTTTTAATTGTTGTATTGGACGTAAACACATTCAATAATAAATCGATTTATATTGATTAAGAAAAAATTACATACTTTATCTACCTCAGTAGAAATTCCAACCAATTAACAAACCAATTATACCGACCGTGTTGGCTCAAGCGTAAAGCTGGATAATCTGATTCGGGTGATCGAGACCGACAAGCCGGACTGAAGGTTATTTCCGAAGTATTCTTCAGTCATTAATGCACGTGATAATGCAATGGACTGAGTCCTCTTAAATAGTAATCAGAGATCCCTTCACAATATGTCCTAACTCCAAAATACCTGGTTAGACAACTGACGAGGGGCATGCATTGCACCCTGGGCAGTGTCTTACGAGATATTAAAAAACTTGAATTAAAGAAAAGCAGAGATAAATATTCATGATTAGAACGTCAACTGAAGACATTTCTACCAAACAAAATATTGTTTACTTCCAGGATGGCTTCTGAAATATAAATGACATAAATAATTGAATGTTAAGAACTTTCGTGAGGCAGAAAATCACAAAATGGGTCTTAAACGTTGATGTATTTAATTCCTAAGTCGGTCCATCTGTGGGATTTGAGGCTACGTCTCTGGGTTTCACCCGAGTAGAGCTTAACCCTTTGATTAACTTCTTATGCCTTCGTGGAAGAGGTAGGGTAAGAAGCCATAGAATGTGTCGAGTAGTCAAGGTGGCCCAGAGAGCTGTAATACCCTGGTTGTGTGATGTGGGATGAGCGCTAAGAAGCCACGGAGAAAGTTACAAGGAGAGAGAATACAGGGGAGGAAAGTTACAAGGATAGGGGAGAACGTTACAATGGCAGAAGAGAAAGTTACAAAGGCAGGGGAGAAAGTTACAAGGATAGGGGAGAAAGTTACAAGGGCAGAGGAGAAAGTTACAAGGGAGGGGAGAAAGTTACAAGGGCAGGGGAGAAAGTGAGGGATGTCGTCTTATGGAGCCATTTTTATGCGTTAGAAAAAGTTTGCAATTGTATCTTCTTTTAGTCATTTATTCTTTTATTGTAATCTTAATAAGTTATTTTAACTGATTAAAACATATAACTAAGAGTACAAAAATAACTCACCAATCACAATAAACAGACGTTCAATGTATTATTTTTGACAAGCACTTTTATATATTTAAATAAATCATTGTTATTGACACCTCAATAATATTTACAAAAATTTACAATATTTTTGCTGCTCTTTGCAGCCATTAACAAGTGCACTCAAGTTGGAAAATTCGTGTTCACTTGCAAGCTGTTAAGTGACTGGAGAGAAACAGCCGAAATGTTGTATTTTTGTTAATTAACATTTCAGTGTCAAATGATAATGTTTTAAAAATATATAACTGTGCCCTTCGAAAAGTATATAACTAAAATGTGTTATTTCCATTCATGTTTTAGAGTAATCAAGTAGTAAATTTGGCGTGACATTATCTGTATCTTCCATGCTGAATTGAAATCATTTACAGAATTTCAATTTGATAACAGTAAATTTAAATGACGTGAATGTTACTTTTGTAGTTCATGAATGCGGCGATGAGTTACTGACGTTGCGTACATTAGAAAGGAGGAAGACAATGGAAATGTTGGAGTTTGCTTGTCCGAACCTAGACTGAAATGAACTTGGACTGAAAGACGTTCCATAATTGTAACAGAAAGAGGTAAAAATCCCTCATATAACTTGTATAAATTATTGCGAAAAACCGGACACAAATTTTCACAATTCTGTCCCCGTATGTAACACACTAAAAGATTCGAAATCGTAACAACACAATTGCGGAACTTTTATAGTATTGACCGACTTAAATGCGTGAGTTAAAATCAATCAATGATTTACGTGCTAGATTCTCTACATATACAGATTGGATTGAGATACAACACATGAGTGTGGTATCACGGTTACGCCTTCTTCATGTTCTGTGGACCTCGTCGATATATCTAGTGCACTCAGAGCAGCACCTAGTATAGCGTGGATACCACTGTTGATTTGAAGTGTTCTGCTTTTAAACATTATGATTGCATCTTTAAATTTTTTTTTTTATAGAATTTAAATTAATTCATATTCAAACTATAACACTAGAATAAAAGTGTAAAAATACATTCCAATAAATAGATTATCCAACTTGACCGGGGACTGAACCCCGGTCTGCGTCATAGTTCGTGTGCGGGTTCGCCACCACCCGAGCATGTGACATTTAACCCCCTTCTCCCAGAATGCATTGCGGTGATCATGAAAATATTATTTTCCACAACCATCTACATTGAGCAGTGTGCACATAGCCATACTGTGAAACGAAATCTAAGGCTGTTGTGTGATTTACATTTTTAGAGAAATAATTTAAATTTCGGCTCGTTATTTTGTTCCGTCATTTGTTGCTTGGTTTTATAAACTTTAATTCGTGCTTATATTATTAATTAAAATTTTATTTTAAATGTAAGGTTTGTGGGTTACTAGTTTCAACAGCTGGAGTTAATAGAAACTATAGAGTTTTGGTGGAGGTGCCGGGTTATGGAAAACATTTAAATTCGTAACATTTATCTTGATAATATAATTTAAATTAATTATTTATTCTAAACTAGTGAGTTATTTTTTTTAACGTCTTTATTTGAACAATAACTCCGCAATATTAATATCATTAATTGTACTACTTGAGGTGATCAAAAATACTACATTTAACGAATTTATACGATACATTTAAAAACTCCAATTTTTCGTCCATTCCGGTTTAAGAATACCCGATTGCTTTTGATGACCATTGTTGATTTTCTTGTTCTTAACTTTATTAAAACAATCTCGGGCATAGTCCTCGGCCAACCAGTCACCACTGTTAATAAGAGATCAAAGCTCCACCATGCAACATTTCTCTGCACGTCCGTACGTCTGTGCGTCACCAAACCTAACCTCCGATTAACAAGCGTGTTTTGTTGACATTTCCCTTCAACAAGGTTGATACATAATGTTTTTGGTGACCCCGAGGTCAGGGGGCGAGGATAGCTTCATCTTACCCTGACAAGAAGGACCCGGCGCCTCCACCAACAACGAGATTAAACGATAGAATTAACCCACCGTAACATTTTATTTGTGTGTTCTTCGGCAATCTGTTGAAGTATTTAACCTCAGATTTTGACTTTAGTTCATCAGTTCTTGGCCTAAAAATATGTAAGCGGTTTACTTTATTCCGAATTAACCTGGTTGATTCTGGTACTGTCTGCTGATGGAATCGTGTCCAGCTTGATTGATCGGTGTTTCATACTTGAATATGCCGGTCTTAGTTGGTCCTTGTTCACATGTCATGGTTCGCGCCTACATGGTTGGCTTGGTCTGTTTTAAATTTAATATCCCCCACTGGTAATCAATGACTGTGTGGGTAGACTCTACATGACAATTTAATTTATTAAAGTAGTTTTGCTCCCTCTTTTACCTTCCCACACCAAGGTTTGCGCCCAGTACACTACACCGTCACTAGCAGCCTCCGCCCACGGGGCCCATGTGACGTCATCACAGCCCTGCTTATTATCTAGAGCTCGCCCAGCCGCAAATCCCCGTCACGCAAACAATGTCAGGGGTTGGAATTATTAAGGTGGGCACTAATTGTGGGTCTTTGAACTGAACTTGTCGCTCAGCAAATGACGCGACAACTAAGTCTAGACGTCTTGATTAAAGGAACGAGGAAGTGTGGTCGAGAGGGGTTCGTTATCCAAAGTACGTCTTTTGAACTGGACGAGGTTGAATTGTATGGGGTAAGTGTTTACAGCGTGTTTCTAAAGGCATAAGCGACAAAGAACGTGTCTGGAGGAACATGAAGAGTTTTATTTTTTTCACCTTATTTACAAAAGGAAAGCTTTTAAGTCTTGAACATAGTCCAAAGAGGTAATAAGAGACTAAAATAATAACACTTAATTAATCTTGATTTAAATGGTGGTGTAAAAACGCTCTCACATGACGAAAAAAGTATGTTAAATGACATCCTGGCAGAATTGTTTCTCTCTGAGCTCGCTTAAACTGTACTCTCTCCTCGACGCTGACGTCTTGACCTAGTGTACTCACCACGAGGTCAGCACAGTGCTGACAACGTCAGAAACACTCAGGTGTTGGGAAAACTTGGTTCTGCCTGAGCAAACAGTTCTCAAGTGACTAGATAAACAAAGACGTGATGAAACATGTGAGTAAGAAAGAAATGCAAAACAAAAGATAAACTGTCTTTAAAAATTTCAAATGATTCAAATTCAAATTTAAATTTTATTAGGACATTTTGTACATTTCAAATAACAAGAACAGAATTAATAGTGTATGTGTCCTTATAGCTTATACAAACTAAAGTTTATAAAATAATTATTTCTTATATAATATCAATTTAGTTCTATAGTACAGTTAATAGTACAACTACTAATACAATTAGAGAATGTACAGAATAAAATAACTAAATGAAATAATTCTACAAAACTTATTAACTTAAGAATGAGGATCTTGGCTTAATGATATTTTTCATATAAATACTAATCTAATTAATTTAATAATACATAAATTGTCTCAATACAATTTATGTAGAGTTTTAAATGGCAAAGGTGCATCAAACAATGTACTTATGCATTCTACACTGTAGTAATAGATGCGGGTAAACAGCATTAACACATTGTTTGTTTAATACGAGATTCGGACCCACGTCCCCTGAATCTTCCCAGGCTTCTACCCGCACCGTATTATTTCCAGTGTATTTCTATTTCTCCCCACCGTCATATTTCAAGTATCGAACATCCGGAGACATCGATTCATTCACCGACCAAACAACACTTCCTTCTAATCGCTCGTAAACAACTTGAACGGCGCTCAAAGTATTTCTTACTGATAACAACAAGAAGATCGCGGCTCTCGCACGCCACCCGGCCATTACTTCAACTAAACCTAGTTTAACGGCGCACTCCAGCAGCAACAGTGCCAATTAAACCCGGATGCTCGGCGATCTTGCGTTACGACCCTTTTATTTTATTGCACCTGTCGTGAGTTGTTATTATCTGAGCGGCAATCAATTGTACTTTGTAGATAACAAGTGTAACTCTTTTATTATTTTACAGGATTTCTAGAACAGGACTTCTCCAAAGATAAGCTTTTAGATCTTGATGTCCAACTGGATTTTAAGGTTTGAGTTACAATAATAATATTTCTGCAGTTCAAAACAAAGTTTAAGTACATTGTAAAAGAAAATTCTCCATCCAATCTATTGTAAATTTCTTATGTACATTTGTTTTAGAAAAATTCATCACTTTAAGTCGTGATTAGAAAATTAAGAGACTCATTTTCAAACAATTTTTAAGTTCATTTTGTCGTTTTACAGTTATTGCATCGTGTAAAAAATATATAGTATCAATAATAATTCTCAGTACATGTGTTTGGAATGTGTTTTTTCAGCAGTAAAAAAAAGTCGTCAAGATTGTCAATCAGATCGTCAATTATCAGATTAATATCCCTGTTGGATTATTATAAGAGAACGATTCTGTGCCTAATGCACAAAGTAATATAAATATTTTCTTCTTTTTCAGGAAATCCATTCTGGCCGTCGGGTCGAACACTGATGCAGGTCGTGGTATGTTTAACTTTATTATACAAATGATTATATTTCTATTAAAATGTGATTTGGTTTGGGAGCTCCCATCCGAAATACACACAATTAATTCAACCTGAATTATGAAAGATCACTACTAAAAACTTTTCCGTGCGGATATTGGAGAACCCAGGGGTTACTGGGTAGCAAACTTAACGACTCCGAAATCTCCATTGCTAGGTAATACATAGACAACGCGGGCCACACTTGCGAATCTTCAAGTACGTAATAACAAAGATGCGTGTGTTATTACAACCTCAGCAACTAGGTGCTATGTCCCGAAAACTATATAATACTATTATAACGGTCCGCGAAAGTCTTCATTCTTCAACATTAGTTTACTTTTCAATTTCACTCACGTGGGCGAAATCGATTATAATATGCAAATCAACACACAAATTAAGAATCGACTTATCAACTTATATCAATAAAGTAGTGAAGTCAGTAATATTGTATTAACGTATGTTTGTTATTGTATCACGTGATTCTTGGCAGCTTCCCCGAAGTACATTCCTGGATACGCTACTATACGTGCGAAGGCGTGGGAGTGATTCAGATAGTGTGGACACATCATATAATAACTCCCACTAGGCTCCTCTTCAAACGGGAGTATTGTTTGCTTGTGGGCACGAAGTAAACCTGGATTGTATCAACTAATTAATGCAACCTTTCACTATTTGCTTTATCTACCCCCGCGTCCTAAAACATTCTTGTCGGTGTTGACTTAATGTTCGCGATACAATAAAGTTAGTTGAGGAACAATATTAATTTACGTTGTTTGTGATCCCAGCGTTACGAATACAAACAAGTTTCTCGAACAGATTACGATCTTAGAGAACCGTTTATAACAAACTGGGAAATACGTTAAAGCAAGAAAGAAAGAAAGAAAGAAAGAAAGAAAGAAAGAAAGAAAGAAAGAAAGAATTAAATAATTAATCAAATAAATAAAATAAAAATATAAATAAAAACGGTTAAACTGTTGTAAAACTTGTAGTTTTAGCTTGCCAATAAGTGGTACTATAAGAGTGCTATTGAAAGTTTAAAGGTGTATTTAATTTGTTCGATGTGTCATGAAGCACCTTATTCTCATATCAATGGCATGAATATTTATGGCGATAGTTTCTGAGTTTCATCTCCAAAGTTGTGGCTGTTGATCAGCAGTTATCGTTTCAGTCAGTAAATAGGCCCGTGCTGGACAGATCTAGTCTCAGGTGACTCAATCTTGTCACAGAACCAAGTCACGTTTAGAGGAAGAGGGGGTAGGGAGTAGGCTCATTGTTTCCTCGCCTGTTACGATTATCAGAGCAATACTCTCTGGGTCAAAGTCCACCCCTTGCCGAGACGAGGGATGCTTGTTGGCGACTGTACACCCTCCAGTAGAAGTAAATCAAGGCCTGGGTATAAACTAGGCCCCTTGATTAGCTTAGGTCGATGGTGCACCTAAACTCGATAATGTACCTACCTTTGATTCGAGCGAACTATACCTGATGAATATTTCAGCCACTTATCGGCAAACTGTCACCTAGTAGTTGGTTAATTATTTGCTGTTCAGATGGTGAGAATGGGTTATTAATGCATTGTGACCGACCAGCGTAAACAAATTAAAAACAGTTTAGTTGCAAATTAATGAATAATTAGAAAAACAAAAAAGACAACGAAACATGAGTCGATAAAAGCAAGTTGAACTATCCAACGATTAGTGCACAACGTACACAACACACATACATACACAAGTAAAAACTGGCGTAAGACAAGTGCAACTTTTATAGTGATTTATCCCTTGAAACTAATTTTATTAGTGATCTACATGCATCACTTTTCTGTACGTCCGAGCATCAAACCGTCTGTGCGTGTGTCACGTCTCACGATAAAAACCGAACATGACCTACGATGGTTATGTGGTTTTATCTTGGCATTGCCTTCAACGAGTGTGATACAAAATGTGTTGAGGTCGAGAGGGGGGGGGGGGCTAGAGGGACCAGTTTTGAACCCGGCACCTCCACCAAAGCTATAACATCACATGGACATTTTTATGTTTTATGCTATGTTAGCATTCTTTTTTACTTTTATTTCATGTATTTAAATAACTTCTATCCTATTCAGTAAAAAACTTATTTACAAAGGAGGACAACTAAATAAATCTAATTACATAGATGCAGACACAGCAATGAACTACAGTTAAGTAAATATTTGAAATAGTTATAAAAAAACAACAATGCATTAAAACATAATGATTTGTGTAACAAATCCAAAAAAGGATATTAAATGCAATTAATTAATGAACCAAATATAAAAAGGGGTGGGGAGAGGAAAGAAAAGAAAAGAAACGAAAAGAAAATGATAAGGAAAGGAAAAAATAAAGAAATCATCAAAAAACAAAAACGAAAACAAAAACGGAATTATTAGACGATCCCACTCAAACGAATATGAGGTGTGACAAAAATCAGGAACAGCAAATCAGGGAGTAATCAAACTGTCTCGGAAGAAAATACCAAAAGCGAATCTCCTTTCCTGTGTTCAAATCCTGATAACAATTTAGTACAAAAGATCTTGTCTCAAATATATAATTAGATTATACATATTATTGAAATTGTATTAAATTAATTAATTTTATTAACGGTTAGGTTAACATCCTGTTTTGGGTACTCCTGAACCATTCTTTTATAATATAATCATTACATTTCCCTCAACGCACACACAGTACCATCAAGAGCAAAACATTATCGCTTTTTCAAAACACACATTTTTTAAACGTCAAAAGTGATGAAAACAAATCCACTTTTTTCAATATTTCAAAGGAATGCAAACTGGCAACATGTACGCACATGTGTATTGCTAAACCCCTCTCTCGGGGATATTTAACCTCGACGGCAGCGCTCCAGCCGGGCGAGCGGAGAGGAGTGTAATTAAACTCAGACAAAGAGAAGCCGATGTTGTCGTCGTGACGGGGTAAGCATCGATGTTATTGTGCAGACCGGACGAACAAGGGGGGATTTTACAAAGTACTTGAAATTATCTGTTTCCATGTGAGAAACTCTTTAGTGATTTATCGATAATGAAGCGTTGTTTCATTTTACCATTTTTATCTTCTGTGTTCGGTATTCAACGAAAGTTTTCAAAACAATCTTTTATTTCAATGATCAAATGAAACAGTTGATTATTGTTTTACTGTTTGATTTATTCAGACAATTTCATTTACTGCCTCAAGCCTCTTATAACAACACACACCCATTTAAAAAGTCAACAACATAAAATAACAAAACCAAATACATATAAAATAAATATAGAATTATTCAATGAAACCGTGCAGATAGTTCATTTATACCTAAAGTTCAATTTGTTAAATTTTTATATGTTTTTTTAGAGATTAAATCACATCAGTTATTAAAATTCTCGCTAATTGATTGACCTAAACGTTCAAAGATCTAATAGTGATTTCTGGTACCATTGCACATAATATAATGGATTGATGAACAGGTCATCGGTAGATCAACGTGAAGTCTACCACATATACTCGTAACACCGACTATTAAGTTATACCTACTCGAGATAGTGACGCTCGTAGGGGGTTGTAAACGTTCTCCAATCGATGCGATCGAGGCTGAAGACCACATAAGGCATCATAATCATTGACGTCTGACTTGGTTTGGCGGAGAAATTCGCCTTTTTCCGAAGACTTATCTGTCAATGCCACTGATCGAGTTTCTAAATCCCTTCTCCTAGATTTCCATCGGATAAGAAAGATGATGGAAACTAGGTTTTGTGTGTGTGTGTGTGTGTGTGTGCGTGTGCGTGTGCGTGTGCGTGTGCGTGTTGCGTGTGGTGTGCGTGTGTGTGTGTGTGTGTGTGTGCGTGTGCGTGTGCGTGTGCGTGTGCGTGCGTGCGAGTGAGAGAGAGAGAAGATCGAACCTAATCAGTGTGATCATCTGTGGATCGTGCAGTTTCCTGCTCTACTCTGATTTGTGTTATTTGAGTATCGAATTGAGATGGAAACTTATTTCAAAGCGCTCTTCTTATTTTCCCTCCTTAAGACGATGCCTAATGCTCTTGTTTGCTCGATCTCGTCCACTTTATTTACTCACGATCGTGGCCGAGGGGAAATCACGTATAGAGAAAGGTAAATAGAACCAAGTGGGGGAAAGTAATATTATAGGGGTAGAGAAAAGTTTATGTCTGCATGCTTACGTTTCAGGTAGGCAGATACTTAAGTAAACAGAAAAATATGTATCATTTTAAAACATAAATTACAATCAAGAAAACTATTAATACAACATTCAACATTTAATCAAATTTGAAACGAGTCAATATGATTTTTATGATAACACTCTTAGACAATGTTAGTTATGTACTCTGTGAGTTAAGAAATTGACTAAAATTAAGATGCGTATTATTTAAGTATTCATATATTGGGGTTAGTTTATCAAGCGCCAGCAGTATATTTGTCTGAACTAGGTTGTGACATTCTGGAGCCTACATATTCAATAAAACGTTTGGTGGAGGTGCCGGGTCAACTTGGAAATTGTTTTTTATTTCTGAATATGATAAACGTTAGGTAAACAACACAATGCGTTGTTCTAGGCTGACTCGACCAGAACTTTGTTCGAATATAGTTTTAATGGAATCAACGTATTTGGTGGAGGTGCCGGGTAGCGCACCGCAAATACGACAGACTGCAGTACTTTTATAATGTTAGGATTACTCGCAGGAAAATCAACTTTTTTGGTTTCTGTTTTCTTGTCTCTTGAATACTTAACTTTATTTCTCGCACATGGTCACACTTTTTTTGCGAGTCCTCAAGGTCCTAACCAAAATTTTCACTTCCGGTAAAATTTTGATTGTATTTTGGAAAACGAGACACGCGCGAGGATTATTTTAACTTCCTAAATACGCAACGCACATAACGTTTCCGTGTAATTTGATTGGTATTTCGAACTTGCATCCAATCGTACACAATTCTGCTAATCACAATTAAGTAATAAATTAATTTAAAAATGTGTTATATTAGTAGTTTGTTGTCGTAAATATCTCGCTTACAATCTCATCCCTTCCCTACATGAATCATGCACGTTTGCCACAAGCGCAATACAAACACTTTAAGTGATGTGTAGTTGAAAGTGTAAACTCTGCACATTGTTAATGTTTGAGGCGACTTCATGCAAATATAATTCCCAACCGTGACACTCTCATCTTACTCTTGACTACAGTAGTGACGCGATTAAGCATCTAGATCCCCAGCAAAGACGGGAGTGTTATTGTCAAACACCTTGGAGAGAAAGAGAATACTCAACTAGGGCATTGTGTATTGAACGCGAGGGAACCAACTTATAACTCTCGAGATGTGATGTCCACTTCTGAACTAGGGACACTCACCAGTGAATGTAGTATCATTAGTTCACGACTGCAATGGTTAATCTGTTGGCTAACTCCTATTTGCAATGGAGGTAATATTAACTGTATGTGAACTATTTTCATATGTGTTTAGCTTTGACTTCGCGTTTTAGTATGCTTTTAATCAACTTTTTAATAATGTAGTATATTGCATACAATTTTTTTTTATTAATGCTCCCAAGTTTAGAGAACATTATGGAACTGATATTAAAACATATTTTGCATTTGTATATTATTTACATAGGTAGGCTATGTTTATTTATTGAAGATAACATACAGAAATGTATTAAATTTGTCATATTTAAATTATTTGACAATCTAGATTGAACAAATATTTACTAAATAAAATAGGTTTATAGCTATAGCAGTTGTTTATTTAACGTATATACATTCATTTACTAACAACTTTTCAGAGTAGGGCAATAAATAAAATAATGATTAATCACTTTAACCCTTGACAACATTTAACACAGTATATTAAACGAATATTTACCCGATTTTAATGTACATAATAAAATATATCTATGATCACATGATTAAATAGTTAATATACAAATGTTAGTTAAATAAATTCACGTCAATCCAAATAGAAAAAAAACTTCGATTGATCGACTGATTATCATCTAGCTCTAATAAGTTAAGCATGCTACAAACATATCGTGTTGTTAATCAATAAAACTTGTTAGTCATCTTACTTTGAGAAGTGTTTTTGCTTTGTACATCTTTTATTGGCTACCATTTCACATTCATTTCAATGGGAATATCAAGGAAAAGTTATTAAAGCTGAATGCCAAATGCCTGCGGTCTAGATATGGGTTTCGTCGTTACGGTTGGATTCAACTTGGTTTGTCTACCATAGCCTTGCCCTTAGAGCTTCCACTGAAATATAAACGTATATCAGATGTATCAGATGTGGACCTGTACGTTTCCGTAATATGATATAAGCAAACATCGTGGGTTTTTTGATAGGACGAGATTGAAATTCAAATGTTGGGTTTTATAAAATAGTCAAGTTCAAAATATATGATTATGGAAGAAAATACGGTGGAAAACAGCCGTCGGTTACGTAAAATTGCGATTATTATGCTCGCTTTCTTCTTCACCTGCTTTGAATTGCTGATATTGCTTTATTTAAACTAGCAATTTATAATTTTACTTCTGAGTTGAAAGATAAACGTCGCTAAGGAGTTTATGGCGTATTTCATTCTAAATCGTAGTCAGCGTTTACGTGATAAATCCGTGAATTACACTTTCAAAGTCATAGTTTTCTTTTATTTCGTTTGCCATATTTGTACACTTGTTAACACATTTCCTTTTAATTGCCTAACATACGTTTTTTTAAATAAAAATAAAAATCCGTATGGCATTCTTTTACAGTGGAGATAGTTTCATTTCTATAGAATGTAGCTACTTCTCTAATGAACCTTTGGCTATTAAAAAGTTTATTTAATATGCTACTACATAATGTTACGAGTGTAAACTTTCAACATTTCTGAACATTACATTAAAAAACACCTAGTAAAAAGTTTTAATTTAGTACTCAACTAAAAACATCCTCGTACAATCCAATTACATTTGTTTCGAAAAGGGAGCAAGACCTGACACTTCATCATTGTGTAATTGCTGCACTTTCTGAACAAAATGGCTGCCAACTAGTGAATACACCATCCAAACCAACAACGCAATGTCCATGCATTGAATCGGAGACATGTCTACATGGAAATTAAAAAAAGTCTCCCACTTTTAAACATAAAAACTGTAAGGTAGTGTTACAATATTACTTAAAAATATAAATGAGTTGTGAGAACATCTGTTAACCAATTAAAATTGTACCGATATTGTGGCCAGCGGAAAACAATGCGAGAGTTTCTGAACTGATATTTAAACAATCAATACAACAACAATACAACACAATACGACACACTTTCTGGTGCCGAACTCTTTTTTCCTCCTGGTTTATCAAATATCTCAAAGCCAGGCGAAATCAGGATCTCTTCGCCTCCCTCGAATACGAGGGGTAGTTGTCGCCTGTGGTTGGGTCTTGCAATCGTAGGCCAGTTTTGGTTTGATGTTCATCCCATTTTTATTTTTATTTTTACATTTTTACGACCAATTTTTCCCTCGAGTAGAAATAGACGTAGGTGCATTATTGATCAAAATTAGAGTTGACAATCATGAAAACAATTTTTTACACGTGAGTTACCGAAACTGACCTCTAATAGCTTTTTAATATGAAACCTCTAAACAGTTATACAGCAAATTAATTTCAGAATTCAATTACAAATTTTGTGTTTGTCTCTCTTGTTTCAATAATAATGATGTATAATACAATCCTTCATTAAAAAATCCAACTACCACCTACGGGAGTGTTTCCCGACTAATTAAATCGAGAAATTATTAACCATGGCAGCGCTGATTATACGTGGGCGATTTGCATCCACGTTCATTAGCGAACAAACATATTCTACTATTCGTATTTTCAAACTTTTGGATAATAAAATGATGTTAGTTATCAATAATGTAAGTTAATAAAATAAACACCAGTATTTTTTGTCGAATGTGTTTTATACTTATTGGATCCCTTGTGATTCTAAGATTTAATTAACTAAAACTTGCGAGAAACTCACTTTTATATCAATGCACAACAGTGAATTGAAAATTATTCTCAAGTATTATTTATGTAACATTTTCTTGAATATTCAAGGAAAACTCTTGGAAGGAGTAACTCGATACAAAGCAAGTCGTGACGTGACCTGATTCGCCTTCTCATATAATATTACATCTTGTGAAGCGAGTTTGTTTGCTTGCTTGATTTGTGCTGTCAAACGTCCTTTATATTAGTCACAGTCTTGTGCAGATAAATATATGGAACATTCGTCAGAGAATTGTGAATGTATATGAAATGTAGTTTTGCATTTCCTTAATGCAAACGTTTGTGTAAACATTACTCATTAACTTAAATATATTTCCTGTTATATAGTTTCATTTTACTTAAGTTAAAAGTCATTAATTAAGTTTAAGTTCAACGTGACAGAATGATATAATAACCAATACAAATGAAGCTGTGTGAACCGTAACAACCTTTTGCATAATTTACCTCGTCATTATCTGTTCTTAATTCAGTATTCTATATTTGTATAATTTATTTTACGTCTATCCTATTCAGTTATAAAAACTGATTTACAAAGAAGGACAGCTTAATAAATCTAATTTTATATGCAGACACAACAATGAACTATATTTAAGTTAAGTTACGCGCAAGACTCTGATTTCAAAGGTAGCTGGTTTGATATCTTCCACCGACATATTATGAGCTTCCAAGTTTGTTTCAATGTTTTCTTCGGTTGTTAGTGCGAATTCACGGATTAAGACCTTTCAGACAGACCATGGACATTTTTCTCAAAACCACATTTTTTATGACCCTGGGTAAAACTGATGTGTACCGGACTCTACAGCGAAGAAAAGTCAAACGAAAAGTGTGTTTATTGCTAACCATTGGTTTATAAAATGTCGACGGGATTATAGACACAGAACAAATAGGTATTTTTTTAACATGTGTTTCCGTGATAATGGTGTATCTTACAAACTCATCAGTCAATTCCCTTGTTCGTTCCTCTTTGTAAACCAACTAGGAGAGAACATCAGTGAGACACTTTACTGATTGCCTCTTTCCCCGTGCAGCGCTGAAGAAAACTGACGATGAAGTAAAGTCCCGAGTCAAATAACGAAGACATTTTGACCTAAATAACTAACTCTTCAATCGAGTTGTTCAGTTTCCCTCTGTGAAAGGTAATTTTTTTTCTTTTCATTCACCTTTCACGAAACTTATGACATTTTCATCCGAATCTATCTCGCGACTCAGGGTAAGAAATACTGAATGTAAAAGTGCATTAGGAGAGACGTTTTCAAAATGAATAAATAAAATACTTTGATACACTCGAACGATGAAATATGGATACATAAATTTTCTTTGAGGTAAATTTCTCCACGGAAATTTACATTTGTGTTTTACATTTCTCGTTGTAAACACGCCCATTCTTTAAAAAGTAATTTATTTTAATAACAATAATTGTTCAACTCAATTATTGTGAAAGGACTGTCCTAGGGCTATTAAGTGTACTCATAACGACTGAAGAAAATCTTTAAAAAAACGTTTACTTAAGATTGCAGCTGTTGTTTTTTGTTTGGATTTTGTAATTTCTACATTTATTTATATGCTAGTGAAAAAAAGATATTCCGATAAAAACTAAAACCAGTAACATGTAACGCTTTTCAAACCGTTGGTTACGAACAATTGAATAACTGTGTTGTAAAGCACATCCAGACATGTTCTTGTTGCTCTAGAGCTTCGTTTAAATAGCACAGGTTTAATCGTAAAACTCGTATCCATTCGCCCATCTATATCGGTCTTGAAACGTGACCGTTCCCAAAAAACAATAAAGTAGCCAAGACGACGACTATTTTCATTATCTTCTCCTTTTCAAAGAACGCCCAGTGAATGATATCTTTTCTTTTTAAGAACTAACGCACTTTCTTGTCCATTCAAAGGAAAATACCTACCTCACGTGCCCTTAAGTCGAGAGGGTCTTGTGCCTATAATAAAGGTACCTTGGCAAGGCTTTCACGGGATATAATTCACAGACTTTCTTTTGACACGAGATTCTCTTTAGTTCTTAGACGACAGACAAGAAACAAAGCAAGTGGATAAATGTCAAGATATTTGCGCCAGATTAAATAAAGAGTTGGGTTGAAAGGATCACTATCGTGAGAAAGTAACAGAGAAATGATGAGATATCTTAGACGGAGAAGGAAAACGCAATTATGTGATTACAAAGAACTGTAGAATCTCTAGTTTGCAACGGGCAAGATACATTGATGATGATAATGATGCAACTTTTAGAGCAGGCGAGGTAAATATAATGTTATGAATTATTATAAATGTACACTGCACAATACTACATATTGTACACTGTACAGTATTACAACAATATTAATTAATAACCAGTGGAAGACGACTGAATAGTCGTCGATATATTGTTTAATTTCTATTTATTATTCTTTATTTACAAGTTCAGTGTACAGTCCACATAATTCATTACATTATTAATGGTATCTTGGATGTAGGCTCAGTTATTGAAACAATATTAATTTATATTAAGATAGAGATACAATATCTCAATAAGATATTCACTCTTATCAACAGGATTCGAGCATGAAAAGCAAAAATAAAAAAATGATTATCGTAAATTTTCACAGTGTGACCTCTTCAAGGTGACTAAAATATAAGTGTTCGTGTTACTGTGTGTCAATCCAAGAATCCACGTCAGTGACTGAACAAAACCTGGAATAAACTCCTGGTGATGGGCCTCGAACCCGTGACCTCTATGTCGGTTTGTCTTGCATGGACACATCGGGTTCTACTTCGATCGCGTGTGTTCGTAATTACGTCATAAATCATTGAACGGAACGAATAAAACCATGGGGATAACGCTAATTCCAAAACATATCATTTACCAAATAAATTTCGCTGTTCGAAAATAAATAAATCACGCATTATCGTCATTGTTTGGAGGAGAATTTGTAAACTGGGGTTGCAAACTAATTGTTATTTTCTGCTTAGCTCAACAACCTTTCACGTTGTTTGGTGAAAATCGATTTGAGGATTTGCCATGATCAGATTAAATGTTTAGAAAAAACATGATCTGCTCACTAAATAATAAAGATAATAAATAAACAAACAAATCAGCCTATGCCATAACATGACGAAACACGTGACGGTTTACTATTATTTTCTAAGTGAATCAAGTATTCTAGGACAATGATTTAATGTCCTGTTTAAACTTTCTAGAAGGTAAACGAATTTATTTGTTACTATAATAAACTTCGAATTATAAAATTTCAATTTATCATTGTTCTACAAAATTTAACAGTCTTTTAGCTGCTGGATTTACTCATTACAATGTTACGTTTTTAAGATTCTAGTTATCAACTCTTATATAATATTCATGTACACGATCTACGTTGAGTAGCCTGTAGATCCAACTCTCTCTCTCTCTCTCTCTCTCTCTCTCTCTCTCTCTCTCTCTCTCTCTCTACTCTCTGTCTCTCTCTCTCACTGCTACTTGTTTCCTACTCGTTCCCCAAAGTGCACGAAATAGATCAGCTCTGTACCGGTTTATACTTGACAATTTTGTTAAAACATTTCGCAAAGCCCGGGTTTAAGACGCTTGTTGGGCTAGATTTTCTAAAATTGTCAAACGACTTCAACGTTAATGAGCCCATTTCAAAACTACTATCAACAATCTTTCACCGCTATTCTCAACTTAACTTTCAACTCCTCCGTTAACTTACATGTGTTTAAATAAAGGATACTAGGTCCTGTGTACAACGACAAAGTACTAACAGACTAATTACTTGGACCACTCAATTCAAAATCCACGCTAAATTCGAACTCTGGACTGCCATTCCGTTGAAATCATAACAATCTAAAATAACTTCTATGCTTTAAAAGTGCCACTATTCCCTATTAATTATAATTTACTTCAAGATTACTGATGTTAACTGTAGCAACATAAGTATATCAACCCTAACACCAAAATGAAATAATTACGTATTTAAATCGCAAATGTAAACTTACTTGTTTAAGGACGCCATCTTGTTACTTTAATGAAATGTATGTAATATTTTGAGGAATGTAATTCAGATTTGAACGAAATTGTGTAAAACGTTATCATAATTTAATGTTTATGATTTTCAGCATTAATATATTTAAGTTGCATCAATCCAATGCTAACTTTGTCTTCGAATTCATCTATAATTCCTTAGTCTTCAAAGAATATGGCATTGTATTTTATAGTAGTAATTGGATTGGATGAGATAGCTTAACTAGCCTTAATCCCGCCTAACAATAAAGACCTTTATCTATCTATCTATCTATCTCTCCTAAATGTTAGGCCTACATTGTTTCCTAGCTCTGGCTGTCCCCACGGTAAGGCTTAGTACAGAAGATTAGATTAACAAAGCTCCTGTAACGAGGGTTAAGCCCTCTGACAATTTTGTTTTAAATACATTTGCGCAAAGCTGGCACGTGTTACAGACCTTTGATCTCGGGAACATATTTGCGATCCATTAACATTTGTCAACGCTCAAGTTATAATGGAAGCACCTATTGTTAATTAATAACATCAGAACTTGTTACTGACATTTCAAAACTAAATTATGCAATGCTGGTTGAATTTGTTTGTGTTTGACAAAATAGAGTAAAGAAAACAATATTTTGTACAAAGTCGAAGCAAAAAGTGACTAAAGATTTAATTGGAGACAAAGAACAAAATTAAGCGTTTGAAATTTCACTTCCTGGCTTCACAGAATATTGTGAAGACATAACTTAAGTCTCAAACAAGTAACTTTTGAAATTTTGTTGTACATATTTCAGCCAAATAATATTGTTGTTTACAGTGTTATTTGATTTTGTGTTGAGTCCTTTGTGCCAAATGTAATTTTAATTTATTTTAAAATCGCAAATAGTAAAAACTTATCTTAATATAAAAAGCACGAATGAAGTAATTTTGAAATTTATGTTGTTTGATCATTTTTTAAATGCTTTTAATTACACATTTAAACGAATTATAGCAGTAACAACCGGTGGTAGTGACATTTAAACACATTCATGACATTCAATGTAGGCTACAGTTAAAGTGGCAAGTAGATTCAACTGCTACATAACTTGTTATCAAAATGGCAACAAACAATCAGAAGCCTTGAGTAAATATTTGTATTAGGACTAACTGGCAGATAAATTTTAACTAGACATTCAAATTCTGGACCTAAGTGACATATTGTTTATTGTGCAGACCATATTATCTACCTCGATCAACCTCTGTTAGTGGTTTTGCAAATGTCCAATATTATCATTATTCAACACATTACCACTTGAATGTTATCATTAATATGATGTTTCTAGCTGTGGTCGACTTTGTGTTGCTAGTCACGTCGGCTGGAGGGTTGTCATGAGGGGGGGGAGGGAGGGGGGGGGGGGTTAACCCTTGGAACCCTCGGGCGCAGGAATGTTCGGAACTTTGACCACTATTACTAATAATGTGGGTTTGATTTCAACAGAGTTGCGAGCCAAATAATGTGAAGCTATGTCAAGCTACCGCTTAGACTACTTCATTCTGTTAAATGTCTAACTGAATGTTTGTTTCAATAATAAGTCAAACAAAACCACTAATTTGAGGTTTGATGATGTGTTTAGTCAGTAAATATTGGGTGTAGATTTATAAAAAAGTTTAATAGATGATATTTATTTTAAATTGTCGTGGGAAATAAATGTGTAGTTTGAGGGAAAACTCTTAGGAGTTGTTATGTTTGGTTTTGACATATAGCCAGCATAAACAGAAATCAAATCTAATTAGAACTTGCAATGTAAGGTTAACAAACAACGAAACACGCCAAGTAAAAATATTTGAAGAATAAGAAGGTTAAGTAGAACAAATTTTATGGCACGTTGGCGTTCAAAACAACAAAATTGAAGTTGTGGAAGAGGAAGCCATGGAAAGGAGTATTCCCATTTGAAGGTTGATATATGGACAATTAATGGTGTCCACCATATGATGCCTTTCTTTACTAACGTTTATCGACCGTGTTGGCTCGGGCGCTAAGGAGCTCGACTCTGATTCGGGAGGTCCCGGGTTCGAATCCCGTCGAGACCGGCAATCCTGACCCTAAGTTGGTCGTTTTTTTCGATATTTTCCTCGGTCGTTAATGCGAATGCAAGGGACTGAGTCCTCTTAAACAGCCCTCGGACAACCCTTCACAATTGTCCTATCCGCAACATACCCAGTACACCTGAAGAAAGGCATATTGCACCCTATAACATGTTTAATTCCCACGATAAAAAAATTGCGTTTGTCAAAATAGCTTCAACTGTTCGACAAGAACAGACAGCTCTTTTAGTGGAAAACTACAGAAGTTTCTCAAAGAACGCGTATTGTATAAGAAATTTAACAACGTTTTCATCGTGATCGTTTGTACCCGTTATCCCCGTCTTCAAAAATAGTTTTGTCTCGAAATGTTGTGATTGTGTTTTTAAATCCGTGATTTGGGATAAACATTATTTTAAAAGTCACGACCGTATGTTAGTCTAGACTCTTTCTTCCAGATCTTTAATTCATGTCGAGATAGATTCCAGCTCTCCCCTGGGAAAACTCTGTTCCGGCTGAAACTCGCGGCAAATCCCTTGAAATACGACTTCGATCCGATATCAGAGTTGATCTGGTCTCCGAGTGACGTCAGAGTCGCCCGCGGCGAGGAGTCGTGTGCTGATGCGCCGACCCACGGGTGGCATTACTCGTAGCGGCAGGGGCTGCGGCCTTGAGCGTACTTACATACAAGGTGTCACTTTAGAGCTAACTGACCGGAATTGTTATTTATTTATTTATTTATTTATTCATTTATTTATTCATTTACTAACTATTTATTTCTTAGGCACAACAAACACAACATACGTTAAGAGTGGACGCTGAGCTTAGCCCAACTCAAATGCGCGCACTCAGGTGTTGATGATTTCTGCTGAACGGTTGATATTATCATTACCAAATTTTACATGGATGTTAATAAAGTAGTTTTTATTGATATCTGCAATTGTTTGCAAAAAAAGAAACCTTAAAGATTTATTGCAAGACATTAAGTCCAAAACGTGAAAAATGGGAAATATTTAACATGTATTTCAATTCTGGAAATTCCCAACAAACCGCTCATCGTACGATGAAACCAAATTAACTTGTGCGTTTAAATTGATTTAAACGTTGATATCCAGTATGCAAATTTGAGTTAAAAAATCTGTACACTTGAAATAAATTCCCAAAGTTGGCCAAAATGGAGTAAATTTTGGTGATTTCACTAAATTTTTAATTCACCATCTATAAATTAATTTAGGAATACGCGCACTGGATGGAATAAATAAATTCTTAATGAACGTTAAACAAAATTAATAACGGTGTTATAAACCATTACCCGGAAAAAGCAGAAAGCTGAGCGCTAAATCGTCTCCGCGCCAGCCACATTGACTCCTCTTCAGGGGAATCCCTAGACCTAAATCTGATTTCTAAAGAATTTGCAGTAAAGTCGTCTGAAAAGTAAGTAAAATTAAAAATGGACTTAATAAAAGAGCAGATGTTTTTTTTTCCGATGGGACATAACCTCAGAATCAACAATTATAATCAAATAGCCTGAATCAATCCAGCTAGTTCAAAATTGAATTTTGAGCAGCGGTTTTCTGGATATTGTTTCTATGCTCCTTTATCTACAACCTAGATTAAAGGATGAGCGGTTTTCTATCATTTATCTGGCGTTGCACGATTTTTTTCGCCTGCCGGTACAATTTCAAACTTTGTACCGTTTATCGAAAAAATCGTGCAACGTCAGAAACTACAGACAAACAGCTCCCCTTATATTTAGGTTGTAGATAAAGAAATGAAGAAACAATATACTAAAAACCGTTGCTCAAAATTCAATTTTGTACTAGTTGGATTGATTCGGTCAATTTGGATATAATTGTTGATTTCAAAGTTTTGTCTGGTCAAAAATAAATAAATAATAATCTGCTCTTTTATTGTTCCTCTTTAATTCTACTAAGGGCCGTATTACAATCAACAAATAATAAACGTTAACTGTAACAAATAGTTATCTGTCGGATAAGCTATCCGTCCAATTACTACCTAGTTCGCGTATTACAAAGGAAGTTAATCCTCCCAATAGCTATTTGGAACATTCTGATCGAGTGGATAGTCCACGCGTCGCGAGAACTGCCACCTCGAGAATGTTTTTAAAACCAAAATAAGCAGTAATTGCAAACAAATGCTGTATACAGCTGTGAATTACATTCAAGAAATATTGGCAGAAGGTTTTAAAAGCATTGAAAGTGTCCTAATTGTCATCGTGAAGCTTTTACACTCGACTCTAGTCAGCGTGCATATCTACCGGGCTGAATGAGTATCGCTCTAGACCGGACGCCCCCTGCCGACGCTGCTAGCCGAGTGGTTAGCGTGCTAGTTTTGCACGCGAGAGGTCGCCGGTTCGAGTCCCGTCTGTGAAAACTTTTTTACTTTTTTTTACTCATCCCATCATTATTGTGTTCGCTTATTATCAATGACGAATGTCATTTTTTATAACTTTTCCTTGTAATTTACTCGAAAAAAGACTTTCCCCTCAACATTTGCTCTTTACATCTGTAAGCCTACACCCAAGGCGAGCCTCAAATTGAAGCTCATATTTACAGATCGTTGATTACATAATATGTTTACCAGGGCGTTGGTTCTTATTACTACTAAAATTAAATTGTTAAGTAATTTTTTTACATCTAGCACATTCCAAAGTATTTGGCTTTGGTGTGATAAGACTTTATTTAAAATAAGGCCACGAAGTTTACTCTTTAATCTATATACGAGGAAAATATGCATAATTAAATCAATTCAACAATGTATACTGACAAAAAGAGCGAATTATTAATTAATTAATGACCGTCTATGGGTAGAATTGGCCCAGTGCATGGCTCTGCAAATCGTACAAGGCGATTCAAGAGAAAGAGTCTGCCTCGCAAACATCAGCAAGTAAGAGGGCAGTCAGTATATTACTACTGAAACTAGAGGCGAGCTCTGCCAATCGTCGTCGGGGACACCTCCACTTCCCTTGACGATCCTCCCCGACAACGATGACAAAGACGATGACGACCGCGACGTCAGAAAACCCCCCTTCCTCCCCTTAACCGTGGCTGGTTCTGACCAGCATGGCCCCTCCTCCCCATATCCCCTAGGGTGAATGGTCAGTGGCATAGGAACTATTTTTAGTGGGGGGGTGGGGGTCACACTAAAGTTGCCTACGAGTGTGGGTGGGCAAAGCGGGGTCTGGGGCGAAGCCCCAGCCGCAGGAGGTTTTTCACCGCAGGCGAGATTTTTTTACAGTTGCCCTTGATAGGTGGCCTAAAACACGTTATCAGGTGAATTTTAATTATGAATAAAGGTTACATTTTGAAGCTAATATTGCATTGAAGACTGATTACTTGACCGAAATCGGTCGACAGTCTGCCTTGGAGTGAAAACACTGCACACATTATATAATGAGTATTAGTCTAAAATCAGATGGCTAGTATAGTCTCGCAAACCACGTCACTAACTGAATCTTTCTAAAAAATGTTATAGCAAAAATTTCCTTTTTTGCAAGCCCGACTGTAGTAAAAATCTTAAAAATCACCCAACAAGCTATTAGTTAGCAAATAACACCCATACCTGGCTTGACTCCCCCACTGGGGGGGTCAAGCCAACAAGTGGGGGGTTCCCTCCCATCCCCCCGTTCCTACCCCACTAGTGGTGCATTATGACCAAACGGTTGACGCGTCCTTAATCCAAATAAACCAAAACCGATTATTAGGCTGAATATAAGATGAACAATTTTCCCAATAAAAATGAATTTGATAATATAATAATAATAAATAAATATTGTTCATTATTTATTTATTTTTCAGTTTTCGTGATAGATAATCAATTAAAGGTTGTTAAAATCATTTGTTTATTTATTTATCTCATTTTTATTTTTAAATCAGTTTTTATGAATTTTTTTTACAAACCCTTATTCATCGAATAGCGCGCTATCGGCCAGTTTCAACCTCCCAATAGAATCCGACAAATAAGCAGCTCCTATTTTTAAGAATAGTGCTATTTGTCGATTGTAAGACCGAAATAACGCTATTTGCTACAGTTAGCTTATTTGTTACAAATAACTTTCTTATTTGTTGATTGTAATACGGCCCTGAATTTTCAGACGTCACTTTCAGAAATCTTATTTAGGTCTTGAGATTCCCTTTAAGCCTATGTATTAAGTGTGACACTCTGATTCGAGAGGTGACGGGTTCGAATACCGACAACAGGGTCTGGATTCCTGTAACTATTTATTATTTACTTTTTGTTTTTGTTTACTATTATTTTACTCCGTGGTTAAATCTTAACCACAAATCCACAACACTTTTCCCTGGGCTAGCCCGAACCAATCACCACTCAGCATGTTTGGTTGTCATGTTCTGTATCCTTGGTAATAAGTCCCTCTAGAAATTGTGCAGGAATACACTATAACTCTTACCTATGTAACTCCGCTTACTCCGAGGAAAATAGTTTCAGGAATCCCCAAGATTAATCTGTATTATCTATACACTTCAATATTGTTATCCGTAGTCAGAGCTGACTGGTTCAGCTTACTGATTGATGTGAAATGTTCACATTCAATGGGCTACGGGTTTAATATTGTACAACCTAAAGTCAAGGGGGGGGGGAGGACCCGTACTGGACAGATTCAACCACATGCGGGCCTAGAGGGAGGGGGGTGGGGTGAGGGGTGCTATATTCACGTGGGGAATAAATCACTACAGTACTGACAGGTCAAAACACGAGAAGTTTGCCGACCTGACTGTGTCTGTTTTCTCTCTTTTTACGCGTTACAGATGTGTACGTTATACGCTTGGCCAAACTTCGAGACCAGGTTGGATAAAGATTGTTTAATGAATAAGTAAGCAAATTAAGGAATTTATATTTATGAGTTGTTTATGACAACTTGAAAATGTCATAATGTGCTAGGAATTGTGTAATGGAATAGTTAACTACTTAAATAATCTTCTTTTTGTGAATGTCACAGCTTTTTCTTTGCTTGTGACATTGCTTCAACCTCAGTGCAAAACGAAATTATGTTCCCGATAGTTTTATGAAACATTATTAGGTCGCTTATTTTAAAGCGAATGGTAACAAAATGTTTTTCCAACTATAGTTCATATTAAAATTCCCGTGCACGAGTTATTTTAAATCATTTCAACTTTATATTGTTGACAGTTCTACGTTGGTCATATAAAATGTTGTGGTTACCAAGGGATAAAATAAAAACACAGACCAAATCCATTTATACACCGATCTACAACTACCGCAATCTGGTAGTATTTGAATGGCTGATAAATTGAGTTTTGCAAATCTATTCAACTTCATATTGTTGACAGTTCTACGTTGGTCATAAAAATGAAGTAGTTACCAAGGGAAAAAACACTAATAAAATCCATTTTCACACCACTCTACAACTACCGCAATCTGTTAGCATTTGAATGGCTGATAAATTGCAGATTTCAAGTAGGTCACACAGTTTTAATTGCGACATTGACGATGTAGCTGGTCACTGAGGACATGTCTGCCTAACAGACACATGCACACTCTGGAGAAGGAGGGGAGGGGGGGGGCTATACAGAGTCCAGGCTCGGGAACACAGGAGAGAGGGGTTGGCGACCGGCAGCCAGCAACACACTCTAACCAACAGACAGGCTGATAAATGTAATTAAACCTTGGGGAGGGTACATTTACATGCGGCCGAGCCAGACGAGGGTTTTGTCGCCGTGATGCACTTGTGTTGCGGTGAAATGTGTGTTGTGCACCTAGTTTCACAACGGTTTATTACGTAAAGTTCGAGTGAGTTTAGTTAACTATCTGGATTTTACTCTGTCCACGCTATTTAGTTTATGTTAAGCTAAGTGACAGGTATAAAAAATTCACGATTTATAAAACTAAATAAACTAATTAATTGTGTTTTACACAGGAGACTAATAGCTTTGGGGTTTCTGGTTCTATACCAGCTGGCGGCAATCCAGACGGGCGCTTATTTTAAGTATTTCCTCAGTAAAATCAGTCGAATGGAGAATTATTTATCGCATTGGATCCTGTTATCTAGTCCATGCACGATTTCTCTAAATATTGATGACACTTTTACCTCGTTATCATCTTTATAGATGCTAGTTTTCACTTTACGGATTTCCAAGCAAAAAAGTTATGCTATTTATAAAAATATTATTTATGCTTAATAAAAATCATAAATAGAAAAAGTCCATCCCGACCAAATCGAGAGATAATAATATAAACTTGTTTCCAACGACGTCGTTTATTTTTACATTTCTCTCTTGTCGTTCATTCTTTTCTGCCGCTACAAAGTATCTTTTGATGAACTGTAAAAATACAAAAACAAAAATCAGTTTTCAGGGAACATAATATTATTATGGATTGTTTGTGATGTAATTATAACAAGGCCGCTTCGCTTACGCTTTTTCCAGACGCGTTGATGGATGCGTTTTATGGTTGATTATCGGCCCTTTAATGATCGGGGAGAAATCGTAAAAGTACGATTTCTATGAGAAATATTTCTTCAAATGTCTCTTAAATCAAAACATATAATACTTTTTGTGATTTTAAACGTTCCCGTAAGTTTCATCAAGATCGGAGTAGCCATTTGCCAAATATCACGAAAATATCTCATTAAAAAAAAATCGTAAAGGTACGATAATCATAAGACATATTTGATCGATTGTACCCAAAAACGTGAGTCTAAGTTCAGAGATTTTGAAGGTCCCATTAAATTTTCGTCAAGATCGCATATGCCGTTTTCCCGGTAGAGCGCGAACAAACAGACAAAAATACAAACAAAAAACACAAAAAAACACCATCATATGAAGTCAAATTAACCGTGTTCTGTCACAAACAAATGATTGACCTTCTCAGTCACCAATTGAATTGGTAAGAATTTTTTGTTTATTTTAGATTTTGTTATCTAAAAACAGCAAACTACAATGATATTACATTTCCGGGACAAACTAAAATTTTCACATTTTCGCAATTTTTGCAGATGTGTATTTTCAATCTTCTCTAGTAAAGATACAATTCATCCAATTGAAATGTTTTTTTTCTAATTCACTCAAATTTTTTAAACAATGTGGTCAAACTGAAAAACCTATCATAAACCCTGATTTAAATTAAGAATTTCATGTCCATGGTTTTGGACGCCATGACTGAGAGGGTTAAAGTATCAAATATGATATGAGGTTGGTGGAGGTGCCGGTAGAGGGCTAAGTTTTAACTCCATAAGAATAGCATTGTTGGTGGAGGTGCCGGGTCCCACTCTGTTTTATTATTTCTACGTTAGACATCTAGTTTATTATTTCGGAGAGGGTTATTATTGTTGTGATATTTTAAAAGTATATCACAATATGGTGGTTACAAGGCCTTTCGCGAACGCTTTTTCTAGTCGCGTTGATGGATGAGTTTTTTTGTAAGTTTTTAGTTACTGTGGGATCTCTTTATTTTGTCAAGTCCCATTGCAAAATCATTTTTGTTAAATTAGGATATTTGTTATAAAGTAGTATTAATTGCTATGGTAATATTAAATTGGGCGCTTTACGAATGTTTTTTTAGTCGCGTTGATGGATGAGCTTTTTTAAGTTTTTAGTATGCGTGTGGGATCTCATTACTTCTTCGAGTTCCATTGCAAAATAATCTTTGTTAACTTAAGATATTTTTTATAAAGTAGTATTAATTTCTATGGTAATACTAATTAATAGAATGTAAAATATCTGGAGGCCCGAAGACTTGGTTTGTACGCATTGTAGGTGATTGTTGATAAGTTTCTATATTAACTTGATAATTATTGTACACCTCAAAAAACTTATATTAAAACTTTTCTTTCTTTTTTCTTTCAAAAGGTACTACATCACCATTACCTTAATGTCCATGTAAAATATGAACGTTAGAAGCGAACAAACGACAAAAAAACACCCGAGCTATTTTTTTTTTTTTGGGGGGGGGGGTCAGTGAAATTGAAGTCTTCGCTTCGCTCATCCAACTACAGAAATGTAATTTCAATAGTTATATAATGTGATTATTCTAATGAACACTGCATCAATGAATAATCAATCTACGATGGTTTTTAACGAGTTGACGAAAGGATTAAAGCAATGCGCAATAGCGGGGGGTGGATGTGAGATCTCATTAAGGGAATGACAAACTCCGGCATTGAGAAACGCTGTTAGGTAATGTTATTAGGTAAATTAATTCCATACTTTTAATTCGTTATAAAATATCGTTATATAATTATTTTTAATTTTCTATAGAGGCGACATTGAAATAAGGACATTTTGATTACACTTGGGTTGTAGTTTCTTACGTTCATGCTTTAAAACCTGGAGTCAGGATATACGATCCACAAGATGATGAGGTTTGACTGATTGCTCATGTTTTACGTCACTTTGCCTGCGTTACTCGCCACAATCCAATATTCACAACTTCTCGCCACATCTTTCATACTAAATCGTTTAAAACATTAGCTATAATCACCGTTCACACATACTTACCCTCACAATTTAAGGACTTCGATCCATATCAAAAGTTAGGAAAATCGACCACCTGAATCGGGTTTCGAACCCGGGTTCTGTTGCATTGAAAGCTGGAACGCTAATCACCTGACCAACTAGCAGAAATAATTACGATGCTTGTGTTTCAATGGTTAACACTGCATTACCCATAACCCTTTTGTAAGCAGAAGCCCCTCTCACGAAAAAGAGGATTTTACTAAAACCAAATAATCCGATTATATCTCGACATTCTTTGAATAAAACCCATTTCCATTCCATCCTAAATCCTAATTATTTCGCCATCACAAACACGGTGATTTTAATCTGACATTATTTCAATGTGTTGTACTTTATAAATGATGAAAAACACTGATTCGCAGACCCGCTCGTATACAATTAACACATGTATTCCACCTACATCCGTGCTTGACTGTGTAGTTATCGTGTTGACAATGCTGTAGCTTTGATGTTAAGAAGCTTTGGGCTGCCAGAGGGTTTAGTCTCATGTTTAACACACGTCACAATCGTGTTTACTACGGCGGGTAGGAAGGGTGTTAGGGATATATTTATTGGTAAAAGACGAAATGCAGGATGAAAATGCAACAGTAACGAGCCATTTACAACCAACTTCGATCTAACTTTTAATTTAACTTACGAATAAAATATTTCCTCATCTATCATGTAATGATTATAAAGAAGTTATATCTAAAATAAGACATGTTTGATATAAATTTATTGTTTCCGAAATTATTAATGTCAGTATTTGGTGGAGGTGCCGGGTTGGAAGGCCTTTTTTCATAGATATCTTAACACCTATAGTAGGCTAGATACGCAGTCTCCAATACCTCCGCACAGGCGTGAGTGTACCGAATTGAAGCGTCAATCTCACCCATTCAAGATGGCGGTTTGGCGTTTTAATTTATGCTTTTTTAATGCAATAAAGTATTTTACTGGATTGTTTGATATGGTTTTAGCTTGTGCAGCATGGGATTGAATTAACAGAAACAATGCAAAGTTATTGCATAAGGGAATTTTGTAATCATTTGGTGTGAAAGTCTAATATGCTCACCTGCCAAACTGGCGGCCATCTTTAAAAATATTTTTTCGATTAATCGCTCCCATCTAATTAACATGCAAACTCACCCATTCAAGATGGCTTCCAATTGTCCCGGAAGTGGGCCGCTGACTGCTAGTCTAGCCAATTATATGGGATGTCTATGCCTTTTTCACATTATTTCTTTGTAAGATTATACACAATATTCATTATGATATTGATGTGCGCAAAATAAATACAAACATATACGAGAATAGCAATGCGTGTTTTAATAACGATACGGTCTGTGTGATGTTTTTCTGCCCCTGGCTGTGAAACGAGATAAATCCTGAACAAACAACACCCACGAAAACAATTGTTTTGAATAATACTCATGCTTTTGTGTGGCGCATTGCACATGTTCATGTCTGCGTGGGCTTCTTCTCTTGTTAGGCTATCTCAAGCGGGAGATTTTAACACAACCACAAGGATGAAAGGTTTTCAGAAACAAGGTGTTGATTTCAGTAATAAATGCCTCCAGCATTGTAGAACTTATTATGATGGATACTGTGTGATGAGTTGTTTTGTAGGCTATATTTTGTACGTATTGTATATGACGTATTGAAGAAAGTATTGTGGAACTTATTATAGGACTATTGTATGTTTGAACAATACTCTGAACGTTAAAAGCTCATTGGATGAGCGAAGCGAAGACTTCAATTTCACTGACCCCCCAAAAAATTTAGCTCGGGTGTTTTTTTTTTTTGTTTTGTTTGTTTTTTTTTTTTTTTTTTTGTTTTTTTGTCTGTTTGTTAACTCTCTCCCAGGCAAACGGCATATCCGATCTTGATGAAAATTTGACAGGACCTTCGAAATCTCTGAACTTAGAGGTGTATTGTTTTTGGGTACAATCGAAGAAATATTTCTCATGAATATCGTACTTTTACGATTTTTTTCGATTTTTTGTGCGATATTTTCGTGCCATTTGGGCCAATTCTGACCAAACGGGTGGGGCTACAACGTTCATGTTATACATGGACATTGAGGTTATGATGATGTAGTACATTTTTAAAGAAAAAGTTGAAAAAGTTAGCCAGAATCTATAGAAAAAAAGCTTTTAATATAAGTTTTTTGATTTTTTGTGCGATATTTTCGTGCCATTTGGTCCAATTCTGACCAAACGGGTGGGGCTACAACGTTCATATTATACATGGACATTAAGGTTATGGTGATGAAGTACCTTTTGAAAGAAAAAGTTGAAAAAGGTAGCCAGAATCCATAGAAATAAAGCTTTTAATATAAGTTTTTTACGGTAAATAATAACAAATTGACAAGTTTCAATTGAAACTTGACAACAATCACCTACAATGCGTTGGCAACAAAACAAAGCACTTGCAAAAGTAAAGATATTCCACGCAAACTAAAAACTTTAAAAAGCTCATCCATCAACGCGGCGGGACTTTAGCGTTTTCCTAGTTTAAAACATACTCAAGAAAACCTACCGACAGTGTTGGCTCGAGCGTTAAGCGCGCGACTCTGATTTGGGAGGTCTCGGGTTCAAATCCAATCGAGACCGGGTATCCAGACCAAAAGTTGTTTTCTGAGGTTATCCTCAGGTTAATGCGAATGCAAGGAATTGAGTCCTCTTAAACAGCCCTCGGACATCCCTTTACAATTGTCCTATCCGCAACATACCTAGTTAGACACTAAAGATGGCCATGAATTTAACCCTGAGAAGACTTCCCATTAAAAATTATTTTATTTTTGGAAAATTTGTCCAGGGTGAAATAATTATGCCAATCTTCAGGTGTCTTTCTAGGTAATCGAAAGTTAGGACACTTGTGAAGGGATGTACCGTATTATATCGATATGAATAATTCCAATACATTATATAAAACTCACACATCGGTATATGATCAGTACGATAATCAATGTGGGAAACCATTGGCATATTACAATTTCAGCTCGCAGATAAACATACTATTAAAATGAATTATAATGTCGATTTTCAATTAAATCATTAAGTAGATAATTTAATTCCATAGCGCCGATTAAACGAACATAATGAAGCGTTATGGAATTCCAATCTAGACATTGCCTGGAATGGTTTGACTGACTGTTACAGCTTAGGTGAAAGCGTTGCTGTTGAGTACTTCGTTCAACTTTAAACAAAAACAAAATAAAATGAATGATGGAACATTTCGAAATGTACATACGTGTCGTTTAAAATTACATTGTGTGGTACTGTGTGTGTCAATTATTGTTCAAAGCATGCACGTCAATGTCTGCTAATACACAGCAAGTGTCGGAGGTGGGCGGTTCAAGCCGACTTGACAGGGATGGCAGTTCACTAAAAATGTAAATTGTTTAAAACGTGTTAACGGCAAAAATTGTACGTCATACACTGACAATGGATTAGGTTGGCTCTGGAGCTGTCATTGTCGTTTACACGATTTAAATAATTATTCCATCTGCTGACGTTTTAACAATTCGTTTTATTTTGCACGACGTAGAAATGGTTTCGTTATGTTTCTTGCTGTTTGTCAATTTTACATTCTATTAAATATTGTTGATTTCTACTATATCATTTTATCCAAATCCAAATCGGTGCATGTCTGTACATTTTCGTCTCAACTTTATATGGGTCGTTGGTCCAGTGGTTTGCGTTCCTACTTCCAGAGCGTCCCGGGTTCGAATCCCCCTTCAGAAAAAATAATTATCACTTCTAGTGTAGATTTAAGTGCATCAATCTTTTGGTTGGATATGTAAAAACCAATAACAAATCACGAATTTGTTCAAAATCAGCCTTGCTGATTTTTTAAGCCTTGGGAGTCGGGTCAGAGTTTTTATTTCAAATACCTATTTCCGGCTGGCCGATGTTCGCACGTCGATGGCGTCGGCGCCTACAGGGTTGGCTTGGTCACATTTAAATTTAAGTCCTTCACTGTGTGAATGTGAATATTTGGGTAGTCTAAATACGAGTTTATTGGATGAGCGAAGCGAAGACTTCAATTTCACTGACCCCCAAAAAATTTAGCTCGGGTGTTTTTTTTTTGTTTTTTTTTTTTTTTTGTTTGTTTGTTTTTCTGTCTGTTTGTTAACTCTCTACCAGGCAAACGGCATATCCGATCTTGATGAAAATTTGACAGGACCTTCGAAATCTCTGAACTTAGAGGTGTATTGTTTTTGGGTACAATCGAAGAAATATTTCTCATGAATATCGTACTTTTACGATTTTTTTCGATTTTTAGTGCGATATTTTCGTGACATTTGGGCCAATTCTGACCAAACGGGTGGGGCTACAACGTTCATATTATACATGGACATTAAGATTATGGTGATGTAGTACCTTTTGAAAGAAAAAATTGAAAAAGTTAGCCAGAATCTATAGAAATAAAGCTTTTAATGTAAGTTTTTTGTTTTTTTTGCGATATTTTCGTGCCATTTGGGCCAATTCTGACCAAACGGGTGGGGCTACAACGTTCATATTATACATGGACATTAAGGTTATGGTGATGTAGTACCTTTTAAAAGAAAAAGTTTAAATAGTTAGCCAGAATCCATAGAAATAAAGCTTTGAATATAAGTTTTTTACAGTAAATAATACCAATTGACAGGTAACAAAAGAAACTTGACAACTACAATGCGTAGGCAGCAAAACAAAGAACTTGCAAAAGTAAAGATATCCCATGCAAACTAAAATTTTTAAAAAGCTCATCCATCAACGCGGCGGGACTTTAGCGTTTTCCTAGTTTATTATTTCTGTATACGAATGTACACAGGATTAAACTATGCTACACTTTAATTTCATTCAGCTTAACTTACCAATGTAACTATAGTTAACTCCTACTTGTTTAAGCTTTGAGTGTGGACATGGTGTTTGCCTCCCGCAACAAGCCAAGAGCTCCACACTAATCGGACTAAAGGGCCCTTTACACGAGGAAGTTGGAAAAGTAAAAAGAAAAAGTGAGGAGAAAAAGTAGCTTTTTTGTAGTAGAGATAGCGTGCAGCTTATGGGACTTTTCGAGTTGCCTTCACACGGGGAAGTTGAAAAGTAAAAAGTGAAAAGTCTCCCAACTTGTCGGACTCTGCTCGACAAGTAAAAAGTGAAAAGTAGAATGGCCTTGAAGAGTTGACCGTGATTGGTCGACAACGTTGTCATTGAGTTCAACTTTGGTAAGAAATCAAGATGCAGAAAAACGTAACACCTTTGCCACAGCTTGATATATAAGTGGCGGTGGAAATTCCTGCCCGATTGTCATCTGAATGTTATTCTGTCAACTTGAAAAATACGCGCAAAAATTGTGTTTCATAGCGTCTACCAAACTAGCACATTTAGTTTGCCCCAAAATAGAGAGGCAATGTGGAACCCGATCGCGGCTGAAGAAAGGCTGGCCGTTTTTAGCATCAGGTTTGTACCTAACCTAGGCCTAGGCCTAGGCTCCACTAGGCCCTGTAAACAAACACGCGCCAGTACTGTGTGAAGATCAAGATTGAAGAAAACAATTGTCATGGTTAGTAACCCCTTCTTGCCGCATCAGTTTCGCACAAAGGCCGAGAGGTGACGCCAGGCACAAACATTTTCTCTTTGTCCGTGTGAAGGCTTCGAAAAGCTACTCGTTCTTTTCACTTTTTACTTTTTACTTTTTCAACTTCCCCGTGTAAGGGGCCCTTAAGCACCTCTGCGTTGGGTCGGCATGGAAGATACGCTTCTTAGTTCTTCTTCTCT